>NW_010729091.1:6527382-6634991 GCF_000365185.1 Nelumbo nucifera | reverse complement strand
GTGAACTTTGTGCCATCTGGTTTTATCTTGCCTTTGAAAGAATTCTAACTTGAGCTTCGGAGCATTCATACCGGGTTCCCCCCGGAGCTTCCTCATCTTCTCGGTTTCAGGCTCCCTGTAGCTCCGTTCAGAGGCAAGGTCGTTGACAGCTAGGACCAGCCGGATTGCACACCATCAGATAGTATATATACAAAATTGGGAGGCAAGGGTGGAGATTCTTCATTGTGGGGTAGGGTGGGGGGAAGGCACTCTATTAGGATGGGGGCCACTTCCATCAAGGCATCAACCCCAATGTAAACATAATAGTGTTTTCAAAACTTTGGGAGGGGGCAATGGTCCCCTGGCTCCATCCCTATAGGGAATCTTCTTTCTTTCCTTCTTTCTCTTCAGGGAGGGTTTTCCCTATTCTAATCATCCCAATGGGACAAGCATATTATTTCAGGCTCTATTTACTGAGATGGTGGCTTGGAGGTTAGAAGGGTGAGGCCATTTAATAGAGCGTTACTATGGAAATGGTTGTGGAGGTTTGGTTGTGAAAGGGAGGCTTTATGAAGGAGTCACTGCTTGCAAATATGGGGTGTGTGTTCGGAAAGGGATAATGAATTTTCACTCAGCCTTCATGAATTATGTTTCCTTTAGTGTTGGAAATGGTTCAAGCATTAGATTTTAGGAAGATGAGTGGTTGGGGATTGGAAAGTTATGTGATATATGTCCAAGGCTGTATAGGTTGAGTAGGAGAAACATCCCAATATCCCAATGTTTCAAAAATTTTCAGGGTTCAGCGGTGTGGTGTCCAAAATTTTGAAGGTCTCTACTTGATTGGGAGATTGAAGAATGTGTTAATTTGTAAGCTAAGGTGCAGGAAGTGGAGCTACACCTGGATAGGATTGATTTAAGGTGGTGAAAGGAGAGTAGCAAAGGAGTGCTTATTGTAAAATCTTTCTGCAAGGTATTAGCAACGAATCAGGTTGAAAGGGAAGATGATAAAGGTATTTGATTGTCTCGGGTTTTGGTCTGTTTTTCACATTGGATTTGGGGGGGGGGGGGTACTGTTGTAATAGTGTTGTGTTTTTTCTTTGGTGGAAGATCCCTCATCACCTCTTCTTTGTATTTCCTCTACTTTATACTTTCTTTCTACTATTAATAAATTTTTTTTCTTCTTTGTTTATGTCCAAAAAATTGAGAAACAATATGACAATTCAATAGATATAATTAGGATGTCTATCAGATTAAGTTACATGGGCACTTATAAAATAGGGGTCTTACTTGTGTCAGGTACATGTGGAGATTAATGCTAATACAAAACTCCACCAGACTTTTCACTATTTCAAATTTGTAATATGCAACCAAACAACCTTGAACTAATAGGATAAAACTTGAGCATGAATTGTTGTTTATCATACTTAAAAATTTAGTATAGCCAATCAAATATCATTTTTATTATTTAGTGTTGTTTGTGTTGATTTATTCTTCTACATAACCCATGTTCTTTATTCATATAAACATAAAAAATAAACCAATGAAAACTAAAACTTGAAAGTTAAAGTAGACTTGACCTGGAATCCTACTTTTTTGGGCTCACCAAGTCTGACACCCTGTACCCATGTTAGATTCTAACACTGATCCTTTCATAGGTGTCAAACTAAGCTTTGCCACATCAAGATCAGCCAAGACCTAGCCAAGCTTATATAATTTAGGTTGGTTGGACAAGGAACACAAACCCAGTCTGAGCTGCTGTACCAAATCCCAGTCCAACCTAGTAAGACAGGACATGGTCTGTGCTCAGACTGGCTAGACCTGACTAAAGTACTGGCAACTGTCAAACAAGCCCATTCCAAACTCAACTTGGGCCCCAGAATTTGGCTTATCCACCAAAGGTTTTGAAAGCCCAGAACAGCCTCATACCAGCCAGGCCTATATAGGTAACTAGACTAAAGATGACTGATCATATCAATTTTATCCTTTTAGGCATGAGGCAATCAATTACTGGTTGGTGCTGAATACATTACATGCAATCCACTTGTATGACAGGCGGAAAGCACAAGTTTTTCATGCATTTGGCTCCAAAGAATTTCTTCTGAATTTCACTAAAACTAAGAAGCCAAGCTTACCTCGGGTCTTGAATTGAGGACTCCACTGGACATCCCCACATCAATGCGCCATATGCTACAATTATATTTACTGCATGGAAATACCAGGTAAGAGAAACTATTTTGGGGAATAATAATGCAAGCCTTGAATGCAAAGAGTGGATAGAATTAATAATTTAATGTACACTCTTGATGTAATTAGTGATTTGTAACCAAATCAGTATTTTCTCCAAATAAAAGATGCCAAAAGAAAAGGCATCATACCAATTTACTCCTGCAGTTTGGGGAGTATGGCCTACCACCATAGCCTTAGCACCTACTGCTTGTAATGTCTCTTCAAGTATGGCACATATCTGAGAAGCAAATGCATCCAATTCAGGGAGCTAGACAAAACAACTGAGATTGCTATGTTTGAAAAAAAAATCAGGCTCAAGTTCGCATCTGGAGAGTTGACTTTAAAAAATCAATCACATAACAAAAATGACAGCAAAATAGGTAAGATACAAATAATGGAAGCTTCCCTAATAAATAACTGCAATCATGAGTTGACTTGGCATGTGTTCACATACTGGGCAAAGAGGACTCCAGCCATGTCAATGGTTAACCCACAAAGTTAATGGGCATGTACATATATTCTCACTTCATTTTGAAAGTTGATCCATTAAGGGTGTTAATACTAAGGAAAAAAAAATAACAAAGGTCTTCAAAGATGATGCTTTCCCTATTGATAAATTCTCAGCATTGTACACCAAACCAGGGATCGAGTCCCATCACAAGTACAAGGTCTTCAAGATGGGAACTATTATTATCTACAAAAAAATAAAAACTATGCAGACCTCTAGATCAATTACTTGCCTGGCGACTCTGATAGTCCTCCAGATCTTCAGTATCTCTTGAATACAATCGGTTCCAAACAACACTATCATAACCTCTAGTGGCTATAAAAGGGATTTCAGGACCTCCACTTTGATCATTGAGACCTCTCATCCAATCAGATACCTCCCTGTTCATCCTCTCAATTCCATGTGCAACTGTGGAAGTACCAAAGTCCTATCAGGAATTGCCAACAAAGAAAGGATGAAACCTTTTACATAACATATAAATTATAAAAAGCTGAACACATGTGGCTAACAGGACCAAACTCCATTCAGAAAGTAATATTAATTTACCATGGTGAGGAAGAAGACCTCCATGACAGAATACCCAGTCATTAACTTTGAGAACAACAGCATGTTTTGCCAATTCACATGCCAATGGACCCCCTGGTCTTAGTAAAGTTGATCTTGCAATCACCCCCTTTTGCCTCTGTCCTAGTATTCAGGCAAACTTGTCAGAAACCAAGATATTTAAATACCCTTTTTTTTGGAGGGGGGAGGGGAGTTGAGAAGAAATGGCCTCCTTTACATTACAGGAATGATTACAAAAGAATGACTAGAARATCAACAGGAAACAAAAGTCCATAAAACAATGCACAAAATCTCAAGTAGAAAAATACAACTAAGACCACAATAATTAAATTTGTTTCTGTCCTAGGTATTGAAAGGATCCAAGCGAGTAAAATGAGTTACACTGTTCCAGATATAACAAAATTGACATAATGACTACTTACTATTGGGGAGTGATTTGGGCATATCTCATTTTTTAAAGAGGCACAAACCTAATCATTAACCAAGAGGTACAACTTTTAACAGACAAAAAGACCCCCATGTGATGATATTTATCATTACAAACAGGGTTTCCTTGTCTTTTACTAGGGATATGCCCAATTTATAAATATGCAATCACCACAGTCAGTTTCTATATTATTTGATTGACACTTTCATGCTACTTGCAATTATGTCTATACTTTAATAAGTGAAATGGTAAATCAAAATATTACATTCTCAAGTACTGTCATTAAATAATGAGAATACTTGAAAAGGCTAAAAGCAACAAAAGAAAAATATACATATAATGGCCAATGAGACAAAGTAAATACCTTCATTAGCCTCCATGGACCCCAATAACTTTCAGACAGCATGCGGTCTTCTTTCCACCTTTCAGACACACCAACCCAACCAACAAAAGCTTCACCCCAGTTATTTTCACAATTATTCAAGTATCCAATGAAGTCCAGACACTCGTCAAATGCACCAGGTTCAACATATCTAAAATCCCCTTCTACATTCATGGTTTCATGATTTCCATTTACCTAAATAAATAATTAGATATAACAGTGCCACCATATCAAAGCAAGAACTTTGAACTGGTAAGTAACTTCAAGAAAGGAAAAAAAATCTATAACTACTATTAGATTGATGTCTCAAGGTCATCCAGTAGAATTTGAATTGAAAACCTTGCCTGATATACCTATCTTTTTTTTTTCTGTCTTCATCAAGATAAAATCAGTATAGATTCAACTGTACAAAACAAAGCTTCTCAATATTTGGAAATTCATTGGAGTTGTAATTGTTCCATATATAGATTAGAATAAACATAATGGGAAACTTCAAACAGAACCTATCTAGGGAAAATGAAAAAAAATAATTCAACGATGATGATGATGATGATGCACTTCTTTGTTCATGGTCTTGAGACCTGGATCAAAGGTACTGGCTTTTGAGCATACATATACGTGAGAAAAGATATGCACATGATATAAATTCATGCATATGCCTGTGCCAGAAGTATTATGTCATAAATAGATTGATAAGAGAGAGCCATGTAGATTATTATAACCTGAAAGACAGCCCCTCCTTCAGTTTTTGCTTGCATATTCAATGACTGTAATAATGATAAAATAGCTATTTCATCTTCACCTCGGTCAAGAATATCTCCAAGTTGAATCAATACCTATAATGCATAGAAACATGAATTGCTTTGGAATGTTACACCTAGGATAATAAATAATGGAATGTTTTTCAAATCAATAGTTATATGTTATGTTTTACATTTTGAAGCTCTATGTTGAACTTTATAATCAGCAAAACAAGATACCAGTAGCGGAAGAAGTTCCATCAAATACAAAATATGTGAAAGAAATATAACTACTATATTAATGAATTTTATCAGGAATTATTCCAATATTACTTAAACATTAGAAGAAGATATTGTCTAGTGAAATATAAAGAAGGCCATTACCCAGTGTTGGTCCCAGCTATTTGGGGTCTTGGAAGGGGTGTATTGGATAAGGACCTAACCTCTAGCATTCTTTTCTTTGCAGAAAGTGACCACTCTCAATCTGCATTCTCATGCTTGTTTTATTATTACACCACATTGGTAAAATGAATATGATTTTCTTTTTTATCGTATTGTCTTAGTCCTCTTCCTAGTAAGGAGCATACATCCTCGAATACTTCACAATTAAATATCACTAAATAATTATAATGAGATAAATAAGCATCATTAAATGACAGCTATGAAAACAACATTTGCTTTTCATTAGTACCCTAGTAGCTGTACTAAGAGTTTTAACTTCATATATTTTACCACACAATCTTCAGGGAAGTAAAGGATTAGGGATCACCATATCCCTGCCCTTATAAATGCAATTCAAAGCATCATCCTATCCTCTAGATCCATTACCTAACATGTTGTAATTTTGAAGGCCTTTAACCTACAACCTTGAAGGAATGGAAACCATACAAATTTTGATCATGAATAAATCATTAGGAAAATCAAAAACTTCAAAACAGGTAGCCTAGCATGCAATAATCTGGTCCTTCCCCTCCAGTTGGTAATACTGTTACAACGTAAGAGAATGTCATTCAAAGAGGAACCAACTGTCATTTACAATTTAGAGATCCATACATGTAAAAACGGTGCACATGCAGAGGATGAAACCCCTATTTAGTAGGCCACGTGATGCAGTAAAATTATTCTGAAAATGAAAACCCACATGGAAATTTGCATACATCATCCTAACAGGTCAATTCTGTTATAAGAGACGGGATTCATCAAATGGTGGGAAACTCCTCCTGCATGCAAACCACCACATATGCCTGAGTGGCATCACAACCAATCCTTATATCTGCCTGTCTTTAGATTTCGTTTTTATGTAAATGTGCATACCGTCTCCCCACCAGTCCATATGTTTTGACCATCAGAACTCAAAACACCAGCCATCTCGAGAGCAGATCTTGCTTTTGCAAGGTCACCATGTAAATCGCCAACTAAACATTGACAAATCAGTTAGAGTTGAGTAAGATTTTCAACAACCTAAAAGTAAATGAATAGCTTAACAGCTCTACAGGGTGATTTCAATTAATAAAAAAAATGATATACTTTTATCATTAGAACATGTTTAACAAGTAAGCATTCTACCCACACCCACAGGCATGCATGCACACGCATGCCCACACAAATACATGATAAAATCACTGATGGAAGAAAATAAGCATAGGTTTCAGTTTCTAATAGTTATGATCTTTTTCCCCAAGTCTTAAACCTTTTTGTTTGTTGTGACCGATAATGCAAAAATCAAACATGTATACACATTTCACTAAATGGTTTAATCAAATGGATCATTAATAATCCATAAATGGAGGCTATTCTTTATCAAAATTTCATCGTCCTTACTAACCAAATAATCTCAGAGTATTGTGGGAAGAAAATATAGAAAAAAAAAAGTAAATACAATAAATAGGTACATGACTGAAAAAAAAAAGATTTAACAACAATAAAAGCGAAGGAGTTAAGATACATTGCGTTGCTTATTCAACCAGATTTCCAATGGAAAACCCCTGTCTATTTTCTATTGCAAGTTAATGGGCAACAGTTGTACTGCTTCAAAATGGGAATCTAGGATTGGACCTGGAATGGTATTACAGTGGAGCATATGTTTATTTTTCAGAGTATCATCACTTTATTAAAAAGATAATAGGATAAAAAAATCAAGTAATGAACTGCGGTAAAAGAAGCATGGACACCAGCCCAGATAGCTGGGACCAACATGTGCCATCATCATTTAAGCCTTGTCCCAAATATATGGGGTCAGCTACATGAATCCTGGTTCACCATTCTGTTGTGTTTAGCACCATGGAACCAACATTGCGTAATGCCCTTTATATAGATGTAGATATAGATATGATCGGTGAGAGTCAAGGCCTCTAAGTTCAAATCCAAATACAGGACTGGAAGGCTGGGAGGAGGCAAGCTAAAGGTGTGCGATTAGAAATAAACAGCAAAAAAGAGGAGAGAGAGTGTGCGATGAGATATAGACAAATAGAGAGAATGTGTGATGAGATATAAACAAGACAAACAGAGAAAAGAGAGAGATGAGGGAAAGAGAATGTTTCTCCAGCAAAGGTTGATTGATTGTATTGCTGTTATGTATTCGATATATATATATATATATATACATTGAGAGTTGTGTTTGTACATGATTACTAGGAGTTTGATTTATACAAGAATAGCTACCAGTTCTGGCTTATCTAGAAATACAGTCCTATCTTATCTGGGATTTCACAACAACGTAAGTCCTCTTGGACTGGTGCACTAACAAAAGGAAAGGGCTCCGACAAATGCATTGAGATTCAAGTTCTGCAGGCATTCTTATTTGTCAGTACTAATCATCCATGACCTGTTCAGAGGAGGAACCCATCTACAGTCTTGGCTTCTGCATATGGAAGGAAACCAAACTGAAGGAAACTGCAATTAGCCTATTTGTCATCTACAAACTTGAAGGTCTAATGTTCCATATTAATTGAACAGAGACAAACTTCAATGTAAAGCAAGCTTCTTGAAAGGTCTCTTGACTCTGTTCCAACCATACGTGATATAATGGTGGCACAAAATAACCAAATATGACAGCACTTAACAAGAAATGTCAGAGATAAAAACTAACCAGGATGGCAAGAAAATGAGCTGGGTAGTGTTGGAATGAAGTCAAAGAATCAAAAAGAGCAATATCAATAATTGTCGAATCCAAAACAAATTACCGAGCACACATCACCTAGCATGAAAACTCAATCTAGAAGGAGATTTAAAAATTTAAAAAAAAAATCTTCAACGTAAAAAGAACGGTCCAAAAACAATCACAAACGGTGGACAAGAGGAGGGAAACACGGGTTTTCAGTAATATCTGACCTGCGACAATTCGGCGACCAGGAGCAGACACAAAAGTGGGAGGACTTCCACTAACTACAATGGGTTTCAAGCCTCCACGAAGAAGAGTAGTTTCTGTGAGTTTCTGAGGTTGAGAAGGATGCGGCAGAGGTGATGAATTGAGAGACAGAGAAGCCATTTTTTCTCCTATTCCTACGTCTTCTCCGGTGACGATTTCATCTCCTTCCGGTCCAAGTACATGGAGAAGAGAGAGAACGTACCACAACCATGCGTTTAACATCCTTTTGTTGCTTTCCTTTGTTATGATTTTGGCGCTTTATGCAATGGCATTCTTGTAATTTAAAATAAGGTCCAATTGCTAATGGATGGAAAATATATAGAGCTGTAAAGTACGGGCCGGCACGACATGGGCTAAATTTTTATTTTCAATTTTATTATATTATTTTATTTCAATTTTATTATAAATTTTTTTCAATAATTTTTTTATTATTTTATATATAAATATTTATATACATTAAAATTCATATAAAATAAAATTTTAAGATTATTTTTCATTCATTGCCTATCTTATTAATTTATTTAACTTTTTATTTTTTAATTATTCTAAAAAAACCGTGCCACCCACGACCCAACTCACATTATACCTCTAAAAAAATTGGCAGAGTAAGCACCTGATGAGGGCGGATTTGGCCCTCTAATGACATTGTGACACATGGCACCTCAGAACAACTAGGTGACACCCGGAACCACTCAGGCAACAACTTGCCAATTTGATGGTGTCCAACCTGGCGACCTGGCCCAGGCGCCGACCTGGCACATGTGCCGACTTGGCGACCTGCGAGACGTGCTCACCAACAAATTCGGCATGCATACCCCATGATCCTTGGAGGTTGGCCCTCGTTCCGGAAGATGGTCAACGTGCATGGCAGTTACCTCTGAGGATCTCGGACGTGTCTAGAGGTCTCGGGGGCGGTACATGAGCAAGGCCTATATAAAGGCACCAACCCCAATGACAGCAGAGAGGCAAATAAGCAAATTCTACCTCTCATACTTTGCGATTTTTAGCTCACAGTCTACTACAAGAGTACTGACTTAAGCATCGGAGCGACCTCGCCAGGTTAGCCACCCCAAGTCCTTTAATATTTGGTTCCTTGCAGGTCTCTAAAGAGCAACGAAACTCATGCTCGGCACCTCACAGGCAGCTTGGCACCTAGGCAGCTCCACTTCAGCCTCTGAATAATCGGCCACTTCAGCCTCTGAGTAATCGATTCTTCAGCACCTATGTTGCACACTCTCCCTTGCAACCCCAAGGAAACATGGACACACCAGCGAGTGAGAACGAAAATGTGACATCTGCTGTGTCGTGGGCTCGTGGCCACAGCATTTTCTTGCAATCCCTAGTTAAAAAACGGAACGGATATATAGCAGTTTGTTGAATCAACGGGATCTCCTGAAAGCACAAAAACCTCATAAATGTACAGGAGATGTTCTCGATGTGTGGATGGATATTATCCTCTCAAAGTTTTTGCTTGTAAGAGATTCGTACTCCAATTTATTTAATAGAAAAATCTATGCTGCTGGAAAAACATGATATTAAAAGAGCTTTGAGGAATCAACAACCCCTTCGGTTGAATTTTGATAAATACCACTTAATTGGTTATTACTCCATAATACAAGTTGGTTGGTCATAAGTTTTTATCACACTGGTTGATTGGTCATCAGTTTCAGTATTATGGTCGAATGTTCTGATTTGCTTTTTGATCATTTTTTACTTTTTGAGGGGGTTGCTGGTCATGATTCAAGGAAATGTTGCAGTCATCTTGGAGAAGGGATCTCCGAAAAGCAAAACTCTGCACATACTCTGATATGGTTATCTATTTATCTGGATGGTAACATCTCCCAATGAATTTAGGCCCCGTTTGATTGGGGCTCCCAATGGATGGTTATCTATTCGTAGGAATAGGGGTTTGGAATCAGAATTGGAATGGTCCGTTTGATTGGGTAGAATCGGAATCTCATTCTCATTCCTGTTGGAATGGCATTCTCCCATTCCTTGCCCCTTCTCTTAAGAATGAAATCCCATTTGTGTTGATTCCATTTCCAATTCCCATTCTCATTATTGTCCAAACCAAACAGATTATTATGATCCATTTGAGTTGTAGTTAGAATCAGAATTGAAATCCTTCAGAATCAGAATGGGAATGGTCTATTTTCATTGTCTGTTTGGTTCAGATAGAAATAGGCATGGGAATTAGAATCAGCAGAAACTAGATTTCATTCCCAAGGGAAGTGTAGGGAATGGCCGTTCCCTCAAATGAAGGAATATCATTCCAACAGGAATGGGAATAGGATTTCAATTCTGTCCAACCAAACAGTTGGGGTCATTCCAATTCTGATTCTAAACCCCTATTCCTACAAATCAAAGAGGACCTACTTAGAGCTGGTAATTTTTTATCCAACCCACTTGATCCATCCACTTCCAAACCCACCCATCTCTCATGCGGATCAATATACCCATTAGGGTCAAAGGGAAGAAGAGGGTCAGCGTGGGTTTAGTCAAGGGTCGCCCATGGGGTCAGTTTATGACTGGGTTGAGACTTGAGAGGAATTGGGAGAAGAGTTTGAATCTCCCCAAAGCTCTGTTCGAAATTCGAGAATATACTTTAAGGAGCTTTGTTCTGCTAATACTCTGTCCAATGATGCCGACTCGACTCGTGCAGTGGGACGATCGTCCACGGCCACCGAGCGAAATCGCTGGTTGTTCTATTCAGCTTCAGCCTCAGCGCGGGAAAAGAAGAAAAATTGCATTAGTTTGTATATTTGGAGGCTGGAGTGTCTGTCTCACTCACTATAGCAAGCTGGGATTGAGAACGTTGTACTAAATTGCTAATCCTCAGGTTCGGTCAGACTACACTTTATTGGTCCTTTGTCAGGATTTGAATTGGATTGACGATTCACCCAAATAGAACTAAGAATTCCCAAGATCGAACGCAAGAACCGTACCGAACTGCTTCAGTTTCTCGGATTGACTTGAACATAAGCTATCTTGCTGTAGGCCTGCAACCTCGACTAGATAAAAAGGATACAGTATAGACACTCTCCATGGACCCCTTGGGTGGACCTTAACAAGAACAGATGTCAGCCTGTTGACCTTAAAAGGCTAAAATAGCAGGACTCACGACAGATTCGGGAACCACATCGTTATTACACATTCAAGACCAATGGTCAATTATCAAACCTCGAGTTTGTATAATTATACCCAATTACTGTATTAGCCCAAGTCAGGGTTGCACTTGCACACATATTTATGATACGTACCTTTGATATATCGGGAAACTCTCAATGCGATACGTATTGGCCGATACGGGCCGATATGTATCGATATCTTGAACCTTTCCCAAGGTTCTTACACATGGAAAAACACAGATAGATGCATGCCAAGGTATATTGTGGCATCCCTATCTTACACAAGTGCACAAATCTGGAACCCCGTTGCCGATAAGCTTGAAGTGGCGGGATGCCATTGGACTTATGTGAAATAAAATAATAATTTATACAGTATTTGTGGCATCTTAGATGGTCAACATGATCTTTGGCTAATGTAGGGCCAGCAATTGGGCATTCATTAAATACTAGGTAAAAATGTGTTAAAATTATCTTTATGAGCGTTTCTTACTCTTTATGTGAAAGAGTTTGTGTTGAAGAGTTTCCTGTAACCAGAAGGAAATTATGAAATGTCTTGGAATTGATTCTATTGCCCATGTGCAAGTCACAATAACAAAGGGAATAAAAAGCTAATTCAAGTTCCTAGAACCAAAGCAAATTAACCTTGTTAAGATTTAAGTGCACCAGAGATCTGTAACCAATGGATGCAGAGACAATATTTCAAATTTTCTTTAATTGAATTTAAGATCCTTTAGTTTACAATATATACAAATGCATCTAGTTTCCACTTCACAAAGCTATGTATTAACATTTACAAATTATCCTATTTATCAAAAAAAAAAACATTTACAAACTATCCTGCTATATATCAGTTGCTTGGCCAGTTACCATATCCATATTTAATAATGCTATACATGAATAGCCTAGACAGGCTACAAGTAACCAACTAACCACCACTCAGAATAACTGCAGTAGTAGGCTATCATTGGTTGTTAGAGATCAATTAAACAATCTAATAATGAGCTCACAACTGATTTAATGTTGATTCCTATTGGCATAATGAATAAGATGTTTCACAACTTGTCTTTGATCAGCAACCCTCTAATTTTCAGTCGCTCCAAGCGTCGATGCTTACTGAAAGCATCTCCAAAATTCTAGTGTGATTGTGTGAAACCTGCGTAAAGAATTTCACAATAACAAATTATATTTGCAGAGGGACGAACCGTAGGTGGAACTAGTTTTGTGCCAATAGTCATATTATACCACCTAGGAGCATGTAGGTACGAGTATCCCCATACAAAGCATGTTGCATGGACAATGCACATATCAGAGTCCAACACTCCATGGATTCTTGAGAACACTCAATATTTTCTTATTTATCTCCTAGTTTATTTGACATAAATGAATGCTAATGTAAAAGATGAATGCTATTTACATATCAAACATTACTTGGTAACAGAGACAACACTTCAGACCCCCTTTGCAGGTAAATATGATGTCAGAATTCAAAAAATTATGAAGTATTTTAATAATATATACTTTTCCCATAGACATACCTGCGCCCATGTTTTCTTATCTTGCCCAGTCAGGCTCTTGGACATGCCTTGGATTCCAACTCCCATGTCCATGTCCATGCAACACTGTTACAGGCACCAAGACAAATCAGACTTCTATACCAAAGCAATGTATCCACATTAATACCTAACAACAAGAAAACTATAATTCTAAAATACCTTTTCTTTTTTAATCAGTCTAAAATATCATTAAGTTCAAAGCCACATATTTAATACTGGTAAATAGTTCAACTGCATTCAAGAAGTCTGTAACAGAAGTACCAACAAATCACTGAATAAAAAAAAAGGGCAGCCCAGTGCATGAAGCTCCCGCCAATGCGGGGTCTGGGGAGGGACAGATGTACACAGCCTTACCCCTGCACACAGAGGCCGTTTCCTTCTTGAATATAATGTGCTCAAATAAATGTGATTCAAAAGGTAGATCATGTTCACAAACATCTCTTCTTGAATTTATCCCATCAAGAAATAAGTCAGGAAAAAGGCAAAAAAAAAAAAAAAAAGTTCAGATGCAATAAAAATTCTATTTTTGGAAGTTGAAAACATGTCACTATATCAGATTGGGGTCATTCATAACACATGGAAATTAAACCATTAAAAAGGCAAAAATCTAATGAGTTGAAGAAGAATAGATGCTTACACGTTATTTTGAGTAGAGAACTTCCCACAACATCCTAGTTTTTATGATCTCCAACAATAAATAGAACCCTCTCCTGAAGCTTTTGAATGGTCTGAATACAATGAAACCAAGAATACAAAATTACCTAACAGCAAACATCATAAATCACCATCATCTCAAAAATACAGCAATACAGACCAAAGATGAGATCTTTGCCCATTTGCAAGCAGAGCCAGCAGCTTCCTTGAGGTGAGAACAACCAGGAAGGTCATAATTAAATGTATAAGTAGAATTTTCTGTTGTTTCAGCTACCCAAAGATTATTTATTTCATCTCTTGCACGTTTGACCAGATTACAGAAGCCAACCTACATAAATATGTTAATAGTCACTTGTAAAAATGATTGTAGGGGGAGAAAGAAATTAGGAAAAAGATTTTGTTATTTCCATATTAAACCCAAAAGAATTGAGGATTGAAGCACATAAGAAAATAAATAGTTTATTGAGATAATGATCCAACACACACAAAATGAAATTGAGAGATTGACATTTCTTTATCCATGGTTCTTTCCTACTTTCTTTGCACTACAGCACAACATTTCTTTTAGTACCATATACAAATATGGTTATTTCCCTTTCTAAGTTAATGTCCATAAAACAATATTTGCTACAATAAATCTGATTAAGATCCATGACCTCCAAGAGTAATTTCTTATCCAGTCTTTGATTAACTAATTGTCATTGCTGCTAAGGTGAACAATTTTGTATAAAGAAAAATATTTTTAACTGGACTTTTTATGACTGAAACACTGCAGGGTTTTTATTGGTAGTTTGTCATTACGGTTTCTTATGACTAGAATCTCAATTGTTTTCCCTGATAAACAAACCTTTTATAATGATAAATAAACCCATACTGTTTATCTTCAGTTAGGCATATTCTACAAGCTCATTCCTTTGTGCTTTTCTTTTGACTTCAGCCTTTAGATTGAGTGCTATAAGATTCCATAATTTTTTAACTGTTCTTAACAGTGGGAGTCCTCTAGTTGGTATTCAACATGGTCCTTCTACCTGTTTAAATGGAAAATAACATGATAGTTTTGATTTACAAAACAAATTGAAAACATTCACATATGAGAAGTAGATTAGGTAATCTTCAACAGAAAAGAAAATTCATTTCTACCAATATTAGTGCCATTACAATATCATTTTCTTGATTGTATGAAGTGAACAGGGTCCACCATACGGGCACTATGTACTCACAGTGGATCCTGTAAGGTTGTAATTGATTGGTGCAAATGAATCATTATCCACAACTGGAGAGCAGAAGCTGATAGCAAGCAGACAATCTGAAGCTCCTTCCGAGTGTAACGCAAACCCTGATACAGAACCATCTGTCACAAACACCCACTGTTTCTTTTGGTTGCCAGATATATATATCTCTCCAACATGCACAACTACAGCAGCAATATCAAATTCACTGCAACAATCCACAAAATACCAATAAGTTAGCATATACACAATTCCGAGGCATAAAACATAGAGGAAGAGGCAATTGCAGGTTCTACCTGGACAGAGGAACTTCCCCCAGATTTGACAAGAAGACTGAGTTGCGAGGAACAAAAAATGGTCTACAAAAAATGAAGACAAATTGGTTTCAAATTTTGTTGCATAAGTCTCAAGGAATAAGGCAAATGGAGACTTACTCAAAATTTTCAACTGCAGAGGGAGGTAACAGTTGCCATGAAGTGGAAGGTCCTCTTGCATGCAAGTAAATTGTATCTGAATCAGAGTTTAGTGGTGTGAGCCCTCCAATGGTATATGCCTGCCCCTCCACTAGCTCAAACTGCTGTTTTAGTGAAAAAGGGAATGTAAAGAAACACAATCCATATAAATGGGTAAAAGAAAACAATAGAACTTAAGCTGGAAGAACCAATGCTTTAAAATGCAGAGGAGTGCGGCAAGGCATTAGGATCTTCTGATGCATGAGGTGTAAGCCTTGAGGCATAAGGTTCAAGCCTCATGAAATCTAGTAATGCAAGAAAAAAAAAATATCAACTAAAATGTGAAAAGTGTAGAACTATGCAAAGTGAACTATGTTTTTATATGAAAAAATGCATAGATATATTACTCGTATAAACAAGGACTAAAAAGTAGCAAGAGCATCCTTATAGGTCCTTCTAAACCACTATGAAGCACTTAATGTAAATAAAAACCAACATAAACCCAGAATCTTAGAATTGGGGAAATCCCAACAGTATAATGAAAAGGGGATACCAAAGTAGATGTGGGCTGGTTCAAGTAAAACAGTATAGGCCCTTAAATGTATAGACATGTTATATAGGAAGTAAAACAGCTGGCTGCAGAATAAAGGGCAACTTTTAACTGGACTCAGAAATCTGCCAACAATGTAGTCGATGCATTGGCAGGACAAAAAGGTGTAACCAGAAGCCAATTATACTAGGGGGTGACTTTCCAAGAGGGAAACTTGTAAGGAACAAGAAAACTGATGTTAGGGTTGGGTAGTATTGGCCTGCCCATTAAGAGGGGCTTGGCAATTTGTATATTCTTCATGTTTATAATTTAATTAATAAAATAAGATTTGTTACTGATAAAAGAATCTTAGACTTGCTCTTTAAATAGTTCTTATGATGAGAACCATACTTCAGTTTTATGTATAAAGCAGATGTTCCAAAGGTACCTCAAAGTTTTGCACATGCATTATGCTCTTAGGTGTGAACTTCTGGGTGGAGACTCAGGGTATGGCATAAGCCTCGGATGCAGTGTTTTATAAGTGCAAGGACCAATTTACGCCCAAGGCACAAGGCGCAAGGTGAGGCACACGCCTTTTTGTAGTAAGGCACAAAAATACAAAAAAAAATCAAAAAAAAATAGTAAACATAATATTAATAAAAAAATATAAACTTAAATTTTAAAATAAATGTTTTATAAAACCTATTATCTAAAATTAAAATACATAAACATAACATGTAAAGAGTATTCAAATGAAAATTTAAAAATAAAACCAAACATATAAAGTATTTTCAAGCATGTAAAACCCACAATTTCTTTTTTTTTCTTCAATTGTATTACTTCAAGTAGCTAAAGTGATATAAAACATATTGCATTCCTGATTCTATGAGCTGCCATTGTACCTCACCCCTCAAGGCAAGCCCAAACAAGTTCATGTTAGGGTCTTAAATTCTTAATTCTCACATAAACAATAATGACTTCATAACTTTAATAGCCTTTTAAGAAGATATTTTATTAAAATGAATGAATGAACAACATTAGCAAATAGGGAACATGGACTTGTTTGGGCTTGCCTTGAGGGGTGTGGTTGGGGGTCCAGGGGCGGAGCCCCTAGCCTAGCCGCTAAGTTCAAAAAAAGCAAAAAAAAAGAGTAAAATCTTAAAAAGGTGCTTGCCTGAGCTAAGGCGCAAGGCGTACAAGGCATGCGCCTTTTGAAAGGGCTGCACCTAGGACCTAGGTGAGGCGCATACCCTAAAATGCGCCTAGGCACGCCTCAGTCGTGCCTTTTAAATCACTGCTCAGATGTCTTTTTAAAACATTGGAAAGTACAAAACAAGACCTGGAAAAGAAATCATAGAACAACTCACTCAGCCTCACCTGCTTCTCAGTTGGGTTCCATATTGTTATCAAGCCTTCCCTAAGGCAGCCTTTCCTTTGGGAGCATTTACTATTTAATCCAACCACTCTGACTCTCATAAGTGGAGTGACTTCTCTAGAGCCAAGGCCTGCATCTTCTAGGGCTTTCTCAATCTTCTTCTGCATATCTGATTGCCTGATCGCCTGAGGCCACATTTCCATGTGGTTAATTGATTTACTCTATTCAGATTGACGTGTCAAAAAAGTTTCTAAACAAACCTCCTGTTTGGCCTGATAGGTAGCAAAAGAAGTCAACTGTTCTGAAGTCATATCTGCCATTATAATTTCTGGTTCAGCAGCTGTCTCAAGGATCTTGAGGATTTTTGCCCCTTCTTCATTGTCCTTATCACTTTTACTATGAAAGCAAGTGGTGTTCTTTTGAAACTCAGACATAACACCCTCTGCAATATTAGCCCGCCTGCAGACAGGAAATCAAGCACTTGAAGACATTAAAAAAAATGGCAGAGAATTCCATAAGGTACATATCAGCTCCTAAAATTATTTAAAACAAGAATTAACCAATCATTTATGTCAAATTTGGATCATGAAAACAAAACTTCCCTCAGGTGCACATACACAAACACATAGAGGGAGGGCACATATTTTGCTCTTACTTTACATTGCAATAACCATAGATCTGTATAAAAATAGCAGCATAACTGATACATATGCACATTATCAGTTTATCATCACAAGGGATCAGGTCACTGCTTTGGAAGTAGAAAATGTTCAAAGGTTACCAGCCTTGCGATTCTGTACGCTCTGGTGTCACTGATGACTAGTATATGGATCATTTCATGTAGGGGAGAGCCTTCTAGAAGTTTCATGAGAAGCAAGTAACCACGTACAAAATGCATTTACCAACTTAGCAGTTGCAGAGGTATAAATTATCAACAAATCAGAAATAAGCATATACACATCTACTCTCCCAGAGAAAGAAAAAAGGCATCCACATTATTGTCAAGCTTTTTAAAACCACTTTCATTTTGGCATTTTTGTTCCCCATCGTTTCTTTATATTCAACAATACACTTTATGTCCTCTCTCTACCGCCTCAGCTCTTGGTGTTCATTTTGTGTCTTTTTTTTTATTTGATAGGTTACATTTTGGGTTTTTTTTCATGGCACTACAGATACTAGAGACCATTAAGTCACTAAAATATTAAGATTTTCAGCATCCACAGCCACTTAGCCAGCCAAGGAACACTAGCTTGTGACATGACTCCATTGCTTTCCACTACAAAAGGATACAATATCTCTCGTCAACCCAAGGAGTACACTAGTACAGCATACCATCAGTCACACAAACCACACACAAATGATTTCATTTTATAAACTTCGACAGTTTTTTTTTTCACAACTTATTGTTTAGCAGTCTGCTCTTAATTGGAATAGCCCTTGACCTAGACAACTCTTCTTCATGTTACTTGGAAATTGAGTATCAAATTAGCCTAAATTTTGATTTTTATTATATTAACATTAAACCCAAGGCATAGCATCACTAAACCCAAAAAGATGTAAAACACCTTTCAGCTAATGTAAGTAAAGTTCCATCTACATATTATATGACACCAATAAATTTCTATCTTGGTACAGTAAGATAAGGAAAAATGTTACTAAATGAAATCAAAGGAAACTCACGGAAAATGGACCAGAAAGTAAATGGAAATTTTATGGAACCAGATTAGACAATCTACCTCTGATTGTACAGTTGCAGCACTTTGGTCTCCATTCTTTCTGACCTTACAACAGAACCTCCATTTTTCAACCTAAATGAAGAAAATGGCACTGTCGATGTTATACCATAGGCATCAATATGAATTCCAAGTACAAAATGATCACTTCCAAATCACCTCTCCTTATAAAGAACAGGGTAAATCCGCACGACTCCAACTAAAGTCCTAGGGACCAGACCACCACCACTCTTGATGCACCTAAAAGCCAATGGAGTCCCATGGCCCTTACCTAACAAAACATATGGAAGTTGTGAATTTAATCAGGCTGCAAGAGTAAAATGTAAATATGGCAAAAGAAATTATCGAAAGCAGTAACAAGGTATTCTTGAATTCAATTGCATACAGAAACCCAGCCGATCTGCCCAATGTGTTCTATATGTCCCATTTATGTGCAACTGCAAACAGACCATCTTGGAACACTGGAAACAAGAACAAAAGCCTGAGAAAAAAAAAAAAAAAAACTCTATGCATATAGAGGAAATATTCAAACTTCAAGCTTCAACAGAAGACCTAAAGCCAGCAAGAACCTCGAGAGGTGAAACTGGTCCAATCCAGCCACATAAACTTGCTCCCCAGATCTTCAAAAGACATGTTGTAAATTGTAAGTGAGATGAAAATTGTCTCAAACTCAAAGTGCATTAGGCCTAACTTTAAAATCATAAATAATGAAACTAGTAGAAGTACCCGAAGTTTCTGTCCAACAAATAGTTTTCCAGACACAAGCTGTTTTGAAAGCGGTACATCCAAGAGGGCATCCAACGAATACCTATGTGTAAAACAAAACAAAACCATTAAGAACCTATTGAATGTACAGCAACCTTGTCAAAATCCTAAGATTTATAATATGATTCATTAATCCCAAGGGTTTAGGCCTATGTTTGAAACAAGATCAAATCATTAAGAACCTAGTGAATCCATAGCAATGTTGTCAAAATCTTATGATTCACGATTTTAATCATTTTTTTTTGGAAAAGGTAAAGTAATATTTATTGAGAAGGAAATACACACAAGAGGCTGAGATCAGTCCCAGAACAGGCTGACTGATATAATCAACAATTACACAATCCATCAAGAAAAAGAAAGTAATACATCTGACACATTACAGTTTCTAAAATCTGCAGCCACAGACAACCAAGAGATCAGCTTGTCCACTAACTTCTGAGTTAAGTCCTCCAGACTTAGAAACTTATTACTGAAAACCCTTCTATTCCGCCCGGTCCAGATGCACCAAATTACAGCAATTGGAACCAACTTCCAGATAGTCTTCTTTTTCTTGCTCAAACCCATAATCTGCCAGCAACACAACAGCTCTTTTACCAATCTCGGCATCACCCAACAAGCCTTCATAGAGTTGAGGAAATGGTTCCACAACTGGGCAGAAACGAGCAGTGGATGCACAAATGATCATTAGATTCAGCACTGCTCCCACATAAACTGCAAGACAAGTCCAAAACCTGAATTCCCCTTCTCACAAGGTTCTCCTTAGAAAGGCATTTATTAAGAGCCATAGTCCAAACTAAGAAGCTGGCTTTAGTCGGGCTGTTGGGATTCCACACTTGCCGAACTGGGAAATCAGGAGCACCCCTCCTACCAAACATAGCAGCCAAGGATTTAACAGAAAACATCCCATCAGAATTCCACTTCCAATACCACTTATCCTCCAAACTATAATCCAACTCTTGGTTTTGAAGACAGGTCAAGAGATTCACTGCCTCTTCCACCTCCCAATCAAAGAGATTTCTTCGAAATGAGGGAATCCAAAGAACTGAACCACCAGAAATACTATAGCACTCTACAACTGAGGCCTCTTAATCTGAAGCACACTGGAAGAGGAATGGGAAGGACTCAGCAAGAGGAACATCTGAGCACCAAGGGTCCTTCCAGAATTTGGTCCTGTTACCATTACCAACCCTAACTGAGACCCCCCTGGCCAGAGCTGAAAAGTTCTTCATTACCCTTTCCACAGAGAGTTACCCCAGTTAGGAGGAGGGTCCCCAGTTCTCCAATTGCCCCAACTCACGCCATAATTGTTGGCAATGAGAGATCTCCACCAAGCATCAGATTCTACAACAAATCTCCAAATCCATTTACAGAGGAGAACAGAGTTAAAATATTTCAGCTTCCTTATACCTAACCCCCCTTCAATTTTTGGGAGGCAGACTTGCTCCCAACTCACCAAGTGCACTTTTTTCTCCTCCTCCCAGCCTCTCCAAAGAAAACTCCTTTGAAGCTTTTCAATCTGATTTGCAACCTTCTTAGGAATGTAGAATAGAGATAGAAAGTAGGTAGGCAAATTGGAGAGAGTACTCTTAATCAGAGTCACCCTCCCCCCAAATGATAGGTATTTTGCCTTCCAAGAAGCCAGCTTCCTTTCCAATCTCTCAATAACTGGATCCCAAATTGTAGAGGAACCACCACTCACCCCTAGCGGGAGTCCCAAATATTTGACTGGAAGGGACTCAATCTAACAAGCCAAAATACCAACACACTCTACTAAATTGGAAACATGGCCAACTAGGATAATTTGGCTCTTATTCCAATTTACTTTTAGACCTGTAATCACTTCAAACCAAGACAGAATCCCAAGGATTAACTCCACCTGAGAGGGGGAGGCATCCACAAAACACAATGTATCATCTGCAAATTGAAGAATATTCACCTTCTCTCCCCCTAGCACAATTGCAAAACCTTCCCACTCTCCTGAAACTGCAGCCTTCTTACAGAAAAGAGTGAGGATCTCCATTACACATATAAATAGAAGAGGAGATAGAGGGTTTCCCTGCCTAAGACCCCTGGAACTATCAAAGAAACCTACAGACTGTCCATTAACCAAGACTGAGAACTTTGGGGAAGTGATACAGACTTTAATCCAATTCCTCCATTTCTACACAAAATTCATCTGATGAAGCACAAGGTCCACACATCTCCAGTTAACATGATCATAGGCCTTCTCAATATCAAGTTTACAGATCAATCCTGGGGAACCTTCTTTTTTCCTGGAGTGAATGAGCTCATTGGCAATAAGAACAGAATCCAGCATCTGCCTACCCGGAATAAAAGCACTTTGGTTATTTGAGATAACACTACCAAGGATTGCTTTCAATCTCTCAACAAGCACTTTAGCTAGGATTTTATAGAAGCTATGCAGAAGGCTAATCGGCCTGAAATCCTTAATATTCACTGCACCTTCAATCTTTGGAATGAGGCTAATAATTACAGAAGCTCTAGCTCTAGCATTTGCCATTTTGTGAAAAAAACGAGTATTCCTATCCCCCTCTTTTAGCCAAGCCAATTTGGCTCTTTGCCTCCATTTAATTTCTTTCGCCACTGCCAATTTGTCAAACTTCAACTTAGCCTGATATCTTTTTAACCTGAGCTCCTCAGCAATAGGGCCTACTTCTTCAGCTATGTCAATCTCCTTTATGGTACTCAGGAGAGTCTTTTTCTCGATATCTGAACTCAATTTTTTCTCCAATTTCCAAATCTTTAATCTTGATTTAATGGCCCCCAATTTCTTTGCTAGGATGAATGAACTGGTACCCCCCACCTGCAGGTCCTCCCAAGAAGACTTCAACAAAGGAACAAGAGTGGCATCCTCAAACCAAGCATTCTCTAATTTAAAAGGAACTTTTGCTCTCACTCTAACACCACAAACCAGCTGAATTGGAATATGGTCTGGCACTAGCCTTGGAAGGGCAACCTGCTTAAACTCCGGGAAGATATCTTCCCAATTAGAAGTAACCAGAGACCTGTCCAACCTCACTAGGTAAGAAGATCTTGGTTGTTGGTCCAAGTAAACCTGTTACCATGAAGAGGTAAGTCTTGAAGTTCAAATCTGTTGATAAATCAATAAATTGCACCATATCCCTCGATCTTCTCCCAGTCGAGCTTCTCTCATCCGCAGACAGAGTGACATTAAAATCCCCACCAATGACCCAAGGAAAAGAAAGACTTCCCCTAGCCACGGCCAATTCCTCCCAAAACTCCTCCTCCGGCTTCGGTCATTAGGACCATACACGTTAGTAATTTGACAAACATTACCATTTGTAAATTTCAAGACAAGGGATATTGAAAATTTTCCAATCTGATAAGAAATCAAGCTGCAAACTGTCGGGTCCCACATGCTCAGTAACCCCCCTGCACTACCGACTGCTGGCTTTGATCTCCACCTAACCTCCCCCTCCCCCCAGATACTTCTAACCACTGCAGCCTCCACACTCTCCAATTTAGTTTCTTGAATCAACACCACTTTTGAACCTGAATTTTTCAGAGAATCACAAACTACAAGCCTCCTTCTCCCTGACCCCAACCCCCTAACATTCCAAGATAGTACCTTGAACTCCATGACAAACCAATAAAGCAACAGGAAATTTGGCACTTAAGCCTTTCTCCCCCCCCCCCCCCATACTCCCCTCACTACTGCCTGCTTTATCATTAAGGCTCCAAGTCAAACGCAGCAATTATCTACTTCTTTTAGATTTGTTACCCCCCTTCTGTATTGCAACTTTCCCCCTAGCCAGACACATTCTTTGCTCTACCCCCTCCAAGTACTTGATTGTTTCCTTTTCCAAACCTCTAACGAGATCCCCAGAAACTTTCCCAAACTCATCAACTCAAAAGAAACCCATGAAGAATCAGAAGCACTTACAAGTTGCTCCCCTACCAGATTCGGCTGAACCAATAGCAGACTGCTGCTCTTCTGAGGCTGCCCATCCGAAACAACACCCCTAGCAGTTTCACGGAACTTGCTACCTTCCACCTGTGACCCAGCACCCTCTTGTTCCCCTCCACCACCTATAACTTGAGAATCTACAGCCACCATCACGATCGGATCTACCTCCATCAGCTCCTCTTCCTCTCTCAGCACCGCTAGCTGGTTGGACTTTTAACTGTATTGCACCTTCCAAAGCAATTGATTGGGAAGGCAAAGACTTCAAAACCCCAGAGCCGAGGTCCAAAGCTCCCCCCCCCCTACGTGAAGCAAGCACCCGACGTTCCTGAGAATCCCGAGCAGCCCCTGAACCCACAACCTGTTGGCAACACCCAGCCAAAGGATTGAGATCTGAAATCATATGCACCCATCAACCAGAGGGGGAACTGGACTCATTATAACCATTGGGCCTAGGCCCAACTTCCGGGTTAAAAGGATGTAGAGCCAGCTGGGTTGGGCAAAGCAATCCAGGCCCAGTAACTTCATCCAAAACGCCATGGGCCCCCTGAGACTCGAGGAGGGAGACTGGTGAACCACATAATGACTCACTGGCACGCGGCCCTCCCTAGGTGCCAATTGGAGCTCGGCAAGGCACTCTCTAATTAATTCTTTAATGGATCCAACTCCCAAAGCCTGCCCGCTGCCCCCCATATTTGAAATTTGAATATCCTTAACAACAGTTTCCTGGTTGTGCCCATCTGGACCCTTCGTTGTCACCAAGATTGGACGGTTCAAAGGAACCCCCAACTCTGCTTCTTCTTCTCTATCACCGGCCACCAGAGAAATTACTTGCATCCTAGTCTTCTAGCTTCGCACTACTTCAGATAAACAGGGGAGAACACTCTCGCCAGAGTCTTCCAGGACCAAAGTTTTGGTACAGTTTGAACACCCCTTTTGTTCTTTTTGGACATCACAAGACAGCTCTTTTCCACCTCTCCATCTTCGAACAAACGGCAACAACTCTTGCCAAATCTGAGTAGTGAACACCACTTCTCCCGCCACCACTTCAACCTTGTTCAGAATTTGGTTCCCCCTACGGATTTTCATTCTCACCCACTCGCAGGTCACAATCTCCAGCGGAGAATCATCCATCTCTATGAAACCCTCGCATGCATCCCCAATAGCCCTTATTACACTTGGGCACCAGAGGAGGGGAAGTCCAAAAACCTTAATCCAGCTTGACTCTATGTCCTCCCCTACTGCGAAAGGGTCAAGGTAATGGCAACCCGCACTCGCCCCCCACCATTCCAGCAAAAGGGGGTTTCTTCCCATCTGCCAAGGACCTTGCCTTAATACCCATTCCGCACCAGCTCTCAACGGACAGATGAAGAGGAAGAGTCCATCCACCATTTTCTTCACTTTCATACCCCCACCTCCCTCCAAGGTCTGTTTGCCCACATCTCTACCTCCCTAATCTCCTCCCCTCAACGGAACCTTCCCACCAAACAGTTCCGCAAGAAATCTCTTCTCGCATTCACCGCCTGAGGATCCGTAGCTACCACCCTTTTACCATCAACCCACTTCACCTCCGATGCCCCATAAGCAGGTCAAACCCCCTGCAGCCACCACTTCACTGTAAGATAGATTGAGCCTTGCCCTCCCTTCATTCCCCAATCTACGGTACCAGTTGAAGGCTTCCCATCTTCGCTTACCTCCATCTGATCTACTGTAAGAGACTTTACGCTCCATCGAAACTTCAGACAAGAAACCCTTCACCGGAGAAGAAAGACTTCATCAACCCTTCACCGGTGATCTTTGTATTCAGTAAAGGAATAATATACAGAGTGAACTCTCAAGTTCACTTAGCTTAGTTGCATGAGTTACTTGTATACCTTAGTTAATGATATTGTTGGAAAGGATACTCCTACCAAGAATCCAAACACAACTCCAACAAATGTTGTGATAATAAGCCTCATGCTCTCATTTGGTTTTCTTATAATTCCACTGCAGCCAACAATAGGTCAACATTAAGAAAATAAAATCGCCTCCATTGCCAACAAAATTATGACTTCAAAATATCCCAAACATGAGACTTCAATTTAATCCTTTTTTGCAAAAATCTTGAGACTTGTTTGAATCCTATGATTTGAATCATAAATATTACAATTTATGTGGTTCAAAGAAATTCAATTAAGAATTAGTTCTCTACTTTATCTTTTTTTTTTGTTTATATTTAGTTTTGTCAAGGGAGACTTGTTTTCAGGCCCTTATTAGAAAATGATTTATTTACATAATTTAAGACTAGACATTTAATTTGTTTTCCATCATATGTAGGTTAAAGAACCATTGTATGTGGATTATTTGACTTTTAAGTAAAACTCGATTATGTATGTATAAAATTTTTTGACGAGTTTGTGAAAAATAGAAATCATCTTATGATTACAATTTTCAGAACATTGATCTACAGTGTCATGCATTCATCATGTATTTGCTTACCACCCATCAGTTAGTTCAATTTTTGCAACACTGTTATTGTTGACCGAATTTGAGCCACTAAGCTTCTTAATCTCTTCACATGAAGCCATAACACATTCATTCCCAAGCTTTAGATTTGGGTAGCAACGAATAGCTGAAATGCATAGTACAACCATTGAAGCAGGTGGTGCATCCCCTTCGAGAATTCTTTTAAGTGCAGATCTATGACCATGATTTACTTCTCTTTCATACCTGTCACCCAGGGCATAATAAATTCTTAAGATGGATACTTATGGCATCAACAAACAAACTATTAGTAGAAGTTAATTACCTATACTTTAATTCCTCAAGGACATTAGACACTGTCAAATATTTCCCAGATGCTTTAGCAGGATAGCCTCTTTCATAACATGCAAGTTTCCAAATTATCCACTTGTAGTGATTCGCCACCCACCTAAATAGAAATTTAAAGAAGAGCAACCATTTCAACAGAGTATAGTCATAACCAAGCTGTGAATAGTTTATCTGCATTCCATCAATACCAGGTATGGAGTATTAGTGCTGCCTCCCTTAGGCAGACATTCCCTCTAACATATATTAGGTAGTAAAAATAAAATGAGCCAAAATATGCATATGTCCACAATAATAAGGCTCAACCTTTAAAGCCAATTAACTTTTTGAAGAACCAAATTACCAAAAAAGGTAAAAATATTTACTCTTTGGAAGCATGTATCATGGAAGCTCCAGATTGAGACAGCATGTGGAAAAAAGCTTCAGCTCCAGTTGCACCCAAGCCAGATTTGTCATGAAAAATATATTTTTCTGCGCCATCTGCATTCATGCACTTTACCTCATCCGGCACTTGCTCCAACTATATTCATGCAAGTATACAAACCAAGTCAGTTGCTAAAGAAACATTAATAAGAAACAAATGCAAGCATCATAAGTAGTTATACCAGGGGTTGGAAGCAAGGAGGCCCTCCAAAAAATTCTTTCACTGACATTCTCTTAATATGAAATGGATATCGAGCAGAAACCCTTGTTTTGCAACTGGAGCCTTGAGATTTTGGAAATACAGATGAACCTAATAAAGAAAAGACCAGAACATGAAGGATGAACTTTTTTCACCAAGCAAACTTGGGGGCACAAGTAGGGAGGGTGAAGGCACAATTCAATGCTAGGTCAGTGGGAAATACATCCACTGAATTACCAGCTGATCCAGCTACATATTCATGAAAAGATGAACTTAGTAACAAAATGGCATTAACTGAACTACGATTTCAGGGACTTACCATTTGGAAATACAGAAAATGTGCCGCTAAGTGGGGGAGCAAACCTGTAGGGTATTCACAAGTCAGAAATACACTGTAAAGATAACTGTTACAAGTGAGAAATGAAAGGAAACAAACCGGGAATTGCGAGGCCTTTTGAATGGAGAGATAGAGCTTCTCCTTCCAAGTCTCCTCTTTTCACTTGGAATATGCTTCTGATTTGAATAAGTTGGGCCCATATTTGAAATATCAACCAGTGGCCCACATGGTAGCATTCCTAAAGAAGCATTTCTTGACTCAATATCCTTTGATAAAGAAATTTTAGTTGTCGTATAACATGCAGAACATTCCCAGCTTGAAGGCTTTTGGTTACAAGATATATTAGTGTTTGGCCAACATGTATCCTCACATGCACTGCCACTAGATTCAACTTGCTTTGGCAAGTTCCCACCCAAATGACCACCCTCTAATACAGCAAACGATTGCATATGATTGGAAAACCGCGCAAGTGATTGTAAGTTTTTTGATGTATGTTTGTTCATTGCCACATTTTGCTGCAAACAAGAAGCAAAAAGGTTGTTTTCATTGTTTGATGAAACCTCATTGAATCTTTTCTCTTTAAAAAATAAAAATTGCTGATTATTATCAATATGATTTGATAAATTGCCCAACTCTGGGTCACCAAGGAGGCTCTTTGCTCGTTGCAATGCATCACTAGAAACTGAAATAGACCGTCCACCTGCAGTCTGAAACTTTATTGGAGGTGGTTTACAAGCAGCTTCACAGATATCAGGTTGCAGAAGATTTTGAACTATATCTTTCTTTGGTTCACTTCCTGCCAAAATTATGTCATTCCTACAACCAATCAGATGCTCTGGAAGCAACCTAGCAGCTTGTTTACTGTCACTATACACATCAGATCTCTTATCAAAATGCAATAAACTCTCAGAAGAACATGTTTCATTGGTAGTAGATTGCCTGCTCGTGTGTTCAAGGCCTTGAGAAGTGCAACTATTATAACTCTCCTCCAACCCCAGCAATGTCTTAGCTCTGGACAAACCTGCTGAAGATATATTCACCATTTTCCCAGACCCTGTCTGGAAAAGAGAATTAGAGAAACTGTGTTTGCCATCTGGAGCACATACTTCCCCTGCACAACACAGTGAAATTAAGATGCTTTAATGGAGAACACAACAAAAAATATCCAAGTCTTACAACCAATCAGATGATTGGAACTGATCTGGCATCTAGAATTGGAATAGTATGCACACCAGATCTCTTTTCTAAATGCGATAAATTCCTTGATGCAAATGATTGACCAGCAGTGGGTTGCTTCCTTGTCTGTTCAGGAGCTTGAGAAGTGCAACAATTATAACTCTCCTCTAAACCAAACAATGTCTTAGCCTTGACGAGACCAAAAGAAGATATATTCACCATTTTCCCAGAGCCTGTCTGGAAAAGAGAATTAGAGAAACCGCATCCATCATCTGCAGCAAGTACTTCCCCTGCTAACAAAAAATGCCAATAAGCGGTTCCACAGAGAAGGTAACAGGTACCTAACTGTATCTATAACTTTGAAGATTTACATGTTGCAAATGACAGTTTCCCAAAAACCAAAGTAATAATGTAATATATGAATTTACGAAAATCATTTGTAGATAACATATCAAATATGCAGAAAAAGAAAGAGCCGGTTCACCTCTATCTGTTTCATCTCCCTCGCCGAGGACAGATAACGCTTTTATAATCGAAGACTGTTTAACAGCAACTGATTTCCCAAATCCAGTTCGGAACATTGGGGATTTCTGGTCGGCGCCACCACCGCTCTCAATAAACTTTGAAGATCCTGCAAAACATGGGAATTCACGCTTGAATAGCTTAACCGGAGAGAGAAGAGGGAGAGAAACGGAGATGAGGTTCTGGATGAAGGTTGACCTTGAACCAAGAGATCTTCCATTGATGGGAGACGAGAACTAGGGTTATCCCGGTGAATTAACGGTATGCGACGTTCTTCTGCTACGGTGGCCGGAGATTGGCCTGACATCTCCCACCGGAAACTATTTTCGGCATCTGAAAACATCTGCCACGTCACCATTCCTGGGGACGTCTGCGGTTTTTCTTCCCTAAATCTTTAATAGAGGACGTCACTGAGTGCGAAGTGCGAACAAAACCCAACTCCTCTTACCTGAGCAGCTATTAGCCAGTAAAACATTTCTTAGGAAAGGCGGGAAACTTTCAAGAACTCCAGTAATGCAAAAAAAAAAAAAAAAAAGGCGTCCATAGAATCCCGTGGCTCTCACGGGCTTCATTATGTGAGGAGAAGATCCCAATTTAAGTCGAAACCGGTTCTGCTCTTCACACAGAGCGGCTCACACCGACCTTAACATCTCATCGTGCATTGGGAACATCTCTCGTATTTATATGTTATTATTTACGGGAGACGTTCTCAATCCATGGTGGGATGTACTTGTGAGGTCGTTGTGAGGCGCCCAAATTCAGTGGCAAAATGGTAAAAATGCCTCGGCTTCTTTCCCTCAGGAGGGTCTTTATTCTACTGCACTTGGAGTCTTGGACCACTCTTCCCCTTCTCGAACAAGTCTATCCCCTGTTTCGATGGATGATTTTTGGTTCATACATTTTTTTCTTTAAAAAGACTTTTGCAGTGAAGCGATCAAGCTCAATTTTTTTCTGTTAGTATCTCTTTACTAATCTCACCATGCAGGTTCTTGTTTTGATTGTGCGTCTAGGTCCGTTGCTTTACGCCTTATTTTTCCTATTTAATGATCTGATTTTGTTGTTGTTCATTTCTTCTTGTTTGATAAATCTGTTTAGATCTGTTGTTTGTCTCGCATTGAGTTGGGTTCAACACTTGGTTCTGGCTTTATCTTGAATATTTATTGTAATCCTACGTGCTCTCTCGAAATTGCCAGGATGAGTTTTAATGGATCTCTATCTTCTCCTGGATTGTTTGTTAGGGAAATTCTAATAGCGACGTCCCTTATATTCAAACTTCATTGTATTCCTCTTGTAAGACAAACCATCTCAAACTTTATTGATCTCTCTGTAGTCATTGCTGTTATCGAAATTAACCACAGAGAACGAATACTGCTAATTGTTGGGAGAATTTTACCATGGTATCATTCTGGAATATAAGTTTCTTAAATGAGAATGCAGGTCAAGAAAAATAAAATTCTGCGGCAGAAGGTATTAAGTGAGGCTCTAATTTGCTGACAAAGTACACCCTTAGCAATCTTGACTGTTTGGTACAAAAGTCGACTATTTTCTAATTGTGTGCATAGTGAACATTTTTTACACAAAGTAAAAGATTTGAAGACAACAATGGCTTAGAATATGATCTTTTTTTATTTGTTAAGGGTAAGATGTGCTTGTGATTATAACTTGAATTGCATCTCTATCTTCTTCTTTTTTCTCCATTTTGCTGGCAGTTCTGTATCATTTACAATTTTACACTTTTATTGGGTCTCTTGACCATTAATAAGAACTACCATCCTGCTTATTTTAAATCTTTGGATGGTTCCTTCTTTCAGCTTATGGGCTCATGGCTTTTGGATTCGAGTCTTCATTTCCACGTCCATTACTGTCAATTCAGAATATGTACAAGGATCTTGAAGTGTTGGAGGGATTGTCTTGTGGATGGAGAGATTGTCTTGTGGATGGAAAGATGTGTTTATGATAGGATTGGTGGCTTCCAGAGAAATGTAACCATGGACTTGTAACTGATTTTTTGCTTCCCCGTTCCTTTTATGGATACATCTTGGTTAGGGTGTTTGATAACTAGTAATTTTCTAGAAAAGTTGGACTCGCCTATAGTTATTAGTGTTTTAAATAAATTATCCGTTTAGTATGGCGTTTCTGTCTGTTGTTCTCTACCTTGCATTATTAGTGTTGGATTCATGTAGTCGACCCGTATAGTTGGGATAAGGCATGGATGATGATGATGATCTGATGGAATAAATGATAACATTTGTGGATTGTTAAAATGTGACGACTTCTCCTCCTTTTGTTTTCTCTGTCTAGAAGAAACAAAATTAGCTTGTAGTTTTTTTTTGTGTTTGAGATGTATTCTGATATGGATTGTCTAGATATACTTAGGTTGCTTAAGCTTTTTGTTCTTCATTATTTTTATTTGTTCAGTTTTGCTACAAATTAGCAATCCTTAATAATTCTTTTTCCTTCCAAGATTATCGATAATTAGAAATGTATCATCCCAATAATGGGACTTTGGTTAAGGGAATGGATGTCATGAACAAGTGAACAACTTTGTAAACCATACCTGGAGAAGCTAGCTCAGTGGATGTCTTTAGAAAGCTAGCTCCACCATTATGGTTTCTGTGTAAAGAGAGGTTCAAGGTTTGAAGCCTTAACCAACTCCCGAGCTGGACCCTGAGGGAGCTGTGACGCCTGATGGAGCTATTCCTTTCTAGTAGGGAAGGGAACTCTGAAGGAGGGACAGTTGCCAATGGCCGCCACCCAGATCTGCCAAAGTCTTCCGGCGAACAGCAGTCCGTTAGCCAAAGAACCGCAGTCATCCCTTATACAGTACCAACCCGTCTTGAAGTGACCAATTGGGATCGGCGGTGCCGGACTAGATCTTCTGTAGCAAGAGCGACCATTCCGGGGATTGTGGTGTTGCCTTCTTAATGTCGTCAAACAGAGAGATCCGAGGTTGGGAAATGCTACACAGAACCATCGCGTCTTCATCTCGCCTAGACAAGRCATCAGYTGCGYRATTTGAGGATCCCGCCTTATATTCCACCCGGAAGTCAAACCCGAGCAGTTTGCTAACCCAATGCTGCTGAGGGGAAGTGGTGAGAYGCTGCTCTAAYAGGTATTTGAGGCTGTAATGATCAGTTTTGACGACGAACGACCGCCCCCACAAATATGGCCTCCAGTGCTGGACGGCTCGGGCTAGACCAATTAGTTCGCGCTCATAGGCTGGAAGCTTCAGGTGCCAGTCGGCCAGTCTGCAGCTCAAGAAAACAATCGGGTGCCCTTGCTGCTGTAGTACAGCCTTGATACCAACTCCGGAAGCATCGCACTTGACTGTAAATTCGAGGGCGAAATTAGGTAATTGCAAGACAGGGGTGGAAGACAGGGAATTTCTCAGTGTCAAGAAAGCTTCATCTGCTGCGTCGTCCCACCGGAAGGAATTTTTCTTCAACAGGTTGGTTAACGGGGCTGCCAACACTCCATAGTTCTGTACAAATTTGCGGTAGTAACCCGTTAAGCCGAGGAACCCGCGTAAGGCCTCGGCTGATTGAGGTTTGGGCCATTCTTTTATAGCCTGAATCTTGGAACTATCAACTGTCACACCCTGCCCATGGATGACGTGGCCGAGATAAAGAACCTATTTCTCCCCGAAGGAGCACTTGGAATAATTTGTGTTGGTGTAGGAGCTCGAAAACGGTCCTCAGATGGTGGACATGCTCTACCCATGAWTTGCTGTAAACGAGGATATCATCAAAGAAAACTAAAACAAATTTGCGCAAATGGGGCTGGAATACCTCGTTCATTAGAGACTGAAATGTAGATGGGGCGTTGGAGAGTCCGAATGGCATGACTAAAAATTCAAAGTGGCCATGGTGGGTGTGAAAAACAGTCTTCTTCACGTCACCAGGAGCCATGCGAACTTGGAAGTATCCGGATCTGAGGTCCAACTTAGAAAAGTACTGGGCACCATGCAACTCGTCCAGCAGTTCGTCCACAACGGGAATAGGGAACTTATCTTTGATCGTCCGGTCATTGAGTTCTCTATAGTCAACACAGAACCTCCACGTTCCATCCTGCTTCGCCACMAACAGAACYGGCRAAGAGAAGGGGGAGTGACTTTTGCGTATGATTCCTTGGTTCAACATCTCTGTACATTGTTTCTCTATCTCGTCCTTCTATAAGTGAGGGTAGCGATAAGGTCAGACAACGACTGGTGCTGAACCCGCCACCAAAGGAATACGATGGTCGCAAGCTCGGGAAGGGGGGAGGCCCTTGGGTTCCTGGAACAGATCTGAAAACTCGGCGAGAAGTTTTTCCATGGCTGTCGGTTCTGTCTGAAGTGCATGGACCTGTGGTGTCCTTTCTTTAACCCTACAACCGTGCCATGAAACTTGCTTTCCATTTAGGTGGAAGGTCATGGTGAGTGCGCTGAAGTCCCACAAAATCGGCCCTAGGGTAATTAACCACTTGACCCCTAGAACAATATCGAACCCATCCAATGAAAGTACAAATAAATCAGCAAKAAACAGTTCAGAATTGACCTGTACCGGCACGTCCTTACAAATTCTTGGACTATGAACTCTCTCACCATTTGCGACGGCTACCTGTAGTCGCGGTCGAAGCTCCATCGGCAGCTTTAACTGAAGGGCGGCATGTTCACTTATGAAGTTGTGTGTACTCCCTGAATCGATGAGAATGCGCATCGGTTGACCTGCTATTTGTGCCTGTAACTACATGGTCTGAGAAGTTTTAATGCCAGTGATCGCATGGAGAGAGATCTCTGGCTYGAATATGACTGGTTCTTCTTCCTCCTCCTCTTGTTCATCGATGAGGAGGCAAAAAAGCCTCTTGCATCTATGTCCTGCCGAGTAGAGGTCATCACAGTTGAAACATTGGCCTCTTGCTCGGCGTTCTGCCATTTCTGCCCTGGTCAGACGCTTAATGGGTGGAGCGGCCATGTTGCTACCTGTACTTGTCATTGGTCTAGAGGCGGTGGTGGTGGGAGATTTCAGTTCTCAGCTGGTAGCAGAAGAGGGGGTCGCTGCTGCTGATCTTGGGGGTACCCATGAGTTTGGTGGCCGACCCACATTAAAAATTCCACGGCTGAGCTGCAGTTTGCACTCGAACGCGCGGGCTAAGTTCATGGTTGTGACCAAATTTGAGGGATTTTGCATCTCGACATCCACCCGCAGGGGTTCTGATAGCCCTGCCGTGAACATATCCACTTGCTGGTCGGGTCGCACGGAGGATGCCCTCGCGATGAGGGTTTGGAACTGTCGCTGATATTCAGCCACTGTGCCGGTTTGTTTAAGGTTAATCAGCTCACCCAGTGGGTTGCTGGTCAGTGGGGGTCCGAACCTAAGAAGGCAATAGGACTTAAACTGGGGCCAACTGAGCCCGGGTTCTTCTTGCTCTAACCGATAAAACCAAAGTTGTGCTTCCTCTGTTAAGTGAAAGGTGGCTAGACTTACCTTATCCCGGTCATTTGTCTGTTGGTTCCGGAAAAATTGCTCGCAGCGATACAGCCAGCCTAAGGGGTCTCCATTGCCGTTGTACGACGAAAATTCCAGCCTGCTGTACAGCTAGTCCATCTTCCACCAGACTACCCATTGATCCCCACCATCATCACCAGCATCCATAACTCCACCCACGAGGGCATTCAAAAAACACTACACCGCGTCTGGACTGATTTCCATTGGTGAGGTATGAAGACTTCTATTCGAGATTTTGTCCATAATTGCTCCACATGCCAACAACACAAATGGGAAAACCTACACCCGACAGGCCTCCTTCAGCCCCTTTCCATCCCGACACAGATCTGGGCCGACATCTCCATGGACTTCATTGAGGGACTACCCAAGGTAGGTGGCAAATCAGTTCTCTTCGTGGTAGTCGACCGCTTCTCTAAATATGCCCATTTCATTCCTCTATCACACCCGTACAGTGCCACTTTGGTTGCTCTCGCCTTCTTTACACATGTCTTTCGCTTACATGGGTTACCAGAATCCATAGTCAGCGATAGAGACCCGGTTTTCACTAGTGCCTTCTGGAAAGAGTTATTCCGGCTACAAGGCACCACCCTGGCCTACTCATCAGCTTACCAGCCACAAAACCGACGGTCAGACGGAAGTGGTTAACCGCACAATCGAGATGTATCTCCGTTGTTTCGTAGGCGATCAACCACGACGGTGGGTGGATTGGCTCCCTTGGGCCGAATACTACTACAACACAGCCTACCATTCTTCTCTCGGCATGACTCCCTTTCGCGTCATTTATGGCAGGGATCCTCCCCGCTTGCTGTCCTACGAGCCGGGTTCTACTCGTTTGGAAGCAATTGATCACTCCTTACAAGAACGCGACGCCCGCCTTCGCTTACAGCAGGCCCAGCTCCACATGATGCTCCACTATGACAAGCACCACCGGGAACTGTCATTCGATCCAGGACAATTTGTTTGGTTGAAACTCCAGCCCTACCGGCAACGCTCCTTGCACCACAAGGCTGCCCCGAAACTGGCCCCTAAGTTCTATGGGCCCTACAAGGTTCTACGACGAGTTGGCAATGTAGCCTACCAGCTGGAATTGCCTGAGACCAACCGGATTCATGATGTCTTCCACATCTCCTTGCTGAAGCCATTTACGGGTGTTCCCCCGGACCAAGTTCCCTCCCTGCCACCCTTGAAGGATGGCAAGCTGGTCCCCCAACCTAAAGCTGTTACCCGCTCTCGTTTCAATCATGGAATCCTTAAAGTCTTGGTGGAATGGTGTAATTTACCATCCACAGAAGCCACATGGATCCCATTRGCAGAGTTCCAAGCCACATATCCAAAGTTCGAGCTTGAGGACAAGCTCGTAGTCCAAGAGGGGAGTAATGTTATGGACGCCCTCCTCGGGAAGACGTACCATCGCCGCCGGCAGCAACAGGCACCTGACCCACCGCCAGCAGCAACAATGATTCAGTGATGCTCATCCTACCCAGTTCGGCAACAACAGCCTTATCTAGATTACATTAGCTCATTTTGCTTGTTCTTATCTCTTATCTTATCTTGTTAGTAGYTTATCARATTAGGATTAGCTTATCTTATCCTTAGCAAGATAGAACTGGAAGTCTCCCTATTCAGCAAGGAGACTCTCTTTGATTAGGACTCTTGTAATCTCCTATTTAAGGAGACCCCATTATTGAATGAGATATCGGATATTCAGTTGAAAAAGTGAGTTAGGAGAGTTGGTGATCTCTTGAACAAATCACCGGAGGCACCAAGATAGATTCATCAAGAGCAGGAAGGAACAAGGGAAAACATGAGGTTTTCCCCGTGGACCAACCTGTGACGAGATCCTATTCCCGGGCCCTCAACAGTCAATGTCTACCTTCGTCTTCTACTGCCTTTCATTCAGTCACACCATTCATGTAGCACACTAGCACTTAATCAAGAGAGAGGCACCAAGTGTGCTTAGTTTCTTACTAACACTGTTGGCTTAAATACTTGTATTCATTTAACATTAGTTGATCACCTACTCTCAAGGGATGAAATCAGATCTTTAGCTCAAATTGGTAGAGCACTTGAGAAATGAAGAATGTTGTTCTTTATCTCAAGAGGATGGTGGTTCGAATCCACCAAGATCTTTCTTTTTGCAGTCAATAAGAGTTCTCTTTTCCACCAAAATTTAGGTTCTCAGAATTTAGTAATTTTCCTTGTTACCCTGATTTCCTTACATGGTATCTCATTTAAAGCAAATGCGTTTACAGGAACGACAGGGACAAAGCTCATACTATTGGGTTTCACAACTTCATTATCTATTTGGAAGTTTATGGTCTTTGCATTGTTCAAATAACTTGGAGGACACATGTCATGCTAACTATCAAAAACTTGATAGACCATTTTATTTTGCACTGATTTGACATCAAATCCAAGTCCTTTCTAAATGGTTGCAACCAGTAGCCATGATATATCAGAAGAGATCTGGCCCCGGTGTAGTTTAGCTCTGTGCATGAAAGGGCAGTCTTCAGAGTAGTTCCAGCGATAGTAGACATCTTTTGAAGGTTTTCTCTTAAATTGTTGCAAAATACCAATATTTTCAACTTTTACTTCTCCGATTTCTTCCCCGTGTCATATTCACCATGCTGATGATATCACTGGCAGAAACATTTTGGCATTCCTCTACTTTGTTGCTACTTGCAAGCACCCATATACAACATCAGTTATATTTTAGTTCATTCTTTCAGTATTTTGAGGCTACTAGAAAGAATTTTGTCCATATGATTCATGGGTAATTTCTAGAGCAACAATAACTGAAATACCAGATATAGATACAGTGGGGCAAAAAGTGCTAGAAATATGCACATCCAGATCCAGTTCTGTGCTTTATTTGACAAGAAGAGTTTGAAAACTGAGAAATTCAAAAAAAAAAAAAAAAAAAACTTTCAATTTCAGTTTTCTTTGATCAATCCAAATTACCATAGCAAGAACTAATCAATCTTATGATTTTTTAGTACATAACAAAATAAACAAAAAAACATGATCATGAAGCACTACCATACAAACTGACATGGTAATGAGATTTCAGCATGACAATTAAGGTTAACTTAGACTATCTATCTAAAAATTAATATTTGGCAAAGTCGCAAAGAGAAATCCTTGAACTTGAAACCATTATTCTTAAGATAAAGAAACAATTAAAATATCACTAAGAATTTGCAATTGAAATTTGAAAACAAAAATAAAATGAATAGTCCCGATTGAGCGGTTGTAAGTTTTTTGATATCATATCTTTCCCGCATCATAGTCAAGCCCTACAAAGTTACATCCAATTAAATGAAAAAACAAAAAAAGGCGATCCAGTGAGATAGGGGTTCTTGTCCTCTTCTTTTGGCTCAAGGGTTTCTGATGAAGGATAATTTGACCCGATTTATGAAACGGTGACACGTGGATACTGATTCGGCGTAGGTGGCAACTCAGTATTGCGGTCCAGCATGGCTAAGTAACAGGCCTATAAAGAAGCTCGCTACATCGTATCGCGCAAAAGGAGGAGCTCGCCACGACGCAAGCTCCAAGTTCCCCGAGCTACCTCCAAAGGGATATTCTGAGGCAACCTTAGCTCGCAAGCTAAGGAAACCAGCTCGCCCGAGCTCCTAAGCAGACAAGTCATCCCAAGGATCAATTCTACTAAGGGCACTCATGAAGTACTCCGAGCTCGTTAGAGAGTAGCTCGCGAATGAGCCGCACGAGCATTCCTAAAGAAGCTTCTATTCAATAGATCGTACCAATCAGACCGTGCCCAGTCCCTACTGACGGTGCAGTCCCTGTCCTTTTGGCATTCTGCACCCACGTCTCTCAGCAGGCGGAGGCGTGCCTGTCATTTTGGAGACGTGTCACTTACCCGGGCGAGGAGTACATCACAACGGCCACTTGCGCAGCCCGGGCAGGTAACGGCTGTGGCAGGAGCCCAGTGGCGGTTATGCCCGATCTCACAAAAACGCCTCTATAAAAAGCCCCCAGGGCAAAGGAGAAGCTCCTTCTTCTGAAAAAAAAAAACCTCTACTCGCTCGAATATAGTGATAAGCGTGACCTCCACTCTTAGCCTTCGTTTTCTCTTTACTTCCCAGACACAATACTAACTTAAGCATCGGAGTATTCCCACCGGGTAAACCCCCGGGAATCCTTCCTTTCATCTTCTCAGGTGTCGTTCGTTGCCAACAAGAAGCCTATCCGCAGCCAGCTATGAGTGCCCGGATCGCGCTACATCAATTGGCGTCGACCTCAGCGAGTACGACCTCAGCAAGTACGACCTCCAGTACAAGCCGCGAACTGCCATTAAGGCTCAAGCCTTAGTAGATTTCATAGCCGAATGCACATTCAGCACCGAAGTTCCCAGGCCGATTGTGTGCGAGGCTCCCACCTTAGGTGAGCCCGAAGCTCCCGGGCCGGTCGAGTCCGAACCCCGTGAAGTAGTAGCCAGTGTGGCACCTCTCCTAGCTCGGCCAACTGTGAACTGAGATGAGGAGCCCTGGATCCTTCACGTAGATGGCTCCTCGAACCAACAGGGCAGCGATGCCGAAATAGTTCTACACGGCCCAAGCGGCATGAAATTGGAGTACGCTACGCTTCGAGTTCGAGGAATCTAACAATGAAGCAGAATACGAGGCGTTGATAGCCGGACTAGCCTTAGCCAAAGAAGTAAAAGCCAAGCACATCGTTATCTGCAGCGACTCCCAGCTCGTGGTCAACCAGGTCACGGGCGAATATGAAGCTCACGAGCCGACCATGGTCGCCTACTTAGCCAAAGTTAGAGAGGCACTGCTCAACTTTCAGTCACACTTCATCAGACAGATCCCTAGGTCGGAGAACGCCGAGGCCGATGCCCTGTCCAAGTTAGCCAGCACTAGCGACATAACCGTGAGAACCGTGTACATAGAGGACCTGTCTCGGCCTAGCATTCTCGGGGGGGGCAGAGGAGGTCGCTCTCGTCATTCGAGCAGAGCCAAGCTGGATTGACCCACTCATGAGATTCTTGTTACACGGGACCCTCCCCGTAGATCGCAATGCAGCCAGAAGGGTGCAACGCCAGGCAGCTAAATATGTCATGATAGACGAGCGGCTATACAGGAGATCCAACACGCTCCCCTACCTGCGTTGCTTGCGACCTACCAAAGCCGAGCTCGTACTCCGCGACACTCATGAGGGTCTGTGCGGCGAACATTTGGGGGGCAGGGCCCTTGCCCAGAAAGCGCTTCGGCAAGGGTATTATTGGCCAACAAAGAAGGCAGACGCCATTGAACTCGATAGAAAATGTGACAAATGTCAGAGACATGCCAATATTTACCACCAACCCGCTGTCGACCTCAAGTATCTTACCAGCCCGTGGCCCTTTGCGCAGTGGGGCATCGATCTACTCGGGCCATTACCACCAGCAACGGGTGGAAGAAATTTCATAGTAGTGGCGGTGGACTATTTTACCAAGTGGGTAGAAGCCGAGCCCCTCGTGACGATCACAACCCGAAATGTCCAAAACTGTTTTCTAGAAAAACATTGTATGCCGCATCAGATTACCTCGGGTATTGATTTCCGACAATGGCAAACAGTTCGACGACATCAAATTTCAAGATTGGTGCCGAGACATGGGGATCCAACAAAACTTTACTTCAGTCGCGCACCCTCAAGCAAACGGTCATGCAGAAGTCACGAACAGAGCCATCCTCCGCGGACTAAAGGCACGGCTGGACTGAGCTAAAGGATTGTGGGCAAATGAACTACCCAGTGTCCTATAGGCCTACCGAACCACGGAGAAGACCGCCACGGGAGAAACACCCTTCAATCTTACCTACGGCACCGAAGTAGTGATCCCCGCAGAGATCAAAGTACCTACGTTGCGCCTAGAAGCATACGGTGATCAAACAAACGAAGATGAGCTACATACCAACCTCGACCTACTCGACGAAGTAAGGGACCTCATGTACATTAGAACCGCAGCCTACCAGCAGAGAGTAGCTCGGTATTATAACGCTAGGGTCAAGAGGCGAAACCTCCGTGTTGGCGACCTGGCCCTTCGTAAGGTTATGGTGCCTGAGCCCGGCGCTGGCAAGCTCGGGTCCAACTGGGAAGGTCCCTACCGAGTGAAACGAGTGCTCGGGGAAGGAACATATGAGCTCGAGACCCTCGATGGGAAATAAGTACCTCGAGCATGGAATATTGTCAACTTGAGGCAATGTTATCTGTAAAAATCGAGCGGACTACGGGTCCCTCCCAAAGCCTAAGGGCCAGAATACCGAGCAAACATGACCTCGACACAACAGGACCCAGCCGCCTCTATGGCATGGGCAAACTCCACGAGTAGGCCACAAGCTACTCCTTTAGACTAATGGCCAAAACACCGAGCTAACAAAGACCTCGGCGTGAAGAAAGACACTTCAGTGGCGAAGGTAAGGTATGAAATACCAAAGGCGTAAGCAGCTCGGGTTCAAACCCCGCGAAGCATAGCTCGCCTCGATACGTTGGTCGAACTGAGGAATAACCAACCAATGCTTAGCGCGGACATACGTAGTAATCACTCCACGGTATACCACAGGGGCCTTAAACGTGACAAATTAGGATAACGCCTACCGAAGAACCCTACTTCGAGTATGTAACTTTAATAGATCAAATGATGAGATCGCTTTAGTAAAAATAAAGGGAGTTCATCATACTCAGAAGAAGGAAGAAACTTTCATTGTMAAAAAAAAAACAATAAAGAAAATAACAAGTGCAGTAACCGAGCTAAACAGCTCGGGAAAGGTTTGATCATCATAGGGCACAATCGCCCAACCGAAAACTTGTGAAAGACCGGGTTTATGGCACCCGAAAGCCACAGAAGCCCAGAGAAACGCCACCTCAAGGATCCGCCTCCTCATCCTCCGAAGAGTCAGGCTCCTCTTCATCGGCTTGGTCTACTGTCTCAGGGGACAGACCCTTCATAGTAATGCCGTCGAGGTTGAGCCCAGAGAACTTCTTTTGAACCAGCCACCGGCAAAGCTTAAACCCTGAGCGGTACGAACCCGAACCATACTCCGCCTGGAGGTCATGAAATTCCTGGGAATCTTTAAAATCCTAGACCGCTTTCTCTCGCTCAACTTCTACCATCTGATCAAAGTTTCGAGTCCGATTCAGAAGAGTGGACTCCAAGTCCCGCACCTGCTGCCTGAGGATCTCCCTCTCCCCCGCCATCCTCGACGATTCCTCCCTATAGCGTGCGCTCTCTTCAGTAACCCGAGCGATTCGAGCCTCCTGGTTGTGGACGAGCAGCTCCTGAGACTCGCTCCCCTTGCAGGTGTGATGGAGCTTGCCCCAGATCCGGTCGAGCTCGACCTGGAGTTTCTGGTTGGCAGCACGCTGGTCGAGGGAGTCGACACGATGGATGCGCGTCTGGAGAGCCATGGCATGGATGGCCGAATTTACCTATCAGCGAAAAAGAATATCAGAAGACTGCGGAAAAGGGCAGAACAAGAGAGAGAAAGGGAAAAAGGCCACTTACCACCATACAGTGGGAAGAGGCGAACGCGGAGAGATCCCCAGGCTCCATGTTTCCCTACTGAGCGATTTCGTCGTTGCTAATTGCCTTCCGACTCCTCCGGCAAGCTACTAGATAATCATTCATCCCTTCCCAGTTTCCCACTAGGAATCGGGGGTAAGGACGGGGCTGAAGGGGGTTAAAGGGTACCTCCCCCGGCTGAGGGAGCTCGCTTCCCCCAGGGTTAATCCCACTAGTCCCCTCAGGAGGGGGCATCAGAACCTCAAGTGGAGGAGAGGGCAGGACCGGCTTGGCAGACCCGAACTCAGTGCTTCCCGAAGGAGGGGTCCGGTCGGGGCGCGTCCTCTTCACCTGGCGTCTCTGGCTGCCCGAGAGAAGGCGGCACGAATCGGCACTAGACATGATGGCTGCCACAAGACCACAAGGTATTAGTCCAACAAGAAACAAAATACATGCGTACACAAGTCACAAGGCACTACGTGACCTAAAAGACCGACCTACCCGGGCTCAAGCCTGCCTGCACGAGTTTCTCCTCGGCCAAGTAGTCCGAGCAAAGGAAGCCTACCGACGCCCAAGACAGCATCGTTTTCCAAATCTCAGGGTCCAGCTCGGCCCCGGGGTCTTGGATAGCGCCCCTCCAAGCAGTGGAAAAGGGCCACCCCTCGGGGTTACGGACCACAAAGTAGTCCCGCTTCCAGGCAGGAATCCTATTCGGCAGCTCGTATAAGAGCTTATAGCCGCGACGGGGAGAGAGGTAGGAAAAGCGCCTCTCCGGAGGAACCCCAGGAGCAGTGCTCTTTATACAAAGGATAGAGACAAAAATATCAAGGTCCAAAGGAAGGCAATACTTGTGACAGAAGGATATAGTCCCAACCATGTTTCGAACAGCGTTGGGATGAAGTTGGTCAATAGTGACGTTGAAGTGATTCAGCACCTCCACTATCAAGGGGTGCAGGGGGAGATGCAAGCCAGCCTCGAGCTGTTCTTGAAAGATTACTATATCATTGGGACCATGCTCCCAGGGGAAGTGGCCAGTAGGGAGGCTGTAAACCAGGTTCTCAGGGAGGCGAAAGTAGCGGATCAGAGACCTGAGTCTCTCCGCTGTCATTAAAGAAGGGCCAAAGGTATCAGGCTCCCTCCCCCTAGAAGTAGACGCCATGTCGCCAGAGGCCTCCCAAGCCTTCGGGATATGCTCCCAGGCTCCTCCCGAGCTCTATGGAGCATCATCATCCTGGCTATCGCCCCTGTGATAGGTATGGCGTGGGTACCCAGACATGGTTGACGACGATTTGGACTCACCAGAGTAGACGGAACGGAGCAGGCTGAGGAACTCGAGTAGGCTAGGCGAAGTACACGACCTCAGAATCCAAAAGATGGTGTGAAAGAAGATAGGGCCCGAGGGGGCCCCCTATTTATAGCCTTCGTCCTTTCAAACTGACGGCCCGGATCAAAGCAGATCCAACGGTCCGCAGACACCCTGACCGCACGCCTTCTGAAAATCGAAGGTGATTGGCGGCACATCTTCCACGATTAAGGTAGTCGCAGCTGCACGACGTTCGGAATTAAAGGCCACCTCAGCACGTTTTTGAAATCCGAAAAGTCAGGGAAGTCAGAAGATCTCTTGATTCCCGCAAATGCATTTAATGGGGGTAGTCAATCAAGTTTGAATTCTGGTCAAATCAGTCCATCGTGCTTCATAAACTCCCCACGCTAAGGCGATACTCTTAACCCGAGGAGTGGGGGGCAATTGATGAAGGCTGATTTGACCCGATCTATGAAACGGCGACACGTGGACACTTACTCGGCGTAGGCGGCAGCTCAGCATTGCGGTCCAACACGGCTAAATAACGGGCCCATAAAGCAGCTCGCTACATCGTAGTGCGCAAAAGGAGGAGCTCGCTACGATGCGAGCTCCGGGTTCCCCGAGCTACCTCCAAAGGGATATTCTGAGGCAACCTTAGCTCGCAAGCTAAGGAAACCAGCTCGCCCAAGCTCCTAAGCAAACAAGTCATCCCGATGATCAATTCTACTAAAGGCACTCCTGAAGTACTCCGAGCTCGCTGGAGAGTAGCTCGTGAATGAGCCGCATGAGCATTCCTCAGGAAGCTTCTATCCAACAGTGCAGTCCCTGTCCCTGTCCCTACTCACGATGCAGTCCCTACTCGCTGGAGACTGCGCCCAGTCCCTACTCACGGTGCAGTCCCTGTCCTTTCGGCAGTCTGCACCCACGTCTCTCAGCAGGTGGAGGCATGCCTGGCATTTTGGAAACGTGTCACTTACCCAGGCGAGGAGTACGTCACAACGGCCACCTGCGCAGCCCTAGCAGGTAACGGCTATGGTAGGAGCCCAGTGGCGGTTATGCCCGATCTCACAAAAACGCCTCTATAAAAAGCCCCCAGGGCAGAGGAGAAGCTTCTTCTTCTGAAAAAAAAAACCTCTACTCGCTCGAATATAGTGATAAGCGTGACCTCCACTCTTAGCCTTTGTTTTCTCTTTACTTCCCAGACACAATACTAACTTAAGCATCGGAGTATTCCCACCGGGTAAACACCCGGGAATCCTTCATGTCATCTTCTCTGGTGCCGTTCGTTGCCAACAAGAAGCCCGTCCGCAGCCAGCTAGGAGTGCCCGGATCGCGCTACATCAGTTTCCATTCAAAAGAAACCCGTAACCCGGTCGAGATGTAAGAGATGGTGTGGATTCTTGTCTTCCAAACTCTCCATCAATTCCCGTTCATTGATGGATTCTGGTTCGCTGAGTAGCTTGTGCGAGAGGCAATGGGCTTCTTCCGCAGTGGCAACCTCGCCAATGAGATTGCTTGGAGCTTGTGCAACCAATTCATTGAGGGATTCTGGTTCGCTGAGTAACATGTGTATAGAGAAATCAACAAAATCTGGATATAAACTTTTTGTGCAAAGATGATGCTGAGCCATCTCGAGCCTTTTTCATCTGTTCAAATCTAATTAGTTAGAAGTTCTTTCGGAGGATGGGTCACTTGATGCCCTGTATAAAAATGTTTCTATGGCAGAGTTTGATGAATGCATTATCTGTCGGAGCCGAGTTGGCCAAGCGCTCTTCTAATTTCAGTCTGGATTAATCTCAACTGTATGTATAATTTATATAGGTTGAATCCATCGATCATCAATTTTCCCAATGCCCAACAGTTCATCCCGTGTGGTTTGCCAGAGGTGAGATCAGGTGTAATTATCTGATGGCATATTTGGAAAATGAGGAATGAGTTCTACTTACAGCAATAAGACTTTCTCCCCTGAGCATTCTCTTACTTCGTTAAGTGCAGACATTTCAGACCTGGTGCGTTTCAAGCCCCGTGATAGAGAGCACCCTTTGAGGCATGCTCGTCCTTGCGATGGTTGAAGTTGAACCCCCACCCCCCACCCACAAAAAAAAAAAAAAAATCATGAAAATTAACACTGGTAGTGTATGAAAATTTTCATCATCATCAACAAGTGGTATTGTGTTATATACGGGATGACGATTGCAATTTCATTGTTTGTCGCGCTCTCCACATTCACTGTTCTTCCCCTGTAGAAACAAAAACACTTGCAGTTCTTGAAGGCCTGAAACTAGCCCGTACTCTGGCGATGCATTGCATTTCATTGTTTTAGAGACGAATGCAAAGCTCATCTTTTAAGCGTTGTGTTGTGCCGCTGTCCTCTGCAACTGAACCACCACCATGGATGTTTATTGATTCACACCAAACCGTTAACATCATTTGTCACAATTCTCCTTTTACATTCGTCTTTCTATCTACATATAAACTGTAATAGAGTGGCCCATGGGCTAGCTCAATACTCTATGTATTAAATAACTGGGGGATCGCATCTACCTATCAGCAATACTGTAAGTAAAACAGAATATTGGAAGAATGACTCAGTCGAGTTGTGACTGATCTCACATATATTAAATAGATGATTGTTACAATGAGATAGATACTTACAATGTTAGAGTTCAAAAACAAACTAGTTACAACATAAGATAAGGTTAGCTAAGGTATTAGGTTTGTTTAGCTAAGATAATGATAATCCTGTACATATGGTGGCGAATCAGTTACTTTGGTAATTGAGATACTCTAACATCCCCCACAAGCTTAGCGGTTTGGACATGGTAAGCTTGGCTGTGAGCTCATGAAATCTGGTTGTGGGAAGAGGTTTTGTAAAAATGTCCGTTATCTCTAATCGTGGTTAGAGACATGATTGACAATGAGAGATCCAGTTGCAACATTCTCTCGTATAAAATGAAAATCCAATTCAATGTGTTTGGCACGATAATGGTGTACAGAATTGGATGAGATAAACTTGGCCCCCAAATTGTCATACCAGAATAAAAGAGATCTAGGAAACTTCAAACCAAGCTCTTCGAGCAACATTTGGAGACAAATAATTTCAGCAGTAGTGGAGGCAAGGCTACGGTATTTTGATTCTATGCTGGAGCAGAGACCATAGACTGTTTACGGGATCTCCATGAAATCAAATTACTGCCCAAGTAAACACAAAAACCTCCTTGGGAGCGGCGATCAACTAGGCAACTAGACCAATCAACATAAAAAAAAAAAGCCTCTAGAGCCAATTCATGAGAGGGTTGAAAAAATAATCACATGATCAATCATTGACTTTAGATAACGAAGGATCCGCTTAACAACATTTCAATGAACATCAGTAGGTTCCTTTATAAATTGGTGAACTTTACAAACAGAAGGACTAATATCCGGCCAAGTAAGAATAATATATTACAACACCCCTACCACACTACAATATTTAGTGGCATCTGGGAGAGGTGAACCTTGAGTGACATCAGGACAGGTAGAAGCCGCCATAGGCGTATAGATGGGTTTAGCTTCATGCATCTTAGTCTTAAGGAGAATATCATGAATATATTTACGTTGTGAAAGATGCACACCATCTATAGTACAATGGAGCTCCAATCCTAAGAAGTAATGGACTTCTCCAAGGTCGTAGAGAGCAGAGATGGTAGAGAGCTGGGAAACGTGAGTAGTAAGGGCTGAAGTAGAAGATCATGTGACGAGTATGTTATCCATATATACAAGAGGAAAAATGACATCAGTACCATTCCGATGAATAAATAGAGAACTATCTGCCCAAGGTTCAAGACAAACCAAATTATCCCATAATCAAGTACACTAGGCCCTTGGAGCTTGTTTCAGGCCATAAAGAGATTACTTAAGCCAGCATACAAACTGTGGTCGTGTATGATCAACAAAACCCATGGGTTGTTTCATAAACACTTATTCACTGAGGTAGCCATGAAGGAATGCATTGCTTACATCAAGTTGCCTAAGAACCCAACTATAGTGAACCACAAGAGAGAGTACTAACCAAATACTGGTATGATTAACAACTGGACTGAATGTTTTAGCCAAATCAATACCAGTTTGTTGGGTAAGCCCCAGTGTCACCAAGCATACTTTGTAGAGCTCAACTGTCCCATCCATGGTTTTCAAAACCGGACAATCGGAAAAACCGGTTAACATTCAGCCCCCTAGGTCTGGTTATACTATAAACCACTAAATCCTAAAAAACCGTTGAAAAGGTCAGAAAACCGCTGACCTGGGCAGTCAACCCGCTAAACTATTCGACCCGGGCAGCGGTTTATAGGTTACGAATTTCATTTTCGCTGATTTAAAAAAATAATAAAAACAAAAAAGACCCCCATATCCCTCATTCCCAGCTCTTGTGAATTAGGTCTTATGGGTTAGAACGAAAGTCATTCATTTTCGTTCTAACCCTTCCCTCCTCTCAGCCCTTATACCCTGACCGACGACCTACGGCAGCCACGACCTACAACAAACTACTACGACCGGCAACGATTCACAACGACCGTCAATGGCGGTGAGCTTCATCTACGACGGTTTGCATTTTGTAACCAACAACAACCTCTATTTATCAATGACTTGCAGTGGCACCTGACGATTTTGCAACGGTGGCCAGGGGTTTCTAACATGCTACAATAGTAGCAATTGGCACTTGGCACTTGGAAGTGGCAGTTTGCTCCTTAGCCAGAGTTACAGCGGCAATCACCGGTGACTAAACTAGAGTCCATCGGTGGCAAATTTTGTAAGCTTAACACCGTCAAACCACCATTACCGGTAGTGAAACCATGAAGGTATAAAATGCTTATAAGAGTTTAACACCGACCGTTTAATTGATTCTTTGAATTCTTTGCTTAATTAATCTTGCTTTTTTTTTTTGCTGAATTCTTTGCTTAATTAGTTATAGAGAGTCACATACTCACATTTGCTTTATTAATTTTTTTTCAATTCCTTGCTTATTTGCTATGTCAAAGAATGATGATGATGTAAAAGAGTAATGAAATCCCTTTTTATTTTCAATTAATTAACGAAATGATGATTATTTGCTTACATTAGTTGCTTCTTAATTCTCAATTTTTGCATTATTAATCTATTATTAATTTTTGCTTATTGATTCATGCATGGATTTATTGAATCAAGATTACATTGCATATATTCTTTATATTTTGGTTGGTTCTTTTAACCAATGAATGTGTTATTCTAAGATCTAAATTTTATATTTTGTGTTTGTATGAAGGGATTTGTATTTGAGTTGGGTTTCTTTGGTTGAATTAAGATGATGGAATCCCAAAGTCCAAATACTAATACATCTGATACAACTTCATCATAAGAGTCAATTTCATCAAATAATAGAGTAAAAATTGATTTTTACTTGGGAGCATGTTTCCCTTCAAGTTGACCCTCTTAGTGGACCAAAGTCAATGACATGTCTTTATTGTCAAAAGACATTTAAAGGGGAGAGGGATTAATAGGATGAAACAACATCTTGCCCAAAGGAAAAAGTGATATTGCAATTTGTTGTAAAGTACCCAATGATATAATATACAAAATGGAGCAATCGTTGAATGAAATCAATGAAAGAAAAAGAAGTGAAACGCAACCTATGAATTTTGTTGATGACACTAGAACATAGTGTGGAAAGAATGATGATGTTGAGATTTGGGAAATAGATCCACCTAGTACACATGATACTTATCAGGGGAAAAAACCAACTACATCATTGGGAAAATGAAAAGCATCTTCAAAGCTGATAACTAGCCATTTTGCTCCATGGACCACTCCAGATGCACAACCTAGTATTAAAAGTGTATTGGAATCTAAGGGACCAATTAGTCATGTGGATCGTGTTGTTATGAAGTGGTTGTGTGATGCTTGTATTACCTTTAATGCTTTGTGTTTAATATATTTTCAGCCTATATTGGATGCACTTGCTACTATTGGTTTAGGGTACAAAGCTCTTTCATATCATAATTGTATGATCAATTTGTTGAAGGGTTTAGTTTAGGAGGTTCAAATGTCAATTGATAAGCTCCGTAAAGATTGGGCTACATACGGCACTATAATGGCTGACGGTTGGACAAATACACATGGTCGGACATTGATTAATTTTTTAGTGTATTGTTTTATAGGAACTACATTTGTGAAGTTTGTAGAATTTCTGAAATTGTCAAGAGTACAGAGAATTTATTTCTTTTGTTTAAAAAATTATTGATTGAATAAATTCAAAAAATGTTGTTTAGGTAGTCACAGACAATGTTGCAAATTATATAGCTCCAGGAATATTGTTGGAAATAGAATTTTCGTAGATTTATTGGTCACCTTGTGCAGCACATTGCCTGAACTTGATGTTAAAGGAAATTTGGGAAGTGGATTGTGTTGTAAATGTGGTTCAACGTGCATATAATATTACAAAGTTTGTCTACAATCATAATTTTGTACTCTCAATGCTAAGGAAGAAACTTGGTTGGACTGAGATTGCACGTCATGGAGTTTTTCTTGGTGAAACATCCATGGAACCAAACACATACTTAAAAATTTATTTGCAAAATCAAAATGGTACACTTCCGCTATTTTTCTTGGTGAAACATCTCAATAAATTTTTGGTTGTTGCTGAAACCTTGCCTGAAGTTTGATATTTGCAATCATCCCTCCTCTAAACTTTTTGACATAGTTGCTAGTAGACCCCATTTTTGTTAAAATCCTCTAAGAAGATGCATGAACATGTCCATGGTGAGATGTGCATTTTACCAAGTTGGTAGAGGATTGGTGAGATGTACAGTGTTAGATCAAGTTGGTAGAGGATTGGAATGTGATTTGTTGGTAGAAGATTTCAACTCCTTTAAGGGAGGTTTCAATAAGGGTTATTTACTAGAACACCCCCCTATAGTTTAACAGGTTTACTTAAATCCACCCTATTTGCCTTTTACCAGAACACCCCCTTATAGCTTACAACCTATTTATCGATGTTTCATTAAGAACTATTTGTTTCACTTGACATGGTTGTTTATTCCAAAAGTACCCCTAAATTGAGTAGAAAATGTTAAAGGGTATGGATCCATGGTTATTTATTCCAAAAGTACCCTTAACACTTAAAAAAAACAAATTAAAATTGATCCAATAGAGAAAAAATATAACGATTTTTGTGTTTTAGTAGGGGCAAAAATGTCATTTTTATTTTTAGTTTATTTTGATTAAATTTATTTGAAAGGATTTTAGTATTAAAACTGTTATTTTTCACTTTCATCTAATTGAAGGCCAATTAAGTAAATTTATTGTAAACTATAGAGGATATTTTAGTAAAATACAAACTATAGGATAGGTTTTAATAAATTCATGGAATCATAGAGGGGTTTTAATAAATGACCCTTTCGGTAATTTACCCAAAGTTTAAGCTGAACGCTTTAGGCGGTATTCGGCACCGCATTCATCTCGTGGACGGGACTAACCACAGGATGAAGACTTGTTTGGGTGGGTGTGGATGGGACCGATCCACGCCACACCCCAATATAGCGTGGACCGGTCCCGTCCACACCCCAATATAGCGTCAACGGGAAAAACTCGTGGATGCGTCCCCTCTATGGTTTATTTTTTATCCCTTGCTTCAATTGTTTAAATATTATTTTTAATATTTTTGTTGATAAAATATTAATTATTTTACTTATTTTTTATAATTTTTAAATATTTTATGAATAAAATAATTTTTTTAATTATTTTACTATAGTTTTATAAAAAAAATTAACATTTATTGGTTAATATTAATTCATTGGTGCATTTTTCAAAATATTTATCATATAAAATATAAAAATTAGATATTATGATTACTTGTGTGCATCATTCATAAAATGTATATGAGATAAATAAAATCAAAGAAATATTGTGTAGAATGATCCACACCACTCTATAGAACGCCCTTGTGTATGTGGACTAGTCCAGTACACACAGCTTGTCCACATTTTATAACAACTGTGGAATGTGGTGTGGTGTACATTGATCTTTGCCACTAGATGTAATATGAACAAATCCACACCCACCAATTTTTCATCTACAATATAGAATACCCCATAACTATTGAGGGTTGTGGAACCAATGATGAGGTTAGACACCCATAATAAATTTATGAGCCCCACTTTGATTCCACAGTCTGGTTCGTTAGTAATTTATGGGCCCCACTAATCCAAATTCTTCAAATAGTAGTAATTTTCCCTCTAAAATATGTACGTGTGCAATCAAGATCCTTGAAAACAATCCCATTGAAGGAACAAGGCAGCACATTTATGGCTCACTGGTTATGTGCACAAGGAATCAAAACTTTGCAAATGTTGGTACTCCTATTTGATGAACGGTGTAGATTATCTCTGCTCGTGGCTGGAAAAAAGTGGAGTAGGGGAACGCAGACCATTTATCAAGAAACGTGAATAGTCAGTACTTCACGTCAAAGTCAAACATCATTAGGCAACGAGGGTAGGGCCGTAGGAGGCGCTTGATCCGGTTTTGACGTGGGGTGTATTACTCGTATCAGGACAAGAAATGAGTGAAAACATGAAGATATGTCGGATCGTGGGGGTCCACCGAGGCTTATTATGGCAATTCCATATTGAAACGCGATACACCAGATCGTTCAGTTTGACATTTTTGACCACATGGAGCTGGAGGGTGGAGCTCTCACGTCTGATGCCAACTAGGCAACCCCACTAGAAGTTTAGAACTACTCTCTCTGACTTTCTGGTCTCTCTCCGGTCTCACCCTCGTTAGTTGTTATTTAATTTTTGTGATTTTGTCTCTAATATTTGGGTAAATTACAAAGACCCCCTGTATTATGGGATTTGTGACAAAGACCCTCTACTTTGTTTTGCGACAAAACCCCCTTGTACTATGACCGTGAGACAAAGACCCCATTTCGTTATTCTTTTGTTCAAAAAGGCCGTTACAATATTTTTAATCCCTATACTATCCTTATAAATATTGTTCATTTTCCCCGACCTTCTTTCACATTTCTCTCTCTACTCTCCCCCGATCCCTCTTTTCATCATTGTCTGCCAATCGATGGGGGTATCAAGCCCTCAAGCTGCAACATACATCATAATATAATGATCAATATCAACAATTTGTCACCATCAGACCTGTTCATGGGCCGGGTGCCCTGACGGGCCGGCCCGACCCTCGGACGAGCTTGAACAGGTATATGGGCCCGCAGGCTTAACCTCGGGCCAAAAATCCCGACCCGCAATAAATTCGAGCCGGGCTCGGGATTTGTCAAAAGAGCCCGACCCGATCTGTAATTAAACCTAAAAACCCTAGTCGAATACCCCTCTTTTTTTACCTCTTTCCCTTATTTTTCTAGCCGAACCCTTCTTCTCCACATCCTTGTTCCCTTCTTTATATTCTTTTTTTAATGTAATAAATTTTGAATTTATATTATTTTTTTAATGTAAACAAATTCTAATTTATATTGATTATTGAATAGAGAAAAATTCTAATTTTTTTATTAGGTCGGGCTTCGAGCTTTTTATCAGGRCCGGGCTCGGGCCTAACATATTTCCATTAATGAAGAGTAAAAGCCCGGCCCATGAACAGGTCTAGTCACCATCTATATTACACCTTTTCATCTCGTTTTCTATTGATGGATAAAAACAAAATAAAACCTCAACAAACCCTAACTTGTTTTTTTCTTTCTCTTATCACAGTGAGCCACATGGAAACCAATAACAAAACCAAGACCACAACCAACTATCCAATGATCTATCTGTAATTAAGGATACAAACTTTTTTTCTTACATACTATATGACAGCTTTTCGCGATTGTAAAATCAGAAGAAGTCACGTAAATTGTCTTTGTTCCATTTTTTTTAAATATATTTTCGATGGTTGTAGGGTTCCCTCATAATCGTATACGTCCAAAATACTCTGTTATTTATTTTTTCTAAGCTTGTACAATGTCCAAAAGAACGTTTTATTTCATTTAACAACCAATCCAAATTGATTGACAGACAAGGATAAAAAGCAACGTTTATAAAAACAACCTGAAAATGGAACTATTATGGGCACCAATTTTCGGGTTAACGGTCCAACCGTCCGATTCAAACAGATGGCCCGTTTTGACAGAAAAATAAAAAAAAAAGGTTTGTTAACTTTTTCAACGGTTTTTGACCAGATTCCGAGTTTGGGGTAAAATGGAACCGATTGCTTGGATTGTTCCCGAGCCAAACGGTCTTACTGTTTGAGTCAATGGCAGTTCAAAAACGTTGATGAAAAAAAAGATCGGGGGAGAGAGAGAGCAGAGGGAGGGAGAGAGAGAAATGTGAAGAAAGGTCGGGAAGATGAACAGTATTTGTATTTATAAGGCTAGTATGGAAATTAAAAAATATTGTGACGACATCTTTAGACGGAAAGCTAACGGAAGGGGTTTTTGTCTCACGGTTATGGTAAACAGGGATCTTTATCGCAAATCAAAGTGCGGGGGTCTTTGTCACAGACCCATAGTACAGGGGTCTTTCTAATTTATCCCTAATATTTTTTTAATTAATTAATGTTGTTGTTCTTCTTTACCCGATGCGCCATGGAAAGGCTGCACAGTCAGGAGGCCGTAATGACGAACGCTCCAGCTCCCACGTGGCGCATTTATAGTAGGGTTTTGTTGATGGAGACCCGCTGATGTGACTGGTACCACTCTGGTGGTCTCTGGTGCCCTGCACTGGCCCGGCCGGCCATCTTGCGTGGGCCCTCCTGAAATCAAATGCTCGGCCCTCCTTTTTGACGATTCTGCCCTCCTCATTATCTTTCAATGCCCTCGATTCTCTGCCTCTTGGGGTGGAAATTGAATACTAATGTAGGGGTAAGATTTGGACGTGAAAAGGATCTTTGAATCTCATGATGGACCTCGTTGAAATCTCTTGACCAACCACATTAAAGCTCAATTTAACGTTGCTCGTATATATTACACAGATATAAAAATGGAAGATGGGCTTAGACTCTTTTAATGGAATGAATGGTACTAGAAATCTACATCCGGAAATGTTGATTCTGTATAATACCCATTAGATTGGAATATTTTTCCATAGCACCATGGCAAGCGATTTTGTCTATCAATTCCATTTACAATTTTTTAGAAATCACAAATAATTTTTAAATCACTCTATCTGTGGGAAAAAAATGAAATTTAGATACCGTAGTCCATAATGGTTGAGAACAGTTGGAATGCACCATAGCTTTCAATTCCTTGATCAGGATCATGAGTTTTATTTTATTTCAAGGGATGTTGGTCGCCCCGATGAAGACACGTATGCATGCGAGAGCGTTGGGATCATCATATTTTGTACAGCCGAGGCCTTAAATCATCCTGTACTGTTGGATGGAATAGAGTTTTAGAAATTAACTTAGCTCATGGCCCAATTAAAAGGAACGGTCGCTAAAATATAAGAGCAGATCTGCTGACAGCAAAACTATGCAGCTAACACCACAGCCGCACATTGGCACCATCTTTTCCTTCTGAATGCAATAGATGTTCCCAGTGTGCGGCTGTAGATGTGTTTACACAACATTTCGTTGTCAGGAGATCCGGGCTCCACTGATATACCCGTTACCGTCATCAATGGATTCTGAAGCCCAAAATCTCTAATCTCCATCAGAATTCAGAAAACGGTAACCGTAAAAGCTGAGAGATAGATTTTGCCTTTTCGGCAACTGTGTCAGGGCCAGGCTGGCCTCGAGCGAGAAAATCAGGGAAAAAAAGGCGTAAGTAATCAAATTGACAAAAATAACCCAAGAAAAGGTTTCCACATAAAGCAATTACGTGGAATGAAAAAGCGTTGAACAAAGAGTAGAGACTAGAGAGTTTTTTTTGTGTGCGAACCGGGCAATTGCGTCTGGGGGTACTTAAGTCTTTTCGTTAAAGGTGAAGACCCAAATCATAAAAACCTCGGGTTTCGTGAGTGATTGTGGCCCTCTCTGTCGAGTCTCTGGGCTTTGTTGTTTTGTACGAGTGAGGAAGATTACTCTGACGCAAGTTCCGAGGCACCTCTACAGGGCATTTTCCTATTCTCAGTTTACAACATACCCCCCAGATCGTGCAAAATTACGAAATCACTGGTACATTATATATACTGCTTCTGAGAGAATGGTTGGGATAATCTGCATTTCTTTAATGGCTGGAACTAACTCTGGTAGTTGTGCTTTGGTATGGTTTCAGCATTAAATGGGGATTGGGTCGAAAAACTCAGAGGAATTGACGAAAACAGTAAGGGGTGTTTTGGTAAGCAGGAGAATACTACTTACAAAGTTTCCGTTTGGCGCGTATTTTCGTGCCATTTTTTTTGGTTACTTACAAAGTTGAGAAGACTGAAAATCGATTTATTTCCGTTTGACACCTGAAAGATCTTATCATTAATAGATGGGGCGCCAAAAATATATGGGAAATTTATTTTGAGTTGATTTTGGGAAGCTCAAGCTTCCCGCATTTTCCACATTTTAATATCGCACAGAAATATTCAAAATGATTCAGGGAAAAATACGCGTTTGCCAAACGATCTTCGAAAAGTTGCGGTCTGTCAAACGATTTTCGGACTATCCAAATCTTATGTGAAAAGCTCGATACGTCAATATTAACTGTCCGAACTACTACAACATCTTCTAAAAAAACGGATCCTCTATTTTCTGCCGTATTCCAATTCCCACGAAAAGGGGGAGTGGGGAAGGAAACGTATAGTCGGCACTCTGTAGGGTGGAAGGGTAAGAAGGGAGAGAGAGAGAAAAAATAGGGGAAGCTCCAAATCTGGGCCTCCGCAAAAAAACACACACCTCCCCACTCATCGCCATGGCCTGACTGTGGTCTGTGTGGTCAATCTTCTCATGTTCCAACCAGAGTTGATGCTTGTCTCTGCCCTTCCACCACGTTGGCAAATCTCCTCTCCTCCTATAAATACACCCGTTGGCCATCTACCCAACACGTTTGTTGAGAGCTAGCAGGCCTCCTTTCTTTTATTCTTGTCACGCGAACCGTCGTATAGGAGATTTCTGGTTTCTGTTGATGAAAAGGTGTAAGGAAATTCTGTAAAGCTCAGGAGGGATAGCGCCATAGATGATGATAGGCGCGTTTAACTCAGCTCTTCCTTCCTTTCTCTCTCACCGTTTGTCTCTAAATCATCATTAGCGCTATCCATCCTGAGTTTTATCGGCTTTTCATACTGTTTCTATGCATCAATTGGAGCAAGAGGAGCAATACTCAGCACTTTGGTATGTCATTCGCTTTATTTTTACGGTTTTTGGTAATTTTGCTAATATTAGTTCTCTACTACCTAGTTTACCTCTCTCTCCCTCTCTCTGGTTTATAATGATCTATTTTTCCTGTTCCTTTCTGCTTCTCGCTCTGCTATTCTGTCTCTTTCTCTCTATGAGCCCCTGGAGTGGTGGCTCAGAAAAGAAGCAGGTTTGACTCTTGTTTCGCAGGTCTGCCTTTTCTTTTCTTGAAAAAAACCTTCTGAGTTCTGATGACTGGGAACAGAACGTTTTGACTCCCATGCTTTTTGTATTAGCCACGGCGTCTAGTCGCTATCTGCTGTCTCGCACTATCCATTCCAAGCGAGCTAAAAGCTCATTTACATTATCTAATCGATCGTTGCCTGTTGGAACTCGGAAAGTTTAGTTTTTCCAAGTCTTTTTTTTCCTATTGTTTCGATATACTAAAAGGAACTAAAGAAGTTTTTGTTCTTGAAATGTCTCGATTTTGAGCGTTGAGCTACGCAAATTCTCAATATTTTCTTGGGTGGAGGATGAACCCGTGACGTACACGATGTGCTATGGTGGTGATGCGCTAAGTTTAAAGTTTGATTGTCCGTCTCCGTCCATTTTGGGCCCATAGTCTAAGGAGACTCCGACTCGTCTTACCATCATCCATCTTCTTTCACTCTCAACCCATTCTCCTCGTATGGTCGTATGAAATCTTATTAGAGAAAAGGAAATGTCGTTTTAGTCGATGAGGGCGGAGGAGAGGGGATAGGGTCCACGTCCACTCCCCCCGTGCACCTTATTACCGAGAGAGAGAGAGTCCCATGGTACGTTTTACGGATGGGAAAATCAATGGTAATGGTACTGGAATCAGACTCTTCATAAAGTATGATCTAGAGCTGGATTTGGATGTACATGAGATGGTTGATGAAAAGGAAAAAAAAACAAGGAATGGTCATAACCAATGAATAACGTCCCTAGGTGAGATGGATTAGATCCGTTGCATGCGGCGTTCTTCACAAGTTGGGGTGGTCAGTGGGGCTCATCCCCTGAAGACTGAAGTGTGTCAGGTTGAAATGCAAAATCAGCCCCCCACAGGATTGTCCCCCCACACAGACCACGGCACATCCCCGTTATGTATCATCGGGAGATGTTCCCAATACACGGCGGGGATGTGCTGTGGGACGTTGGGAGAGGGGGAATCTCGTGGGGGGCTGATTTGAACACTGCGGGGTGTCTCTCCTCTCTCTCCCGTCTAGTTGTCTCTACGGGAGAGAGGCCATACAAAACCCATTTTCCGTTTACTTGATGCTTAGTGATGGAGTCATGGAGATAGAGAGGTTAGATTGTTGGATTCGTGGGGTAACAAGTGGATAACAAAGGAAACGAGAGTGTTGGGGTCCAAGGGTGCATCTGATCATGTGGCCTGTGCCATGTGTCCAATCGGAGCTGGCCGGTAGGGGACTCGTTACCCTGTCACTGTTGGACTGATTCTGAAATCTCAAGTACGTTTTTACAAATGTGGGGGTTCCTGAATGGATTGCACGAGACGAAGTGATGTGGATCCTTCGAAAGGTGCAAGTGGGAGATGGGAAATGGGAAATGCCCCCCAATCCGAGTATGGCGTCAAGGCCTTTAGGGCTGGGGCGGTGGGCCTTGCCCCAGACAAATGGGCCCTCTACACTCAATTACTCGATAGCCCGTTTTGCTTTTTTATGATTTATTTACGGTATGCTGCTATTTCACAGATGTGCAATGTTTTTTTTGTCTCTCTGTCTGCATATTTTATATGTTCAGAACTGTAGAATACGATGCGAGGGCACGATTATGATGAACTTGAAAATAAACAAATATTATCAAAGTAATACATTAAAATAAAACAAAATTATGAAATATTATAGATATAACTTAATTTTTTAATGAGTGGTATAGTGATCATAAATACTAATTTTGTAGGGTTGCCTGCCTGTACTTGTTTCAACTTGCATGGGTTGCCTCCGGAGGGTGTTTGATTTTTGTGATCATAAATACTAATTTTGTAGGTTTCAGTTTCGGTTTTGATTTTTGTGCGTGTTTAAACTTTTCTTTTTATTCACTATTTTGCCGATGGCGTAACCAATTTTAGGTTGTGCTGTGGGGTGGGGCTCAAAGGCAGTGTTTTAACACATTGCTGGCCTGTTGGGGAGATTCGGACGGGATTAAAGACTGCCAATGAAGGTCTCGGTTTTATCGGTTAATTGGGGTGGTTTGTCAGTCCTACCTGCCAAAATCGTCATTTATCCTAGCCTTGCGACGGGCACTAGTTTTTGGTTTTCATATTCCGACTAAGGTTCAAAATATCGATACCTGTGATGTTGTTGTTCGATACTCGTTTTTTTACCTTTTTTTTGTTTATTTTATTTTTTTAAAACTGGTTTAGGGGAGTCAGTCTAGGACCCTTCCATCCCCTGAAGCGGTCAGACCTTCTATACATTCACCGTAGGGGCATATTGGAAGGGTCCCGAAATGATATGTATTGGTCAATTCGAGCGGATACTTTGAACCTTGATTCTGACTGTTCAATCCAGTTTGGGTACTAAAACGCTATTCAAAATGGTTTCAACTTTGGGAGTGCTGAGCTTGATACTCAGTTAAGTTGGTTCAGCTGTATTGAACCGCTTCAAATAAGTAAAGGTGCAACTTGGACATTCTTAATCCAAACTTGAAATTTTATATGGGTTGGGCTTTTTTAATTTTTAGGTTCGGTTTGGGTCTTAATCTTAGTTGCATGAATTAAGGGTGAGCATGGGTTAGTCAAGTTTTGGAACCTATTCTATGAACCTATTCTAGGGTCTATTGATATGGAATATGTATTTTTTAACTCTCCCCTTTAAAAACTTAAATTATCTTTAATGATTAAATTAGACAATTTAATACATATATTATTTTTATATGGATCTTTCACCAAACATGGCCTCAATGGTCAAGTGAGCATGGCCTTTGTAATCATGAATGTTTGGGTTCAAATTTTTACATCGGTTCAAATTTTTATATCTCAAAAGTATTCTACGTTTTATTTCTGGGAATGTTTGGTTCTACGGTAGGTTTTAACAACATTAGTTTCACTAAGGCCGATTAGGTAGGTTCTGGGTAAAATTTACTCATTTGCTCACCCCTACCCTGAACCCAGCTTTATTCGATTATACTACACTTCAGTCCACACAAATGGGCACTTTATATTGTTATGTATTTTAACGGCTACAATTGTCAAACTCAAGGTTCAAAAAATCGATAAGTATCATGAATATGAACCGTGATGTTGGAGTTCTATCGATGCTTAGAACCTTCTACTGCCACATCACAGTATATTTTGTATATTCATGTGATATGTGGGATGTGGTGATGAAGTGACCTTTAATCTATTCGTGTAATTAGTGAAACTTAATAATGATAAGCTAAAATGCGGATTCAACAAAAGAAAAGGGAATTTAATGCCTTATAATATGAGACTTAATGAGATAATGAAATATATTGAAAATTAATATTCAAATTACAATATCTACTCAGGGGGACCAAAGTTAGAAAGATATTTTAGTCAAGAAAATATTTAGAATTATGGATAGTTTATTCACATTTTCTATAATAGTATAAATAAAAATAGATATAGATTGGCAAAAAAACCTAAGAGAAGTTTTTATATTTAACCCATATGTGAAGAAGGATAAAAAACACAGTTGCCCATATTTTGAATGTAGAGTTTGGATGGATGAGTAGTTTTGCTTTCTCTTGTTGGATCGTATTAACTTCTCCAAAGTCAAAAAACCATTTGATATAATTTAATTTAAGAAAAATATTTAGTAGAAGAATTGCAGTATAAAGTTTCAAATTTTCAATAAAACAATGACGTAAGGAGAATGAAAGGGAGAAAACCTTTGAAAAAAATTGGGAAAATGATTGATCAGCCAGTCAGAATTTGTAGGCTCAAATTTTAGTTGGGGTGGATGCCAGATTAGAATTGATGCCAATTCATGGGTGGGCATTGGTGTATAAAACGGGGGGTTTTAATCTTTTGAATGTTTATTGCTCTGCAAAGGAAATAAGAAATCTGCATCCCTACTTTGAAAAATATTCAATTTCATATAAAGGTCTTGTCAAATAATCCAGAAAATTCTGTCCATGACTGACAGATTTACAAGTATCAAGGTGTGACTGGGTGGGGCGTCCATCCCCATACCCATCCTTGTTGGAAAATCATACCCCCGAGATGAGTCTAGATCTCTTGCACAATCCTCCCTGGATGGTTTCCTGTACATGGAATCAAAGAGTGCTGATTCTCTCATGCTCACATTTTACATGTGTAAGTGGGAGTAATAGATGTTTCAAACGTCCTCCCATTCTGTTTTTAATATATTAAAATTTTAAAACAAATAAAAAACAGAACTTCCAACTTCTGACTCCTATTACATAGCTGAATATCACTAAGCAAAAAAAGCCTCAAATAGGAATTCCGACTTCTACGAATTGAACGCCTGAAGCTGAGACACCTTTTGTAAATTTTACTTTCTTCCACCCGAATGATTCTATTGGCTCAAACTCTCAAATATCTGTCTGAACCCAACTTTATGTATTGATCATTGATGATGCCGTAGGCATAGATACATAAATATCTGCAATGTTTGGGTTAGTAGACATTAAGTACAGAGCAGACTTCCATTCAAGAATCTCACATAGCTCGGTTGTTTGTTTATTGTGGTGACATCTTGCACTCGAAATAGACTTTAGAGGATCGGACTCGATAAGAGTAAACAAACCTTCTTAGTAATAATAAATGATAGAACACGATTCCAGTTGATAATCATGTAAAAGTTAGAGTCGTCTTAGTTTCAGACGTTTAATTTTGAAAGTCAGAAGTCGGAATTCTTATTCGTGGTTTTTATTTTTTATTTGAACGAAATAGGATGAAGAAACCCTAATTCATATTTTTTATTTGTTTTAAAATTTCAATATATTAGAAATAGAATGGGAGGATGTTTGAAACGTCTTTTACTCCCATTAGCACACGTGAAATTTAAATATGAAAAAATAGTGACATGCACTTTCTGATTTGATGTATAGAAATCTCTTTAGAAAGGATTGTGCAGGAACGAACTTTGTTGCTCTTTAGAGACTAGCCCTTCTTTGTCACTGAAGTCTGAGTCATTGTTGAGGGATATAGAATGAGGAACGAACTAGACTCCGAGGAGATTGGAGGGATATAGAATGAGGAACGAACTAGCCCTTCTTTGTCACTGAAGTCTGAGTCATTGTTGAGTTGACTCAGTCTCCAATCCCGTCTCAACCATTTCATCTTCATCTCAAAGAAAAGCTCAGCTCGAGTAGTTTTGATTTAACATCTCGCCTCTGGATATCGGTGGTTTGATTAACAACAGCTCCGGTTAGAATATCTTTGAACGACTGTTCAATTTTCTGCCGTTGCTACGTCTTTTACTTCTACCCTTCCTGGACAGCTTCTGCGGGAGCGGTTCAGTTACTTTTAGTAGAAAAGCATGGTGTTTTTTTTTTTTTTTTGAAAAATTTTAGATTAGTACCTGTACTTTGGGTTTTTGTCACTTTGGTCTCTTAACTTTAAAATGTCATAATTCATTATCCAAACTTTTAAAATGTACTAATCCAGTACTTGTTAATCGGCTGTTAACCGGTTAAGTGGTATCTGAAAAGATACAAATGTCCTTCGAATGTCATCTATTTTTTTTTTATTCTGTTAATCATCAAACATTGATAAAAAATGAACAGTCTCAGTCCTTGTTGGTGACCCCAACTTTTTTTAATAGAAGAGACAAGGATTTAGGACAATTCATTTTTTGTTAGGCTACGTCTGRTTGCAATGCAAACACAAATATATGCCCTGCATATTTACCCTCTTTTAGGTTCACGAATGCAAACACAATTCAGATTTTAAAATGTTTTTGCACTCGTGTTGTTTGGTTTAAATTAGTGTTAAGTGTGGGCCTCATCATTAAATGTTCCAACTTCCTTATGCTCCAATGCTTTAACTTTGGTTAAAAAGTTGATTATTAAAATAATACAAAATTGTATCCAAAAAATATATATAGTAATGCACTCTTTTCAAAGTATAAAAGCGGTAGAAAATACATTTTTGATATGATAACCATTACTTTTTTATATGTCAAACAAATGATTGCAAATACAAACTATAATACATAAATACCCTGATTCAACGATTGTATTACAAACAAATGGAGCCTTAATGTTTGATGGTTGATAAAAAAATTAGATAATATTCAAAAGACATTTGTGTCTTTTCAAATACCATTTTAAAATCTTATTAAAAATATCCATTAAATTATCATATTTTAAAGTTTGGGACCAAAGTCACTAATCGATAAATTTTTCTTTTTTCAAATGGAAGAAAAAGGAAGTTTAGACTACGTAGTTCAATCATGCCGATGCACTGGCATGGGTGAATGGTGATCCATCCAGCCATATTTGCGGCCATGCCCTAACCCAAACCAGACCACTAATTAGTCTAATTACCCGACCTGAGACACACGTGATAGTGGAAATTCATCCTAATATTAATTTACGATCGACATCTAAGTCTCGAAGTCTCAACTCTGAACTGGTCACTTAGGATTTTATATATTGATTTGCGTTGGGACTTCTTGCGTCTGATGAACTCATTAACTACTTGGCACTTGTGAATGCATCACGGATCCAGTCCTGAATCACTCGCACCCAACAGTCCGAACTAATACCCAAATCGCAGTGATGAATGGCAACAAGGCGGGGCACCCCTTCCCCATCCCCGCCCTGTGGCTAAAATCTCCGCACCCGTCTCTGCCCTGTTCTTAGTATCGGGGTAAAGATTCAATTCCCATCATCGGCCTTATCGGAGATGGAGAATCTCCGACATGTACCCGCCCTGCAACTAATGATTTGGGGATGGATAATCCCTGACATTTTCTCACTCCGATGATTGTATCCAATTTCCAAAAATTTGAAAAAGGAAATCAAAGTTTTGCTGTAGAGCCTAATACCGTTCATTTAACTGTAAAATTAATTTAAAAATTAAAAATATTTCTTTTTCATGCTGATATTTTGAACTATACTTCTTGTACTACTACGAAAAACCTTGTTTTCCTTATCATTTACAATATTTCAAATGAAAAGCAACAAAAAAACAAGGTTTTTACTTTTTACCACGAGAGAGAGAGAAATACTAGCTGAAATATTTTGCATGAAAAAGTTCCATCTATTTTACTCTTGTTCCTGATTTCACTTTACTTCGTTTCAAGTTTTATTTTATTCATTTGCTTGGCAAACAAACAAAATGAAAGAACACGGCTGCTGCCATGTAAGAACAAGACTAGTAATAAGCACTTAAAAAAATAGAAGGAATGGCCGAAAGGAGCCCATGCCAATTTACTGCTTCTTTTTGAGAGACTAAAAGCATGGTTTTTAAAATCGAACTGGTGACTAAATCCGTCAGGGGTCCGGTTATTGGTTCGAATGGTCCAATTGTTTGACTTGAATGATCGGCTCGTTCTGACAAAAAAATAAAAAAGTTAAAAAAAATTAAAAAATTGGAAAGCAGTCAAAACCGTTCGAACGATTAACCGGCCGGTTCAACAGTTTGCTGACCAAAATCAACGGTTTTGGGGAAAAAAGCGATTTTGGGGGAAAACAGAACTAGTCAAGTGACTGGTTCCCGATTTTTCCGATCCGACTGTCCAGTCTGGTCTGGTTTTGAAAACCATGACTAAAAGTATATTCCATTACTATTTACCAAGTTCCAAGTAAAAAAAAAAAATAGAAGTGAGATGCTGGAAACATCAAGCAACATTCAAGAATTAAATTCTTCTAAAATAGGTCCATTTGGAGAGAATGATTGTATTACTCCAAGTTTTCTTTCTCAGTAAGTCAATATCTATATCCATTTGGAGAGAATGACTGTGGATCGACATTTCCTTTGTCAGAAACCACTGAGATGTTGTAGACATCTTGACCTTATAAAAGAGGTAATCATAGAAAAGCTTCAAGAGGTAATCATAGCTGCTTTAATGATATATACCTATTCCTAAAGCTTCATCAAAGTTCCTAGAGCAACACTTACAGAGTTATTATATGGAGATTAAGTTAAAACTATACCAGGATCATCATTATTTAAATATCTCATCATCTATATTTAAATCATCACTATTGATGGTGTTATAAGTATAAGGATCCTCACCAATACGAGCATTTACATAAAAGAAGAAAGTTAATTATAAAGGTGAAATGATGAACACTCATTTTTTTTCAATATATAAAGATTCAATTTAAATAACATTACCTTGAATTTCATAGGCCAACCAATTTTGGGAACACATCAATGCCTCCAATGTCTTGTCATGAAGTCTACTACGATGTAAACTTACTAGCCTTCCCCTAGTGCTAAAGGTAGACTTTGAAGCAACTGTGGAAATATGAATAGTTAGCACATCCCTGACAATTGTTTATTAGGTAGGATACTTGAGTCCACTTGACTTCCATAAAGCTAAAATATCAAAGTTCTSAGTTCTAGGCAGCACATTTTCTTCTAAATAATGGTCCAACTCTGACTTTATAATTAAATTACTTGAACTTCTATTAACAAACAAGTCATAATTGGAAAGCGGATCTTGTTCTTTCATATCAATGTTTTCAGATGTGTAAATCAGGTTAACTAAAGTTTCACTAATCACTACTTTGTCCAACTTCTTTATACTTGGATTTGAATTGATACTCATAAAGCAAGTCATAACACAATTGACAAATTCTTTCAATCTCATCCAATGCACCATCCGCATATATCATAGGGAAATAATACTCCATCAATTTCATTTTATATCTTGGATTCAACACTGTTGCTACACAAAAAAATGCCATTAATCATACACCAATACTTGTTAAATTTCTCCAACATCTTCAAAGTCATATTCCTTACAATCTCACATGAACATCTAAGCCACTGAGATAATGTTATTCTGATCTCACCAACTTTGGGGAAATATAAATTTATTGTGGGATACTTAGTTCCTGAGAATAACTTAGTCACATTATAAAATAAATTTAACCTCACACAAATTTCTTTTTCCAATTCCCACTTTTCCTCATTTAGCAAACATTTATATTGTGATTCACGTTGCCTTAAGCAAGAGAAAACATCCTTATAAATCAAAGCAGTATGAAACATCTCATATGTTGAATTCCATCTGGTTTTACAATCAAGAGACATTTTCTTACTACTTTGAATTTGCAACTATCGGGATGTTTCCTCAAATTTTTGTTCTCTTTTAGGGGTTGCTTTCCAATAAACAACACTGTCATGAATTTTTTCAATGGCATCTCCAATAACAACTAATCCATCTTGTACAATCAAGTTAAGTATATATGCATAATAACACATATACAAGAATTTTCCATCCAATATAAGTGAATTTATAGAAAGTTAATCCATAATATCATTGAAAATGACATCATTTATAGTGCAATTATCAACAATAATTGTGGATAACTTTCTATCAATATTCTAATATAAAAAACATTCCACTAATATATCTATAAGAATCTCTTTTGTGTCTAGACAAGGCACATAAACAAATCCATAACAATAGATAAAACAAAAAAAAAAGAAGCTAAGCAACAAAAGTAAATATAAAAAATGGCAAAACTTACTTAAGAATATATTAACAAGTTATCTTCTTGAGTTTTTTGGATCAAAGGTGTCGTATGTGACTTTAAACTTTCCATCATTCTTATTTGGACTTACCCCAAATATTGTTGCTTTATATCCTGTTGATTATGCCTTAGGCACCTATGCAAATGCTCGTGCAAATGTTTAATTCCATTTTTTGATTCCCCACCAAGTTTTTTATTACAGTATTTACAAATTGCCTTGAATTGTCCATCAATAGTTGCTTTTTTAAAATATTCTCATACAATAGAAATGACTCTCTTTTTAGATGGTGCCTCTGAATTTTTGGTACTTGAACTTATTTTGCCAACATCATTCCCAGAGCTTTAAGATGGAGGAACTATTGTAATTGTATCATTTTCATTTGGGGTTGAAGTAAGAGATGGGATAGCACTTTGGCTAGCTGGTACTGGTAGAGAGTTTCAAATGATCTCCTTGTCCAGACATCAAGATTCAAGATTAACCTTAAAAAAATAAATATATTTTATAAGTATTTAAAATGTTAGACAAATAAAAAACAAGATAGAAAAAATATATATTTAAATCTTTTTGTTCTCTAAGCATTCCATCTTAAAATTTGTTTTTCTGTTCCAACTACTTTCAAATTTCTGTATTATTTGGTTGGGGGATTAAATCTGATTAGGTTTCAATTCATTCTTCTAACTATTCTTGAAACATATGTTAGTGCTGTTTGGTTCAAATTATTAGGAGGTTTTGATCTTCTCCATATTTCAGTCATCACTAGTACAAATTTTTACATGTTAACATTCATGGGAAGATGCTCCATTACTCGCAATGTACATGTATAGTATCCTATGGGTAAGTTTTTACATATTTCAGTCATCACTATTACAACCTTCAAAGAAGAACAGTAGTGGAAAAAAATGACCATATGTGTTTATAAAAAAAGGCCATATGCTGACATGCATCACTATGTTTGATCAGAATTTTGATTTAAGCCCTTGGACAACCCGTTGCGGAGAAATCTGCCAATGCCATCAATCCCAAGTCAGATAATCAGACGGAAGGTGGATTGCATCTAATTGGTCTTTGTGCTCATACTAAACTGTGTTTGCCCCATACCAAACACACTGCATAGTAGAATAGTATGTAGGCGTGGAACCCAACTTTTGCATTGGAAACCATTTACCATTTCGGTGCCTCATTCGTTTAGTCATTTGGTTATTGATGTGGCGTAATCCGGTGGCTCCCTGTTGGAGGCGATTTGACTGTCAGCAACGACGAGAACTGGGTTACCTGCAAGAGAGGAGTCAGAGATCCCGGGGTGGCTTACCTGGCAGGGACACTCCGATAGCTAAGTTAGCACTCAGAGGTAGTAGTAGAGAGCTTGAAGATGATGTCAGTGAGTTAGAGAGCAAAGATTACACATACACATACATTAAAAACATACTTTCGCCCCTGGGGGGTGAAGTCTTTATATACTGGAGTCCCCGTGGGTTGGTGGAGCGGTTCCTGGATCCTCGCTGTGATGGGATCCGTTTGCGTGTTAGGTGGGTAAAATGCCACCAGCCGGTAAGGTCGCCCGCTCCCATCTAAACCGGGGAGTGGGTGAGCTAATATAGCCGTTACGAGTCACAATCCCGTAAAATGCGGGGTACGGTGGTGAGCTCCTTGGGGTTGTCATGCGGTGGTCAGTCTGATTAGGAAGCGAGTTGCCTGTAAGTGGTGAGCTGCCTGTAGCGAGCTGCCTGGAAGTTTAGCACTCAGTTGTCATGAGGCTGCACCTATTTGTCACGAGGTGCCAGCTGTCACATTGTCATTGGAGGGCCAAATCCGCCCTCATCACTTGCCCCCACTCCCGAGCTGAAGATAATTCGGCGAAGGAAGTAGATTTCTCCTTTTGGCCCGTAATTCAACGAGCTCGTAAGCGCTGATTCAGTTTCTTAGGCTCCAGGAGTGACTCGTAGTCCACTCCTGGATTTTTCCCATGCCGAAGAGGCGATTGTGTCTTAAGTGGTGCCGAGGTTTTTGCCAGTTCGATACCTTAGCCCTTAGGTGCTGGGAGCGACTTATAGTCCACTCTCTTTGATTTTGCCAATGCCGAAGAGGCGACTAGGTCTTAAGCAGTATTGTAGCCCTTAGGCTTTGGGAGCGACTCGTAGTCCACTCCTGAACTTTACCCATGCCGAAGAGGCGACTGGATCTTGAGCAGTATTGTGGCCCTTAGGCTTTGGGAGCGACTCATAGTCCATTCCTGAACTTTGCCCATCCGAAGAGGCGACTGGGTCTTATAAAGTGTCGAGCTGCCTGTGAGGTGCCGGGCTGACCAGGTGCCGAGCTGACCAGGTGCCGAGTTGCCTGTGAGGTCCTGGGCTGACTAGGTGTCGAGCTACCTGTGAGGTGCCGGGCTGACCAGGTGCCGAGCTGCCTATGAGGTGCTGGGATGACCAGGTGCCGAGCTGCCTGTGAGGTGTTGGGCTGACTAGGTGCCGAGCTGGATTGATGAGCTTTGTTGCTCTTTAGAGACCTGCAAGGAACTAAATGTCAGAGGACCTGGGGTGGCTAACCCGGTGAGGTCGCTTCGGTGCTTAAATCAGTACTCTCATAGTAGACTGCGAGCTAAAAATCACAAAGTCTGAGAGCTAGAACTTGCTTACTTGTTTCTGGGGTTGATGCCTTTATATAGGCATTATTTGGCGTGGGCTTCATGCACCATATCCAAGATTTCTGCGAGGTCGTCTAAGTGGTTCAAGATTCCTGGGGGTAAGCACAATGCACGTTGACCACCCTCCAGATCGTTCGTCACGTGGGCGAGAACGTCTTGCAGGTTGCCAGGTCGGTGCATGTGCCAGGTCACGCCTGAGCCAGGTTGCCAGGTCGGTGCGTAGGTCGTCGGGTGGCGCCTTAGAGCTATGATTGCATTGCATCAGCCTCGTGGTGCCGGTCATCCACTCCTACAAGAAGCTGCTAGGAGCTCGACCAACGGGGGCAGCACTACTGACTTTAAGTCACCAACTCGCATGGGAGCCTTGGAAGGCTCGACCAGCAAGGGCGCCCATGTGGTATGTTGGCCGCTAACTCCCGCGGAAGCCACGAAGAACTCATCTTTGTAGAGGGGACCTCACGAAGAGGATTGATGAGGTTTTATTTTCTGGGAGAAGAGGACTTAGCTTTTGTAGAATGAGAACTTAGCTTTTTGTAGCGTTGCGCACAGACGTTGCCAAATGATGTGGCGTAATTCGGCGGCTCCCTGCTAGAGGCGATCTGACTGTCAGCAATGACGAGAACTGGGTTACCTGCAAGAGAGGAGTCAAAGATCCCGGGGTGGCTTACCCGGCGGGGACACTCCGATGGCTAAGTTAGCACTCAGGGGTAGTAGTAGAGAGCTTGAAAATGATTTCAGTGAGTTAGTGAGCAAAGATTATGCATGCACATACATTAAAAACATACCTTCGCCCCTGGGGGGTGAAGTCTTTATATACTGGAGTCCCCGTGGGTTGGTGGAGCAGTTCCTGGATCCTCGCTGTGATGGGATCCGTTTGCGTGTTAGGTGGGTAAAACACCACTAGCCAGTAAGGTCGCCCGCTCCCGTTTGAACCGGGGAGCGGGTGAGCTAATATAGCCGTTACGACCTCGTAAAATGCGGGGTATGATGGTGAGCTCCTCGGGGTTGTCATGCGGTGGTCAGTTTGATTAGGAAGTGAGCTGCTTGTAAGCGACGAGCTGCCTGTAAGCAGTGAGCTGCTTGTAAACGGTGGGCCTGTAAGTGGCGAGTTGCCTGTAGTGAGCTGCCTGAAAGTTTAGCACTCAGTTGTCAATGAGGCTGCACCTAATTGTCACGAGGTGCTAGGTGTCACATTGTCATTGGAGGACCAAATCCGTCCTCATCAGTTATGTTCCTAGTCCAATATTCAATTGAGTTCTATTTTGCTATGCTGTTGAAATATTGTGTTAGAATCATGCGTAATTCATACATTTTGCTCTACTTGAATTGAATTTGGCACTATTGTGTGGTGACAGAAGCGTCCAATCATCACCTCCTGTATTCATTAAAGACCAAGAGGAGAAGGCTTGGAGATGCAATTTTGTACAGGGACTGCTGTTATGTAGTTGTACACGTTTTTTTATTGGTTTCTATCCTATCTACTCTCATTAGTTTTCTCTGTGGCAATCAACATGATAAATTGATAAGAAAAATGGAGGAAGCAAAAAATAGAAAACCAAACTGTAATAAAGGTTTAAGGCTGGTAATGGACAATGAGAGTACCAAGAAACACAGTGAAGATCGAATAACGAAGGAAGGCTGGGAAAATTGCTGCTACGGTGGCGACGGTGCCTAGTGGTTGGTGGACAACCGGAGAGCAAACAGAGAGATGAACGATGACATGAAGAACTGGGTTATTAGATCTGTTACAAACGGGGAGATGAAGAACAAAGAGTGATTGAGACTGATTCACTGCGAAACTCGAAGGAAGACTGCCAGACTGAGAAAGTGAGAAGTCTCGAAGACGAAGACTAAAGAGTGTATCACTACGGCCGTGCGGCGGTTCCTCTGTGTTACGACAGTCGACAGTTCCTCTGTGCTATGGCGGCGGCAGCGCCCAACGGTCGGCCGTTGCACGAAGGTTGAAGGAAGACTCAGTGACTCTCTGTCTCTGTATGTGCGAACTGTGAAGGTTGAAGGAAGATGAAATAGTAGGGATACCTTAATACATTATATAAGGGTATATTTATAATTTACAACTGGGATTGGGGCAGGTTCGAGGATTTATAAGCAGACCCTTCCCCAACCAGTCCCCGGTCTGGGGCAAAAGAAAATTCCCCGAACCCACCCCGTATGCATGGGAAAAATCCGCCCCTTTCGGGGTGGATCGGATCAAAAACCCGATTTTGTCGGTAAAATTGCCATCTCTAGTTATTGTTGTAATAGGATCTGAGAGTGCATTTTACTTGTTAAAATAGATTTTAGTGCTTATTTTCTTCTTTTGGCTCGGGTACCCAAATTTTCAATACGTGTCAATCTAATACATGTCATTAATTATTAGCCCGTTGATCAATCTTTAAAGCCCGTTTGTTTACCATTATGGTAAGGTGAAAAAGTTGATCAACTTTCTCGTCTTCTTTTGCAAATACATACGAGGTCATGGAAAATACAAATTCCCTCAAATCAATCTTTAAAGCCCGTTACTAGATGATTTTGTTCAGTCAAAAATACTCTTATTAAGAAGCTTAAGGGCAAACATTAGCTTCTTCCCTGAACATTCTGTTTAAAAAAAACATCCAGCACCGAAGAAAACCCATACCTCTATAGTTTTCAAATCACAAATCGGTCTACTTAATCAATCTTCTGCGATTTATAAAAGAGGATCTGATAGCAAATCTCTCCGCCATCTCCACCCCGACTGTTCCAAATCTTATACCCTCAAAGGCTGAAGAATCAATTAAACAAACCAAAAAAGAAAATTAATTAAGAAAAAAACTCACCAATGATGAACGATACAGATCTCCAACCGCCGCCGGCTAAGTCGACGACCTTTATAATCCTTTTACGTTGATAAGCCAAAAGAACATAAATAAGTTAAGAGTATCAATTTTATCTAAGAAACAGAAACACTTACCTGGGTAAGGCCTAAGTGACATCGGTGAGTCCCAATTAAAATGTGACCCTATGGCTTTTCTTTTCTCCTTTTTTGAAGGCAATATAGTTGCACGACTAATTAGCTTCTCCGTTGGTTGACTCTTATGGGGATTCTTTTTCTAAATTTTAAGGAGGGAGATCTTTTAGGAAGGAGGTAAATACACTAAACCGAGTAGGAAGCGCTTACCTGTGTGGTAGGTGCGCATTTACCCGGATAAATAATTTACCGAAAACGAACGGGGCCTTAAAGTATAGCAGCAGACCAAACGCCAAACAAGATTGATACAATATCCCCCATGAACTCTCTCTTTTGGAGCTTTCAATCCTCCGACACAAAGAAGGAAGAACACAAGAAATTCATATACAGGAAAAAGACTACAACCATATTGATTATTGAATTGATAACATCCTCATCACAAAGTCCAAGAGTTTCTCTACWAATGCTACTCTGTCTGGCTTTCTATTTCTGTTGTGTTTCTTCGTTTTATATATATTTACAAGAAATGAATTAGAACCCAGAGATAACCTGATCACCTGTACAACATATGCCGTATCAGTTGGTAAGAAGGTAAGGGGAAAGAAAGGCCACCGGAGGATGGAAAAACAAATGCACCAGCCAAATTCTCCAATCTAAAAACCTATAGAGAATCAGCTTACTTCCCTCTGGTCCCAACAGTTGAGTGAAAGACCACCCAAAAACATTATAAAGAACAAAGAATAACAAAACAAGATCAATTAAGTGTACACCGCTGCCTTGTCTCTTTAGTCCTAAAAACCTAAATCAGGGAAACCCAACTCCAGCGATCCTTGTTCACCATACAACCCGTAACTGTAATCTCCCTCCTGTTTCATGGGATCTTGTTCCGCAGGCTTCAAGAAATCATAACTGTAATCCATGCTCGCGGGTGACTGCTCCATATGGTACAAGCTCCCAAGCAACTTTGCGTCTGGGTTCTGCAGCTGATAAGAAAGATCTGACGGACTCCCACACTGCAATTGGTCAGAGACAACACCCAACTCCTGCTGCAATTCGGGTCCAGGGGTGTCGTTATCTAGCATTCCCAATAGCTCTTCCATATCAAACAGTTCTTCCGTTGGGAAATTCTGCATATCTTCTTGACCACACCCGTTCCCATTGAATTGACCGGAGCGTACTGGGTCCTGGGAGGTCTCGTACCCTCTGAGCAGATCTGGATTCATGGGTTGTACCGACTCCTCCTCTTTAGACTCTTTCTTGACTATACTCATAGGAGCATCTGCTTCCATGGCAATATGGGGACGACTGTTGATTCCGAATTCGCATAGTTCACGTTTAGGTTCTACCTTGGGGACATTCGCCTTGGATTCCTCGGACAAGCAGACTTCGGAATGGTTGGATGTAGTGGTGGAATCGGATGTTGATGGAGTAGTGGTGGAACCGGATGTTGATGGAGTAGTGGCGGAATATGACGAATCCTTCGATGTAGAGCATTCCGGAAGGTTAAGGCGTGCACAGGGACCGTACATAGCTCTAGCAGCTTCATCGTAAGCACGAGCAGCTTCAAGGGCAGTCGCGAATGTTCCCAACCAGAGCCTGCTTCCTCTGTTCGGTTCACGAATCTCTGCAACCCACTTTCCCCACGTCCGTTGCCTCACGCCTCTGTAGTTGCAGCGTGAATTCTCGGGACCTCCTTTTCCTCTCATACATCCTTTCTTTGAGCCCTTGGCAGGTACTTTTCGAATCAGTTTTCCTTCATCACCGGCAACATCAAGTTGGTCGTTGAACTCTTTCCACTTAGAAAGTCTCTCTGCTATGGACTCACACCCATTGCGTCTACTTCGCGACTTTCTCTTTCTGCCATGATTCAAGGGGAGAGAAGTAGAGTTAAATACCAGTTCACAAGCGCCCATATTAATTGTTTCGAAGAATCAATGACAATCTGCACTCAAGACCTTGTGCACATGCAATACTGTGTGTAAAATAGAAAAACCCTAAACTTAATAGGACGGAAACAATATCCCGAGCGGTCCAAGACTTCTATTTGGTGACTGTTTTTAACTCCTACCAGGAATCTGAAGCAAAGCCCTTTCGACAAATAGGAGCATGACAAGACCAAATCTTACCAGGAATCGCAGGGGAAACTCCATAAACAAGGAAGAGTACTCGAAGATGATGAGGCCAGAATCAAAACCAAACCAAGATTTCGCACAAAGTCTAAATATTTTATACTTCCAAGTATGACACGAAATCCCTCTAAAACATAGATTTGGATTCCACACAACGAAGACAACCAAAAAAGGGTATAAAGAAAATCCACTTTGACACGAAATAGAAACAAGGGGGAAAAATCGAAAAAGGAAACTCGAAAGCGATTCACCTCTCTTTGATCAGCGACGACATGCAAACTTCACTTCTCTGGTTCTGTGTCGTCCAAAGCTCGCTCCGATATGCGTTTGTTTGGTCTTCCTTCTTGGTATCCTGGTTCTCTTTCTCTTCAACTTCTTGGGGACTACGAAAACTCTCTTCGCCAAAAGCTACACGACTATTTATAGCCTTCTCGAGATATTTCTAAATCATTTAAATATCAGTGACGTGGCGGGTTTTATTGCCGTGGCGCGTCTCTGACCGCTAATTTGGACACGTGGCAGAAGAACCTTCCCGAACACAAACTGGCTCCTTTGTCCTTTCCCAAGCTCGGCCATCGCTTTCTTGGAGCCGAAGGTTTGCCTTTTCTTTTGGCTTTGCCTCCTTTTTCCGTGTTCTCTCAATTGCCCGGAGACAATTCTGGAAATCTCTTTATTGCCCTCACCTTTACTAGACGCTTTTTCTCCACCAAATTACTGTTGTACCCCTATCATAATGGTCGGAATTCCGGATTCGTTCAACAGAGGTGTAAGATGTTCCTCCCGTGATAACTGATAGGTAGTACCGTAGTAGTATTGCATATTGAAGTGGATCCCAATCTGACGACAAATGGGCGACATATTGACGAGCGATCATGTACATCGAAAATGAGGAAACCATTGGATTAGCATCCTCAATTCAATTCCAGTTGTCGCACATGGTATAGACCATAGAGAGGAGTTTCAATGTTTCATATGGACATGGTCTACTTTTGGTATCCCACCCTCCCACCGGACATTATTCTATATCCCATCAACCGAGCCAAGTAAAGAATATGTTGTCCAGTAGTGCTGGACATGCGCACCAAGAGACACCACTGATGACATCATATAAGTATGGCATATCATGCCGGTGATTTACTGTTCACATGGATAGGTGGGCGTGGGTCCCTTCAATCTATTGGGTGATTCCTCGTTTTTCTCCACGTTTGCATCTAGAGGGTCCCACTCTAATTTCCATGTGGCAAGATCTACATCCAACAACACATTCACCATGCATGCCTGGCTAAGATTGTCAATGGGTCGGGTCCGAGTCAATAGACTCAAATCGATTGAACCGGTTCTGGTTCCAGTATCTGTACCGTGGATTGGTTTTTGTCCAATTATCATTGGTTGGAACCTGTTTTACCCAGATTAGAACCGATTCAAACCCGACCTGAGACATAATACATTAAGGCCCCCATTTGGTTCGCAGGAATAGGAATTCGAAATTGGATTTGGAATGGTTTTTTTCGATTCCAATTAGTTGGTTGGATGAAATCCGAATCTCATTTTCATTCCTGTTGGAATAGACATTCTTCTTCTGTTCAAGAAAATGGTCATTCCCAAGCTCTATATTGAAAATGAAATTTTATTCTTGTTGATTTTAATTTTTATTTTCTTTCCTCTCCAAACCAAACAAATTATAAGAATATATCATTCTGATTCCAATTTCAACTGCAAACTAAATTGACCCTAAATATATAGTATATAATATATGTTGATATTTAAATAATACATGTCCAAAATTATCATTTCAGTATATTTCATTTAAAACTTTACCAAAATGAACATTTAATTTTCCATTCATTCATAAAAACGAAGGGCCTCTTCTCTCTCACCGTCTTTCTCTCCATTCTCCATCCAATTGACCGATGGCAACCATCTTTGTTTTATCTCTCACACCATTTTTTTTTTCTCTCGTTATTTAATTTCTTTCTCTAAGTTTGGGAGGACAGGGCCACAACTAGTGGCAACGTCAAATGGTGGAGATAATGGTGGCGAATGGCGATTATGGTCGGTGGAGGCAACGGTAGTAGCACTACGCAGCCGCAGCCGGTAGCATGTATAAAATCTCAAAGCAGGCAAATTATAATTGGATCCATTGGGTCAAACACGATTGTACCAAAAGAATCTATCTTTCGTTTTAGGAAGGGCTATTAATAGGTTGGGTCTAAATTGGTCTAGTAGAACCAGACTGACCCGATAGGGAACATCAAGGATCCGGAACCGAACTGGATCTTATCGGATTTGTAATTTTAGATCAAGAACCAAACTGACTGGTTCTTGAGACAATTAGATCTGATCCAATGGAGCCAATTATAAAAAAAAAATTATTGAAAATATTAATATAATATTGATTTATTTAATATATTATACATTTAATTATAAATACATATTTTTAATAACATAATCTTAATAAAAATAATAAACTATTTATATGTTGAGAAATCAAATGTTTTAACTAAAATTATCTTATATTATATATTGAAATTACTTTTTTAGAAATAAAATATAATAAAAGTTATAAAAAACAAAAAAAACATCTATATATGTTATTAACAAAATAACCGATTTGAAATTAGATCCAAAAGGACAAAATTTTAACATTGTAATCATTTCAATTCGGTTCGATCAATTGGTAGAACCAACCCTATTTATCATTGTTTTCAACCCACTGTTGAACCAAACAGTCAAATCATTTGAACCGTCACATAGCCATGATTACGAGTTCAGTTTGGGTAAGGATTTGGTTAAAACCCATTGATCCATTTGACTCATTCATTGGATCATATACAAACTTCTGAAGACCATAACTTTGCAGTTAGATGTCCAATTGGGGTGACTTTTTGAGATCCATGTATCTCAATGTGTTGTAGGCCCCTTGCCCTGTTATTTTGGCCAGAATACTTTTTTTTCCTCAAATTGCAATTTTAACATTTTTTTATAAATAAAAATTAAAAACTGAATTAAAAATAATAAATTAAATATAAAATAATGCATATATTACAAATAATTAAAAATATAAAATTTTATTGAAATTGCATGGTCTAACTCATTCAACCTAAATGGTGAAATTTGTGACCCAACACTTGGAAGCAAAAGCGGTTTGACCACCGGATCAGTTTTTAAGACATTGACATTAATGATTCATTGTCTCACGCATTCGAACCCTATGTGACAAGGAAGGAATAAAGAGGGAGAGGATCCCATTGTGGCAAGAGACATGCCCAAATTCTGGAGCTAGTTTAGGGAGCTCAAGGGCATGGGAATTGGAAAAGGGCCAAGAAGAAGAAGAAGCAGCAGCAGCAGCCACGCTATGGACTCTTTGGATCACGAGAAGCATGCACCTGCCAATGAAAGATGTGTTTTTTAATGGGGCTGCTCGGTTAATAATGGTCTAACTAATTGAACCAGCCACTAAAAGACAAAAAACAATAAAAACCTAATAATACTTCGGCAAGGAATCAGTCACTACGGTTGCTATCAAAGTAAAGTAAGCCTAACCTTCAAAAATTAAGATCATTAAGTAGGTTGAGCTCTGACTTCTGAGGGGGAGAAAAGGAAAGCATGAAGAAAAATCCATCCAGGGACAATGAAAAAAATTAGTTGTTTGCCATTACCTTCATTTTTTGCTTTCCCTTATTCCCTATTCAAAAACAAATAAAAATAGGGCAATCAAAACTACACAGTTAACATTCATTTGTGGTAGCTTTAAAGAATTCCCCAATCCTCACCAAGTACACTTAGATTTTCCAAGAGCATTTACACGCTTGAAATGAAATTATAGACTTGAATAATCCGAGAAATAATCGGCTATAGTGCAAAGTTTGGATTACAGTCGGTCTAAAGCTGACACACAGAAGTTGGTAGCAAAAGATTACCTGAAAGTCTGGATACTAGAGCAAAAACTAATGATCTCACAAGGCATGAAATCAGCTAATATGTCAGTGGCAATGCAAGACCGAGTGTTCCGTTTGATTTTGTCTTAGAATCCGATTTTTCGTTTTCCTATCCACATATCTACGCTTCCATTCAACGGGAAGGGAGGAAGAAGAAGATGATTTTACCGCTTGTCACTGCTCAAAAGACAGACAGTGAGAGGGGAGTTGGAATGAGAAAAATAAAATATCGTGCATTTTGTTAAATTCCTGTTATTTTAATAAAGTGATATATTCATTTTTCATTTGCATGTGCACACTTCCTGTGAATCGGAGGGTACACAGAATTCGAACTCATGCATGTTACGCCCACGTCAACTAACCAAACCAAGCCATGATGAGATGAGGCAGGGAGAGAGTCATCCATCTCCATCTCCATCTCCATCTCCATCTCGGTCCTTCCACCACCACCCATAAATAAATAATCCTATTTCCATCCCAATCCAATCCCCATCTTCTTTCTCCCTTATCCATTCAATTTTCCTCATTTACCTTATTACCCTTTGCAATTATCCTTTGGAGATTTTTATCTTTGCCTTTTCAATTTACCTCTTTGCCCCTATCCATCATTCACTCTTCCTGTTTCAAATCCCACCCCTTTTATTTATGATTTTGTTGCCCCTTGCCACGACACCACCATTTATAACTCTCTCACGCCTCGGGAGAGGGGAACACTATAGTATTCTTTTGTCTTTAAAAATGTTTTCAACGAAAATAAGGACTAATGGTCATGAGCTCATCACCAGCAGCAGATCCGGAGGAGAGTGCTTTTACGACACGTTCAAAGTGTTTGGGGCCCTTAGACCACGCTAACCATCCATCCCCATCTCTCTCTTTCTCTCTCTCTCTCTCCTGTGACAGTGACTCCCTCTTCTCCTCCTCCTCCACCACCACCACCGCCGCCTGCCGCCCCCCTTTTCCTCTTCCTTCTCCTCCTCCTCATTGTGAAGGCCTATCCTTCGCCCACGGACAAAAGGAGAGAGAGAGAGAGAAAATGAGCTCCCAGAATCAGAATCAACCACCCAACCTTCCATTGAATTTGACATCAATGAATGAGGTGTGTAAATCGGAAAATTTAAACATCAACTCTAGAGGGATTTGGTCTGGAGACAATCCTCTGAATTACGTCGTACCTATCTCGATTTTTCAAATTTTCATAGTTGTGCTGGTCAGCCGTCTAATCCACATCGTCATCAAACCTCTTAAGCAACCCAAATTCATTGCAAGTTTCCTCGTAAGTAATTTTTTTTTCTGTTAATATATATTTGCTGCATACATTAATTCTCATCTTTATTTTGTCTAACATTCACCCTGCCTTTAATTAATTAATATAAAAATAAATATAATATGTTGCATGGTTTGGTTTTCTTGCTCCTGGGTCTCCTGTTCTAATATATAAAAATTTCTTTGGTGGTAACTGGTAAAGAGTGGTATAATGTTGGGGCCGACGGTGTTAGGGCAGAGTGAGACTCTTGAGAGACTGGTGTACGATGAAACCAAAGAAGCGGTATTGAATACATTATCTGAGTTAGCGATGCTGTACATGTACTTCTTGGTCGGTGTGAAGATGGAAACAAATTTAATATTGAAGCCCAATAGAAATGCATTGAAGATCGGTCTGTCAAACTTTGTAATTCCTTTCATGCTCATAACATTTTGCCTGCACTACCTACGCTCATACATCTTGGTACCGTTGGAGCCATGGTTTCTCGTATTATTGTCTCTAACTTGGGCAATAAGTTCCTTCCCAGCTATTGCTCATGTAATGGATGAGCTGAATCTGCTGACCTCTGAATTGGGCAAGCTTGCAATGTCCTGTGCAATAGTGAACGACATGGTGTCATGGTCCTTCATAGCAGGCACTACCGTTTTCCGGCAGAAAAACTTGGTGAGCGCAATTTCGGCAATCGTGTCCGTGGCTGCATTTCTCGTTTGTACAATCTACGTGCTACGGCCGGGAATTGTAGGGATTATCAGGAAAACTCCCGAGGGAAATGCGGTGGGTCAGTCTTCCATCGTGATTATACTGCTGGGAGTGTTGGTGACTGGATTCATCGGCGACGTCATAGGTATCACTGCTATGAGTGGGGCTTTTGCCCTTGGGGTAATTATACCCGAGGGCTCAACACTGGGGGTGACCGTAGTGGAAAGGACTGAAATCATCCTGGGAGAGATTCTTCTTCCCTTCTTCTTTCTTCGATGTGGCTTGTTCTTCAATATTTTCAAGATACGGAATGTTAAGAATTTGGCAGTTCTGGAATTCATCATTTTCATCGGACGCGTTGGGAAGCTGATAGGCACTATGTTACCTTGCAACCTCAACGCTCAACATTCACTGTGCCTGGCTCTTATGTTGAATACCAGGGGCATCATCAACGTAAGCGCGTTCCGGATGTGGAGAATTTCTAAGGTGAGGCACTGAGGCCGGCCGGCCGGCCGCCGGCCGTGAACTTTCCATTATTTTAATCCCTTTAATTGATTGATTGTTTGTTTAATCCCTTTTAATTAATTAATGCTTAATGCGCGCAGGTGATCGACGACGAATGCTTTACTATATTCGTACTGAACGACCTCTTGGTCACAGCCTTAACAACGCCGTTGCTCACAAGCCTCTACAAGCCCCCAAGGTACTTCGCCACACACGCAGCGGGAACAATCCAAAACGCACGACCCAACCATGAGCTTCGAATCGTCGCTTGCCTCCACGACGACAGAAGTGTTAACGACAATACCTCCCTCATCGAAGCTTTCCATCCAACCTCGGAAAGCCCCATCTACATCTATGTGCTCCACCTGGTTAAGTTGGTCGGTCGATCTCTTGCTTTGGTAGCCGATCCTAGCACCATTTACAGGTGTGACTCCCGAAAGCTAACTACCTCCGATCTTATCATGAGTGCCTTCAGAAAGTACTCAGACTGCTCCCATGGGACTGTCGGCTTTCGTCCTTTCACCATCATCGCCCCCTACAAAACCATGCACGAGGATATTTGTAAGATAGCTCATGATAACAGGGCTTCTCTAATTCTGTTGCCATTCCAAGGGAACGACACCAATGTGGGTGCAGGGGGTGGTACTGCCTTCTCTAACCTTATCCAGAACGTACTCACCGTTGCACCTTGCTCCGTCGGCCTCCTTGTGGGTCAGGGTTACAAATGTTGTCGCCTTGTGGTGCGTGGACACTTCTCTTACAGCGTGCTTTTCATCTTCTTTGGCGGACCAGATGATCGTGAGACACTAGCACTGTGCAGTCGGATGTCCGCCCACCCCGGATTGAGTGTCACCGTCATAAGGTTTCAAATATCCGACGACGGCAACGATAATGAGAGGGAAAAACAGCTCGACGAATCAGTCCTACACGAATTTAGACTCAAGAACATCTACAATGACTGTGCAGTGTTCCGCGAGGAGGTTGTAAATGATGTGGAGCAAGCTCTGCTTCTAATTCGATCTCTAAAGGCTGAGTTCGAGCTTGTGATGGTGGGGAGACGGCATGGGGCCTGCAAGATGCTCAGTGGAGCTATGGAAGATTGGAGTGAAAATTCAGAACTTGGGGTGCTCGGCGACATGCTTGCATCCTCAGACTTTTTGCAAAATAACTACTCTCTCTTGGTTGTGCAAGCAGGGATGTGATGGATATTTATATATACACTCGCAGTCGATGTAGATTGGAATCTTATCCTTAATGCTGCTAACTGTGAGTCTCTGTCGCGCGTCTCTGTCTATTCACTATATATGTCCATTAGGCTAGCTACAAACCCCTAATATTAATTCAACCAATCTAATCTTTTCTTTTCCCTTAATTTCCAGGAGAAAAAACACACTTGCCCCAACTTTGGAGGTTAATTGGGCTCGAGCTCTGCAGGTCTGGTTCTTGCATGCTTACTTTGGTTAGAGATGGGTTTTGTGATTATATTTTGACATTTGTATCGGAATGTTAGTGCGCCTTGTACATAACAATCAACTTTACACTTTGTAGAATATTAATTAACTCTTTTTTTTTTTWAAAAAAAAAAAAATTATTGTCATGCATGGCTTCGTATTTCATAACTTAATTTGTAACTTGATAAAAATTGTCAATGTCATGCCCTTCTAGTATAAACATACATTCAGAAGGTCAACAACTCACATTTTATGCATCAACGCCCGCCTGTAAATTGACATACTTATCCCGACACTACTTTTGACTGAACCGTCATTAATTCTCCCTATGAAAAATTACCGGCTATCATGATCAATGGAGGGGAAAAGTTTAAGTAGACCAAGTAATTAATTAGCCTGATAATGTTAGATTAAATTTTATCGTAATTAGCATGACGTGAATGGTCTAGGCAACAGAAGAAGTGAGACATGGAGAAAATCAATAATAATTTACAAACACTAATCAAGAGCTCATGGGTCTTTTTCTCGTTCCAGATACTTTGGTTCCTTATCTCTTACTCTTGTCACCGCTCAATGGGAGAGCCTTGTGGAGGGAAATCACCCATTAGTGCCCTGTTTTGGAGCGATAAACCAATTGCTAGTGATCCCTTCGGTCTTGTTATTACCATGGTTTTCAAAATCGGATTATATCGAACAGTTGGACTGGAAAAACCGGGAATTGGTCAGGTGGCCGGTTTTGGTTTTTCTCAAAATCGGAAATTTGCCTAAAACCCTTGATTTTGGTCAGCAAGCCGCTGACCCGGGCAGTTAATCATTTGAACAGTTTTGATCATTTTTATTATTTTTTTATTTTTTTGTCAGAACGGTCAGTCCGTTCGACCCGGTAACCAGACCCCTGACCGATTCGATCTCCAGGTCATTTTTAAAAACCATGGTTGTTTCAACACCTCTGGATGGACAAGAGAGCTTTGCTGGGACGAACCACGGGTGAAGAACATGACCGGTCATGGTTTTGAAAACCAGACCAGAGGCTCGGACTAGTTGACTCAGGAATTGGTCATGACTCTGGGTCTAGTTTTGGATCCTAAAACTGTTCAATCAGGATTTTGACTATATGGTTGGACCATTTTCACCCAAGAACCGGTGGCCAAACGATTCTATTTCTGGGTTGTTTTTTAAAACCAATGAACATGCATGATAACTTTATTGGTGAATAAGAACTTTGCAAAGGAGATACCAGTTGTCGATCAACATTAACGTAGTTTTGCTTTTCACCGTCAAACAAAGTAGACAACTTATATATGATTCATAAAGAGGCATTACCTCTTCGGTACTTAGGCCCCAATTGGTTCACCGGAATAGGGGTCTGGAATCAGAATTGGAATTGTCCATTTCAATTCTAAATGTTTGGTTGGGTGGAATCTGAATCCCATGCCCATTTCTGATGAAATGACATTCCCCATCCCATTCCAGCTGATTTCAATTTCCATTCCAATTTTTATATAAAACAAACAGACTATGGAAATAGACCATTCTGATTCTGATTTTAATTCCAAAAGACTTAAATTTTGATTCTAATTCCAATTCAGACTGCAAATCAAATGGACCCACAATAGTTCCCATACTCAACCCACATTATTACCAACAAAATACGTGGAGCAAAATGACTTTAATGGGGAAACACAAGCAGAAATGACGCACTCACTTAGGCTGAGTTTGGAAGGAGTACAAATGCAAATATGTAGAGTGCAAAACCTTATATTTTGTATCATTTTGTATGTATTTGCGCTGTACATATTTGCATTTGTACTCCTTCCAAACTGAACCTTAGGATTTAGATATTTGAGTGGATTTGTGCTGTTTCTTTATCGAAATTCTTCTACACCGGAGGAACTTGTAGGTCTATATCTACCGACTAATTAAAGATAGGGTTCTCATAAGAAAATGGTTGATCACTGTTCAAATTAATATTCCTCACTTTTGTTGTAGGTTACAATCAGTGTTTTCAAAACTGGACCAGAAAAATCAGAAATCAGTCACTCCTTTTCACCCCAAAATCGCTTTTTGGCCAAAATCTGTTGATACCTTTTTCTAACATCAGGCTTGTAGCATTTTCTTGCAATATCCCAATAAAACAAAACACCAGTTTTGTTTTTAAAATCAACAACACATATCACATTAGTAAAAATAGCATTACTTCGTTATTTTTTTTCTGTGTTTTGCTTGCGGTTTTTGCTTTTTTTTTCCCGAAATGTATAATTTTTGTTTTATTTTTTATTTTTTTCTGCATTTTTTATGTTTGTTATTGATTTTTATTTTTTAGCATTTTGGTTTTTTAGATTATTAGGTCAATTTTGGATACATGGGTTGATCCAACCTGGTCCTGTAACTGGCGTCTTGAACAAGGAACTGAAGACATTTTACTCTTTGATTGGAATTTTTCTTGATATTATCTATGGAAGTCAATCGGACTGGATTTGGTCTAATCCGATTCAGTCCAATGTGAGTCCATTACAAATGGACAAGTCCTATCCAATCCAATTAATATTTTAGACCATTTTGGACTGGACCAACTCAATGTCTGGACCATCTAATCTGTTTAAATTCATTTTAATTGAGATTGATTCTAACTCAAACGTGGTCCACTGACACCTATATTCTTATCTTATATCAATGGATCAGATGCTGGCTCAATCCAATATAAATACTTTGGATCATTATAGATGGATCAGGTCCAATCCGATCCAATAAATACTTTGGATCATTAAGTTTGGATTGATCCAATTCAATATGTCTTGTTGGTCCATCCAATCCATCCAATTAGTTTTGATTTAAATGGATTCCAACCCAAAACTGGTCCATTAACACCCCTAATATTATCCACTATTCCACTCTAATCAAAGGCTCAAATTGTAATTTGGAAAGCATCATTTTTATAAAATGTTTAAAATATGAGAAAATCTATGCTAACAGAAAGACATTATATTAAAAAGGCGTTGACCAATAAAAAACCTTGTGAATTTTGATAAATACCAATTGATTGGTAGTCACTTTTGATGATACTGGTTCAATGGTTACAAGAATATGCTTCACTGGTGACAACTTATGTTTAAAATACCATATGCTGCTGTGGCTAAATCCTCTTTAGAGGGTCCATTAAAATAATATAAATAATATAACCATCAATCTCATCCTCTCTAACAACAAAAACAAATGCATATATAAAACCACCATTAGTTTTTATTGTCATGTTGGACATTCCCCTACCTGAATATCAATCTTTCAACTTAGGCCTCGTTTATGTCTCGATAAATGTCTTATCTGGATAAATGCATTTATTTGGGCAAGTGTTTTTTGGGAAACACTTATCCCATAAAGGCACTTACTAATATACTTTTATTCCCCAAGTAATGGTGTACAAAATTGTCTCATCACAAAAAAAATGACATTATTGAAAGGACAATGTCTCATCACATATTAGTGATTTTCGGCATGCGTGTGTCACTAATTCATCCAAGTCCGAGGAGAGTATTATTTTCCTAAGTAAATGAATTTCTAGAGAATTGTTATTTTCTGAAGCACGAACATATTTATTTTTTCCTATGGGACCTATCAGTTTACCTACCCTATTTATCGAAAAATGAACAAACCTTGAGTAAAGCCCCCTTCAGAAAAGAAATGATTTAAAAGAATATGAGGTTGACATTTAACCAAGAAGAATACAAACACTCTTTTTCTTATGATACCAATTGATTGGCAGAATTAATGTCAAGTTTGAGGTCCGCACTCTCAACAGATGCATTAATAGGGGTGGATTCGAGCTGAGCTTAGCCGAATAGCTAGCTATTCGAGCTAGAACCTTGAACTCGATCTCGACTCGAGACAAAAGCTCGGATCAAGTTCGACTTGAGAAAAAATGTTTGATAAAAATAAAAAAATTATATATATATATATATATATATAATATTTTTTATTTGATATTTAAAGATTAAGAATTATAATAATTAGTTATTATTATATATAAAAATAAAAGTATTATATATAATATTTTTATTATATTATTTGCGCTCGATTAATAAACGAGCCTGTAAATTGGGCTCGAGCTCGGTTGAAACCGAGCCGAGCCGAGCTTTTCATAAGCCAAGCTCGAATAGCTCGTGAAGAACTCGACTCATGGCCACCCCTTTGCACTATTATACATTATTAATTGCTCACCCATGATAATAAATATCGATTTGTTGCTTTGCATATGCATCAAGTTTTGGGTGCCCCACTCTCACAAAAATATATAGATAAATAAATAATACTACTAAAAGGAAAAATACATGATACTCAAAGAATTTTGATAATCAAAACCCCACGAATTTCAGAATTTTGTTAAGGGCAAATTTCTTGAAGTACCTTTATAAATTACATAGTCTTAAACCATCCCTAAGTTTTCTTACAATCGTCTAAAACTTTCCTTAGTGTCACACTGACTTTACATGTGACTTTACGTGATTGATATATTGTTTTGAAATTTCTAAAATATCCTTTCTTGCATTTTCTCATAAAAGTTTTTAATCCCAATTGCTCTAAGGAGCTCGTATGTTTTTTGAGATTTATTCAGACCATCCCTTGTTCACCTTCTCCGTTCCGGGGGCTTACATGGTGTAGAGTTCATCTCCATATTTTATTTCATCATTTCTCTTTATCAAACAAAGGCCGTAAATGAAAACACCGCCTTCGGCCATAAAAGTTTCCCTGTCTTACCGGAATATGCCTCCTGTATTTGCTGAAAACGCCATTTAATTTGGCTTCTCCGGCAACTGAATAAGTTAGCGGTGACTAGATAGAAGTGGTGACTTTCTCCACATAAATTGCAACTCTGCAGCTCTGCAGTCACACATTGCAACTCTGCGACCCTGCAGCTCTGCAACTTCCATTCACAAATGGGTTTGTCTTTCAATCACACACATTGCAACTCTGCATATCCAGTCACAGAGTCACAGTTTTGGAATCAATGACTAGATAGAAGCGGCACCCTTTTCCACATTTGAGTTTACAAGTCAGTTGCTTTGAACATTACCATACTCCGCTCCTGAACAGATGGCGAAACTGTCTTCTGAGGGTCCACTTGTCAATATCGAACTATTTCTTCCTGAATGTGTTAGCAACTCATATTGCCCGTATATATTATAGAACCAATACTTCAGAATGCTAACACAAGTCGTATATTTATTGAGAAGAAAGGAGTTGAGGCTGTCCTACGTACAGTTGTTCACTCTTCCCTTAATGCCTCTCTCTGTATCAGTTGGTCAAAATATATCTATTGCTTTTAAAAACTTGTCACCTCAGCATTCTACTGCTCTGGCTCGGGCAGTATGTTCATTCTTGAGGGAACATCTGAAACTAACAAATGAATTATTAACTTCAGTTGGAGGGAGTCAACTCGTTGAGTTGGAAGCTGCAAACCAAACAAAGGTCTTGAGTAGATGTCTTTCTAGTCTTGAAGCTAGGAACTGTCTTGCTTTCCAATTTTTTATTAAAGTCAACCAGTACTACAAGGGTATTTGAATTAGGCTCTGCGAGATGCTGATGTATAAAGGATTTGGTCCAATCCGATCCAGTCGAGTCCATTATAAATGGACCAGGTCCAATCCAATCCAATGAATGTTTTGGATTGGTCCAATTGAATATTTGGACCATCTAATTTATTCAAATTCGTTTTGATTTAGATTGGTTTCAACCCAAACCTGGTCCATTGATACCTACATTCTTATCTTATATCAATGGACAAGATATTGGCTTGATCCAACCCAATATAATATAAATTTATTATGCACGGACCAGGTCCAACCCAATCTAATAAATATTTTGGATCAGATTGGTCCAATCCAATATGTCTTGTTGGTCCGTCCAATCTGTCCGAATTGATTTTGAATTGGACGGGGTCCAATCCAAAACCGGTCCATTGACACCCTTAGATCTTGGGAGGGTGTACATGGAAATAGTTTGCATATATCTTTGTGTAGTGATCTGTCAAGGTGGATTAGAAGTGGGATGGTGATCAAGAAATTGGAAGTCTGGAACCACAGATCGATACAACAATTTCTAATGCTGCAAGTAGGGTTAGGAACTAGGGAGAGTGATGATGATGATGATGATGATGATGATGATGATGCAAACCTTTTTTCCAGCACCARCAGTAAGATAGTACATGAATCCCGTCTGAGTAAGGAATGCTTCTCAATCCCACTACAGGAGTGGAGAGAAAGAGTTTCTGTCAGTGGTGTTTAATTCTATCTAGTGATGGTTTACATATCGTCATGGTTGACATGCATGGTTGCGGGGTGGACGGACGGGTCGACAGTTGGGGACTTCACAAATTTGATTCAAAAGGTTACGTTTTGTGCTACACAAGATGTTAAAAAGAAAAGTCCCGATGTTCTTGTTTTGGAAAAGGGATTATAACTGATAAGGGCAATTTTTGGGGCCTAATATCAATAAAAGTAATGCTTTTAATAAAATTTCAAAAAATAGGTTAACTTTTTAAAAATAATATCAAATAAAGGCAAAAACACTATTCATCTTCTTTCTCTTGCAGATCATTCATCAGCACCGCCGCCCACCACCACCTCCGGCAACCTCTGGCAACGCCTCCGCCTACCTCCACCGCCTCCGTCCACCTTCTTCCTACTCCTGTGTGCATTCCACTGTCTCTGTGCTCCCCTCTACAAGGTATATACTCAATAAGAAAACTTGTATACACCAAAGATTGCTTGGTTCATGATAATGATTCATCGATGTGTTTGATAATTTTCTTTTCTTTTACAGGTTACCCTCCCAGATTTTTTGTTGGCCGACCAGCTAACCAACCAGGTTTGATATCTAAAATAGTAGTACTGTAACAACATCTTCTGGCCGGTTGGTTAATTAACGAGTGGTACATATGTTGTTATGCTTGTTTTGACAAGTCCAAGCAATCAAAAGCCTGGAGCTGTACATCTGCTACTATGTTTGGGGAAACTACGAAAAGAGCGAACACAAATGCAACGTTAGCGACATTTACAACATTTTCTATTGCATTGTGGCCATAATTCCATATTGGTGCTGCTTCTTTCAGGTAGATTATTGTTGTCCCAGTATATATTAGTTGACCTTGCAGAATCATCATTAGTAGCTTCCTTATATTTTCCGATCACAATATAATGTCGGCAGGCGGCAGCACTTGACATTCTGAAGCTATATATTTAAATTTAATTAGTGAGCTCGACGCTTTTACGAAGAAAAAGACCGAATGCAAGCATACAATGCGCTCAAGTTCCTATTGACGATTGTGGCCGTCGTCATGAGAATGGCTTACAGCCTGCAAAAGGTAGAAATTTGGAAAATCCTGGCGGTGACGACTTCAACCATTTCAGTAGCGGGAAGCACATACTAAGACATTGTCATTGATTGGGGGCTTCTGCAGCGTCACTCTAAGAACCTCTGGAGGCAGAGGCGGAGACGTTGTCGGAGGTGGCGGTGGGTGGTGGCGCTGATGAATGATCTGCAAGAGGAAGAAGATGAACAGTGTTTTTGCCTTTATTTGATATTATTTTTAAAAAGTTAACCTATTTTTGAAATTTTATTAAAAATATTACTTTTATTGATATTAGGGCCCAAAAGTTTCTCTTATCAACTATAATCCCTCTATAAAATCTCAATAACTAAGCTTGTTTTTTTTGTTGTGTGTTCTTTCTATGCAACTCTTGTAAAGGGAATTTATATCTCCAAGTCATCGTAGAGCTGAGTCGGAGTCAATGAATTCAACTTCTAAGAACCTTGCAACTACCCTATCCAAAGTCTTTCATGAGGCTCTCATTTTCTAAAAGCATTCGTTGGGCTTGAAATGTCATTGTCTGTGAAATGTCCGTATATAGGAAAGGTTGTGGATGACATGGTGGCAATGTGGTAGTTACTTTTCATAGAAGACATTGGTAATGCAATACGACATTGTGTAAACAACCATGATACTTTTCTTCAGAGAACTTCTAACTACAAGTCAATTGCTTTGGTATCAAAACAGGGAGCAAAGGAAAAGGAATTCTTTATATTCATTGATTCGGGGGTAACAGGTATGTATATACAAATATTGCGATGAGATATCATTTGCGATGCGATGAGTCTTGACAGTATGTTTGACTAACAAACTAGTAAGAACCTACAACAACTTGACTAACTATCCAGCTGTCTAACAAACTTGGATGGTAGCCGACTAATCTCCAAAATTCCCCCTTCAAGTTGGAGCATCTGTTATGCCCAACTTGGACATGAGATGAGAGGATTGTTCTGTGCCCAATGTTTTAGTGAAAAGGTCGGCTGGCTGACACGGTAGAAATATGTCGGAGCTATATGGTCTTATCTTGAATATGTTCACGCACAAAATGACAATCAATATCGTTATGTTTTGTGCACTCGTGGAAGACGGGATTCATAGCAATGTGTATGGCTGACTGATTGCCACAGAAAAGTTCCATAGGCTTAGAAATGGGAATGTTTAAGTCGTGGAGTAGGCATTTAAGCCATAATAGCTCACTAGTGGCAACAACCATGGCCCAATATTCAGCTTCCAAAGATGAGCGTGACATGGATGACTGCTTCTTAGTTTTCCATGAAATGATGGAGCTGCCAAGTAACACAACATAACCTGTAGTGGAGCTCTGAGTTAATGGGCAAGAGGCCCAATTAGAATCACAATAGTTTCGGAGTAGCATCATATTGTTTGCTGAAAAGAATATTCCATGATTAGGATTGTTTTTGATGAATTTGACCACTCTTTTAGCAGCCTCCATATGCTCTGTGCGCGGTTTGCTCAAGAATTGTGTCAATATATGTACTAGAAAACTGAGTTCTGGCTTGGTGATGGTTAAGTAGACTAACCGACCCACGAATCGCCTATACTGAGTTTGATCATCCAACAGTGGACTATTGTTATCAACAAAGTGTTGTTGTTGTTCCATAGGATGTGATGCAGGTTTACAATTCTCCATTCCTGTATCAGAGAGGATGTCCAAAGCATATTTATTCTGACATAAAAAAATTCCATGACTGCTGCGTGTAATTTCCAAGCCCAAGAAATATTTGAGTGGGCCTAGGTCTTTCAACAAGAAACAATCATGGAGGTGTTGCTTGAGATCATGTATGCGGGATGGATCATTTACGGTTATGACCAGGTCATCAACATACACCAAAACCACAATGAATGATTCCTCTCGCTTTAGTGTAAAGAGGGAGTAATCTGTTGTGGGCTGGTTGAATCCAATGTTTGTCAATATAGTTGCAAGCTTCTCATACCAGCAGCGTGAGGCCTATTTAAGCCCATATAAAGACTTGTGTAACTTGCAAACTTTATTTTGTGTTTGGGAAAACTAGGAGGTATGTTCATGTACACATCTTCTGCCAAATCCCCATTCAAGAAAGTGTTGTTCATGTCCAACTGGTGAAGTTCCCACCCTTTGATGCCACTATAGCCAATAAACAACGGAGGGTGACTAGCTTTGCCACAGGCGCATACGTATCATGGTAATCATATTCCTCTACCTGGTTGTATCCCTTTGCCACTAAGCGGGCTTTGTAGCGCTCCATCATGCCATCAACACAACACAGTATTTTAATTTGTATACCCACTTTGCTCTAATGGAATTCTTCTTCGGAGGAAGGTCGACTATGGACTATGTTTTATTTCTCTTGAACACTTATATTTCTTCATTCATGGTATGTTGCCAATTTGGATCATGGGCCACCTGGGCATATGACTTGGGCTCAATGGGTTCAAATGAGGCTAAAGCTGAGGTGGATGTGGAATGTGGCAGGTTACAAATGAAGTCTTTAAAGAGGGAGATGAGTGTAAGTCAGTATTGACATTATCTTGAGATGTTACAGGTTAAGTGGACTGATCTGAATGGTTTACAACAAAGGGTTCTGTTTGTTGTTCAGTTTGAGGGAGCGGGAACACAATGTTTGGATTCTAGTTTTGGTTAGAGGAATCATTGGCATATGGGAAAATATTTTCATAGAAGGTTACATCTCTTGAGGTGAATATTCGATGAGTCTCGAGGCTATATAGTTGGTATCCCTTTTGTCTTATGGATAACTAACAAATATACATCGGGTTGCCCGAGGTGCAAATTTGTTTGTGTCTAATGGTCGCTCCTGGGCATAGCATAAGACCCAAAAGTGCGCAAGTGATCGAGGGTGAGAGGCCTTCCAAAAAGTAACTCAAATGGGGACTTACCTTGAAGTGGAACGACTGACAAATAGTTGATTATGTATGTTGAAGTAAGCACACATTCACCCCAAAAGCTAACTGGTAGTGAAGCTTGAAATCGCAAAGCGCGGGCAACCTCTAATAAGTGCTTGTGTTTTCTCTCAGCTCTCCTGCTTTGTTGCGGGGAATCGACATAGGTTCTTTGATGTACAATTCCATTTTGAGAAAAGAATGATTGAATGGGATCAAAGAGAAACTCTTTCCCAATATCTAATCTAACTTGTTGAACTAAGTTCTCACCATGTTATAGAATGAGACAAGTAAAGAAAATGTTTCTGACTTAAATTTCATCAAGTACAACCAAGTGCATTTGTTGTAACCATCTATAATGGTCAAAAAATATCTTGCACTTGAATAAGAAGCAATGCGATAAGGACCCCATATGTCAACATCTATCAAAGCAAAGGCTGAAATTGCTCTCAACGAGCTTATTGAAAATGGGACTCTAGTATGTTTTGCTCGTTTGCAAGCATCACAAGCCCCACTACTGTCATCTGTGATATGCCTATTTAATCGTAAAGACAACTGACTAGCTGGAACATGCCCAAGCCTATTGTGCCATGAAGTATATCCATCTCTGTCTATATGTAATGCAGTAGAAGCTGCCATTGAAGCACCATATTCTAAGCAGTAGACTCCATCAAATAGATGTCCCTTGCCAATTGTCTTCAAGTGTTGGTCTTGTAATACATAGGATGTGGAGGAAAAGAGAGCAACACAGTTTAACTGTGTTGTAAGTCTTCTTATAGACAATAGATTATACTTGAAGTAAGGCACATATAGTACATTTTTAATTACAAGATCAGGTCTCAATATAACCGTTCCTATATGAGTGGCACGTAAGAGACAATTATTTGGTAATCTAATAGAGAAAGGAGTTATTAAGACTTCACAATGAGTGAACAAGGTTCTGTCAGGGGTCATGTGATCTGAAGCCCCACTGTCCAAAATCCAAATGTTCGAATGTATTGAAGAAGTGAAAGGATCCTTACTAGTCATGGTTGAAGTATCCAATGAACCATGATTATCATCATTTAGTAGCCTCGGCAACTGATTATATTGGTCTACAATGAGAGATATAGGTGAGACTTCTTGAGACCTAGATGGTTCAATTTCATACAAGCTACATGGGCTGTTTTCCATTCTTGGAATTTCCACAATTGGAATTCTTAGTTGATTGACCTTTGTCCCAACCTTCAGGGTATCCGAGGAGTTCAAAACACTTGTCTCCAGTATGTCCTATTCTTTTACAATACTCACATTTGAATTTGGGTTTGGTCGGATTTTCATTACTCCAAATATTAGATTTATTCACAGAGAAAGCAACAACAACAACAACAGTGTTAATTAGCGGCGCCTTCTGAGAGACCATGGCTTGGTGGCACTCTTCTTGTATGACCATGGCATAGGCGCGATTTACATTTGGGATTGGCTCCATGGCGAGGATGGCATATTGGACATTATTGAAGGTGTCCACAAGACCCATCAAGAACTGTAGAATTTTGTCTTTCTCTTTTTCTGCAATCAACTTTCTTGCAGATCCACAAGAGCTCTCCAATATTTTAGACAAAACTGCAATTTTGTCCCAAAGACCCTTCATTCGTATGAAATAGGAGGTTACTGATATGGTTCCTTGGTGTAACAGGGAAAGATCCCGCTTCAGTTGACATAATCGAGGACCGTGGCCCTAGGAAAACCTTTCTCAAGATCGGACCAAATCTCCCTTGTAGAAGACACATATGCAACACTTTCACGGAATTCTCGTGCGAGAGAGTTAAAGATCCATGAAGTGACCATGCTATTGCATTTGATCCATGCTCTTACTTTTTCTAGAGGTTCTTCAGGTTTCAATACTATCCCATCGACAAAGCCAAACTTATTTTTGGCTTCTAATGCGATCCCATCGCTCTCTGCCATGTCGGATAATTCTCCCCTATAAGCAAAGACGAAACCAAGACCCCACTAGGATTGTCAGATGGATGCAGGTAGTAGGGTGACGCTGGATCAAGATCAAACATGGTTGACGACGGTGACATTGCAGCGACGTAGAGTTTGGTCGATGTAGAACTCAATCAAGGCTCTGATACCACATCAAAACAGAGAGCAAAGGAAAAGGAATTCTTTATATTCATTGATTCGGGGTGATGAGTGTATATGCAAATATTGTGATGAGATATCATCTGCGATGCGATGAGTCTTGGCAGTATGTTTCATTAACAAACTAGTAATAACCTATAATGACTTGACTAACTGTCCAACTATTTAACAAACTACAACTGGACCTGAACTGGACGGTAACTGACTAATCTCCAATATTTGGACACTACCATACTATGCTCTTGCATCCGGTGTTGATCCAGAAAATGCCCTCGAGGGGGGCAAGTCAATCAAATTAGTTGTTTGGGTATAGACCAATCGATCAAAGAATTAAGGGTGATGATGAAAAGCATGCAGTGGCAATGGACCACTCTCTTAGGAGCAGAGGTTGTGTTGGAGGTATAGTTCAACACTTGAGGTAGGTGTCACATTGAACAAATGGAAGAAGAAGAAGTAAGAAAACGGGAAGGGGGAGAGAGAGAGAGACTTGAGGTTGGGCTCAATGTTGGAGACCGTGGCTTCATTAAAGGTAGAGTTAGTAGAAAATTTACAATTCCTCTAAAATGGCCATCGTTTGAGCGAGCTAAAGTGGTTTTTCAGCTACGTTGTAGACATGTTCATAGTCGGATTCCCTCAAAGTCTTCAAATCAAAATACTGACTTGAAAAGTCACTAGTTGTATCTAGACTTGAAAATTTTCATCAGGTGGGTTTTATTTTGAAAATTTGATAAATAATGAAGGATAATTCGACATTTCGTTTTTTCTGTTAGTGTTTAATGGTGATGACAATTATTAAAAAACTTAAGAATGGTTTAGGACAATATATAAATAGTAGGGATAGAATTAGTCAATTTCCTAAACCATAAGGATATTTTAAGAGATTTTCCCTTTTGATAAATACCATCAATTGGTTCTCACCTAGTGGTGTGGCACGCACATTGCACGTGAAAAAACATAGTGGCTCGTGCATTTCTATGTGTAAAAGCCTAAAAGGAGATAGTGGAGAAAGAAAACTAAACGGATCAAAATGTGGGGCATAGTTTGATCATTACTAATGTTGTAAAGGGAACAAGATTTGAGGATAGAATAGAAAATTATGCAAATAACAAGGGCGTTTAAGATATAAAAGTTTAAATCATTGGTTAAAATTGGGGTGTATATATAAGTTTCAACATGGACCTATTAATGAATTAATAGGTTATAAGGATAAAATGAAAAATTGCCTAAATAGAACGGGTGTTATAGGTATATGAAAGTCTGAACGAATGGCTAAAATTGGGACATTAACAAAAGGACAGAATAGAAAATTAGACAAAGAATTAAGGATATTTTATTTTAAATATATAAAAGTTTGAGTATAGACCTATTAATATTTTTTCGTAATAAGTCTATTAATAAATTAATATATGATAAAAATAAAATGGAAATTTGTGTAAAGAGAAAGGATATTATAGGTAATACAAAAGTTGGACCAAAGGGATGATCGAGGGTGAATGTTTTCGTGGTAGAAAAAGCTTATATATAAACTTATGAATGAATTAGCATATTAAAAGGATAAAATGAAAATTTATATAAATAGAAAGAATATTATAATTATATGAATTGGACCAGTGAAACGGTCTGTTTTATATATATATAGAGAGAGAGAAATAGATTAAATGTTTTCAACGAAAATAACGACTAATGGTCATTGACTATGACCAAATCCGGAATGCTTTTAATTAAGACACTTTCAAAGTATTTGGGACCCCTAGACCACGCTAATTAACCACCCATCCATCTCTCGATTCTCTCCCTCTAGAACTCCCTCTCTTCTTCTTCTTCTTCTTCTTCTCCTCCACCACCACCGCCGCCTCTTCCTTCTCCTCCTCCCTTATTGTGAAGGCCTATCCTTCATCCACTGACAAAAAGGAAGAGAGAGGGAGAGGAAGAGAATGAACCCCTTGGACCCCTCGAACCACCCACCCAACCATAAAATATTGAATACGACGGTACCATCAAATAATACGGTATGTAAATATCACGATACAAGGTTCAACTCCAAAGGGGTTTGGTCTGGAGACAATCCCCTGAGTTTCGTGTTACCCGCCTCGTTTATTGAAGTCTTCATGATTGTGGTGATCAGCCGTGTAATCCACATTATCATCAGGCCTCTCAAACAACCCAGATTCGTTGCAAATATGCTCGTAAGTAAGCTAGCTTTATATATAATTTTGTATATAAATATATATATATATATATATATTTCCTACGTGCATTATCATCCACCATTGTTTAATTATTTTCTGCGCTAGCTAGCTGCTTCCCCCATCTCCTCCTCTTCTAAGTTCTAATTAATAATGTGGTTGTTTGGTTTGGTTTGGGTAAAATTAAGAGTGGTATAATATTGGGGCCCACCATCTTAGGGCAGACGAAAGAATTTGAGAAGCTGGCGTTTCCTGGAAGCAAAGAGATGGTATTGAATACAACATCAGAGTTAGCAATGCTGTACTTGTTCTTCCTGGTTGGCGTGAAAATGGACACGAATTTGATATTGAAGCCCAAAAGAGATGCAGTGAGAATTGGTATGACAGGATTGATACTTCCTTGGGTGCTGGTTGCGTGTGCAACCCACTACCTACGTCCATACACGTCGATAGGGGAAATGGGACCGTTTTTCATCATGTTCTGTTTAAGTTTGTCGTTGAGTCCCTTCCCTGCAATTGCTAATATAATGGATGAGCTGAATCTGCTCACCTCTGAAATGGGAAAGCTGGCAGTGTCCTGTGCAATGGTGAACGACATGGTGTCCTGGGTTGTGTTGATAATCACTGCTGCCCTTCTCCAGAGAACCTTGATGGCCTCAATTTCAGCAGTCGCGTCTACCGGTGCATTTTTCATTTTAATAACCCACGTAATGCGCCCAGTCGTCGTAGGGATTATCGAGAATACTCCCGAGGGAGGTGTGGTGAGTCAGTCTTGGGTCGTGATTATACTGCTGGGAGTGTTGGTGAATGCATTCATCGGCGACGTCATAGGTCTCACTCCTAATATTGGGGCTTTTGGCCTCGGCGTAATTATACCGGAGGGCTCAACCCTGGGGATAGCTCTGGTGGAGAAGACTGAAACCATTGTGACGGAGTTCCTTCTTCCCTTCTTCTTCCTTCGATGTGGCTTGTACACCAACATTTTCTCGGTACGGAATGCCAAGAATTTTTTAGCTCTGCAAGTCATCATGTTGATGGGAAGCGTAGGGAAGCTGGTGGGAACTATCTTACCTTGCAATCTCAACGCTCAAAATGCGCTGTCACTGGGTCTTATCATGATATGCAAGGGCATCTTCAACATAAGCCTCTTCTTGACCTGGAGATTTTATAGGGTGAGGCTGATGACATGACGGCCGGCCGGCCGCCTGAGCCCGAGGCCCTTATATATATAATTATTTGTTGTTAATTGGTTAACTTAAAATTCATGGACTAATTATAACTAGCTTCTGATATGATGATGGGTTGCAGCTCATTGACGAGGAAAGTTTCACTATATTCGTAGTGTCCAACCTGTTGCTCACAGTCATAATCGCGCCTTTGCTCACAACCCTCTACAAGCCACCAAGGTACTTCGCCACACACGCAGCGGGATTATCACTCCAAAACATACGACCCAACCATGAGCTTCGAATCATTGCCTGCCTCCACGACGAGAGGATTGTTAATGACATCATCTCCATCATTGAAGCTTCCTATCCAGCCAGGGAAACCCCCATATACGCCTATGTGCTTCACCTGGTTAACTTGGTCGGCCGATCTGTTGCTGTGGTAGCCGACCCTAGCACCGTTTACAGGTGCAGCACCCATAAGCCCACCAAATCTGATTATATCATGAGTGCCTTCAAAAAGTACTCAGACTGCACCCATGGGACTGTCGGCTTTCGCCCTTTAACCGTCATCGCCCCCTACAAATCCATGCACGAGGATATTTGTAAGATAGCTCATGATAACAGGGCCGCCCTCATTCTCCTGCCTTTCCACAGGAACGACCACATGTTGGGTAGTAGTACTGCTGCCTTATCTACCCTTACCCACAACGTTCTGGCCGGTGCACCTTGCTCCGTCGCCCTCCTTGTGAACCGGGGTTACAAATATTGTCGCTTCGCCGTCCAAGAACACTTCTCCTACAGCGTGCTTCTCCTCTTCTTTGGCGGACCCGATGACCGTGAGGCACTAGCATTTGCCAGTCGCATGTCCACACACCCCGGCTTGAGTGTCACCGTCATAAGGTTTCAATTTTCCGACGACGACGACAACGATAATGAGAGGGAAAGACAGCTTGACTACTCTGTTCTGCACGAATTTAAACTTAAGAACTTCACCAATGAATCTGCAATGTTCCGTGAGGAGGTTGTGAATGATATTGAGGAAGCTCTGCTTCTAATTCGATCTCTCAAGAGTAAGTACGACCTTGTTATCGTTGGGAGACGAAATTGGACGTGCAAGGCGCTCACTGGAGATATGGCAGATTGGAGTGAGAATACAGAGCTTGGGGTCCTCGGCGACATAATTGCATCTTCTGATTTATTAGATAATGAGTACAATCTATTGGTTATGCAAGCAAGGATGTGATGGATGCAAGACTACACTCTCCACCATCAACACCAGAGTAATCATGTTCTAAATTTGAAAATTGTTAAATATTCATTTTAAGTTCATAAATGAAAATTTTTGTTTATGTTGAGGGGTATCATTAAAAAACAAAAAATTATAAGATTCCTCTTTTAAGAGATAAAGAAAAAGATGGGCATCAATTTTTTTTTTAAAGTTGTAAGATTCCTCTTAAAAAATAAAATTTAAGAAAAAACGACAAAAACAAATCACTTGGGTTACAGACCCCTAATGTTCATCTGATTTAAATCTTTACCATGCTCTTTCCAGGTGACACACGTACGCTTGCTTCAACTTTGGAAGTTGGGTTCTACAGATACTATTTCTTGAGACCATTTGCATCAGGAGACAGCAGGTTATTTGAGCTGTGCAGGTCACTGATTCTTGCTTATTGACTAGAGATGGATTCTGTAGTTAATTTTTGACATTTGAGCTGGAAGAGTTCGGGTATTATTTATATGCAATGTAGTCCGTACGTAGAGACCTCTTTTTGAGACCAGGCTTTGTAGCATTTTTCTGGCAATGTGTCCCAATAGAACATACATGATGCAAGAAAGTGCTATCACCATGATCACACAGCAACTGTTTCCTCCACTTGGAACTTGGAAGGGAGTTCGAATATGCTTCAACCATGGTCTTAACATCACCAACACCACCTGGTGACCCATTTATTTTCTATGGTTTTACTTAATTATGCCACTATCTCGACCAACTTTGATCACAACATTAATTTTTTGGAACTACACACAATTTCTGACCACCTTAACAACTCAAACATAACTTATTAGATGATATGATACAATGTGTGTACTGTAGACAAGGCTCAACACCATGAGACCCGTGACTGGTGAGTGGCTTACAAAGCTTGTTTTCATGGTAAATCAGAAAGACACCATGTTAACTTTGAATTAATAATAGAATAAGAAACTTTACCTGCAAAAAAAATGCCCATATTCTATAAAAAAAAATAATTAATTTCAGTTTGTTAATAAAATGGAAACTAAGTTGGTTGTTTTTCCAAAATTTCAAAACAAAACTATAAAAGTTTCAGGGGATTGGGAAGCAAAAGAAGAGAGAATAACCTGACGTAGACCACGATTCCATTTTTTATTTTTGTAGGAATTAGGGAGGGGCAGAGTAGGGTGCATATGAGGCCCACTAGCCACACTACTAGTTATGCAGGTTTGATCCCATGCCTCCTATTTCCAGGGGTGCCAAGTGGTCATCCTGACAACTGGGTCATGGACATGATTTGAATTAACTGTGTTATTCATGTTGTGAGAGATTTTATACCTATTGGTTTGACAAACATCCCTTACATGGTGATTGCTAGGATCATTGCCCACTGTATAGATCCAATTTTTAAATAAGATCATTTCGTCTTATTAACCTTCACATTGGGGGTTGTTTCATCGCCAAAGTTGTAGTGCAAGAGGTTTTGCATTCCATGAACAATGTGGATTCTAGTATAGACCGCTCAATGTGGATGCTAGTATTGAATAGAAAACTTTCCACTGACGGTGCAAGTACCATGATCCTTGGGTGACTTCTCCAAGGATTGCTGGTACATGAATAGAAAACTTTCCACTCGTAACACTGACGGTGCATGTGCATCCAGAGGTGCTTCTGTCCTAGGTTATGTTGGAAGCAAAATATCATTTTCCTCGGGGGCAAATTGTTGAAAGTTGAAACCTCCCCTGAAGTTTATGTATGGTAAGACAAACCTTAGGGCTGCGTTTTGGAATCTATGTAAAACCTCATCGGTGTAAAAGTATATCTATGAGGTTTTACACCAAACTGTAAAAAAGTGACTGTTAATTTTGAAAAGTGTGAATTCAAAATGCGTGGAGTTTTACATTGATTTTATCAATATAGTATTTATATTGATAATCGATGTAAAACTTTATTTTTAATGAGGTTTTATATTGATTTAGTAAAACTCTACTCCATCCAAACGCCGACAAAACCGAATCGGAGTGGAGTTTTACGTCAATCTTAATTTACACTCCTTCCAAATACCGACAAAACCGAACTAGCATAAATATTTACATCGCTTCCAAACGCAGCCTAGGTAACAATATTAGATTGCCTAATTGGCGAAATACCCCCATACTAATTTAACTATTTTATCCTAAAATAGTTGATGGGAAGAGCTATAAAATTGTGCAGTTTGTCAGCCTTGGAGACTGAATACGAAGCTTTAAGGACTCTTATCTGCAAAGGAGCTGTGTTTCTCAATTGATTTTGGAAGATAACTCCCATCACATTGTAAAATTCCTGTTCAAGGATAATTTCAAAGCTCTTTGTGGCACATCCGCTGCCGCACATGCAGGAATCTCATGAGGGAGTTTAGACCTCACTCAGGTTTCAACTTTCAATCAATTTTGTTTCTAGTGGAAATTCTGCAGCTACACGAGTGCTCGATTAGTAGAATTTATGGTCTCTTCCTCTAATTTTTTTAACCCAAAGTATTGAGAGAGTAAAATTGCATTACCATACTTCTGTGATCGACTCTTGAGTGGAACCAATGTATACTTTCTTTCATAATTAATGTTACTGTCAATAATTCCTCTAAAACCTTACTCTTAGAAAGAGAACCTCGGGAGGATTCCTAGACTCAGACCCTCTCACCAGTCTTATGTTAGTTTCTATGGTAAGTAGGCCATTAGTCCAGTTATTTCTCTTTGACCTTCTTTCCCTTACCAGTTATATTTTTTCCTACCATTACTTAAGCCAAAAACTTTGTTTTTGGACTATTTTGCATAGAAGGAATGGCAATTGGCAGCAGATTTCTAACAAGTTCTCAGAACCTCGGGAGGATTCCTAGACTCAGACCCTCTAACAAGTTCTCATTTCATGCCGTAGACTCACAGGCCACTTGTTCTTAAGCTCTTTTGAATAAAACCTTTACCTCCTAAGGTTGCATTTGGATGCGATGTAAATCAAGAACCAATGTAAAATTTACATTGGTTCAGTTTTAGGCATTTGGAAAGAGGATATAATTATTGTCAACGTAAAAGTCCACTCCGATTCAATTTTGCGTACGTTTGGATGGAGTGGAGTTTTACATGATAACCAATGTAAAACCTCATCAGTTCTAAAGTTTTACATCGATAATCGATGTAAAAACTATGCCAATTTTATCGATGTAAAACTTTACTCTTCCACCCATCACTATTTTCAAAAAGCAACGGTCACTTTCATGGTTCAGTGTAAAACGTCATCAATGTATTTTACACTGATTCCAAATGCAGCCTAAATAGCAATCTGGGGCACGGCAAACTCATAAATATCATTGATGGTTGTATTTTTACAACAACCCAAAAATGTTACAAGTAACACAAGGAAATATTCACAAAACCATGAATAAGGCAAGAAACAAGCGATAAAATAAAATTACAAATATTGGGAAGCTATCCCAATGGATGCCGATAGGTAACAAAAAATGAACCATTGAAAAAACCACCCAAATCTCGTAACTGTTTATTAACCAAATGACGTGGACTTCAAGTCTGGGATTCTCACATAAAACTCGGGCCAGTCTGCAACATGTAACAAGATGCCTCTGTTTCTGATTATCCAAAAAGAATGGTGTTGGCAAAATTAGCAGGAATGAGCAGCATTATGAAGCAAACATATGAATCATCAATATGGTGAAAATATATGGTTGATAACCAAAAGGCAAAAGTTCATTCCTTCTAATTATCACATGAATTCCTGGTATAATTGGTTTTCTTGTAAGCCATAATAATAATAATACCTATTGGTTCTATCTAATAATATATCATCTACACCCCCTCCCCCCAAAGATCCACTTGTCAGAATGTTTACATTTTCATCATCACATACCAACTGAGCAGATTGATCTCCCCATACTGGTTTTATGTTGGCACCCCCCCCCCCCCCGGCCTCTATCCACCACTAGTAGCAACTGTACGAGGCTCCATTCTGAATGGACCCATTTTCCCACCTCATGCACCTCCAGATCAGCATTCGCACATTTACCAACCAGCCAAGTATTCAACAGTTCCAAATGTTGATTCAATTTTCCAATATTGAAAAACACAACTTTTAAGTCTCGATGCATTTGAGGCAACCCCCAAAACTCCAACTTCTGCCTTCTCTCCTTCTATTGAAGCTTCTTCATCATGGAAGCTGTTTCAAGCTCCATTCTGAATGAATCCATTTTCCCACCTCATGCACCTCTGGATCAGCATTAACAAATTTTCCAGCCGGCCAAATATTCAACAGTTCCAAATATTGTTTCAATTTTCCAATATTGGAAACCGCAACTTTAAAAGTTGATGCTTTTGAGGCGACCACAGAACTCCCAAATTTGTCAAATAACTTCTGTCTCCTCTCCTATTGAAGCTTGTATCATACCAGAGTTATCTTCCTTTAGCCGTCTCACCACCACCTCTTAGTCACCCTCAAAACCACTTTTCTTAGGTTCAGCTCCCTTGCTCTTTGGGCGCTCCTGAATCTTTTCTCTAAGCTGCATTCCAAAGGGTGCAACTTAACTGTTAAATCGTCAAGTTGTTTTTGCCTTTTACAGACAATCAATATTAATCCTATCTTGGTTTGTGTGGTTAAACTTACAAAACATGTTCTTCAGTCCTCACCAGATTGATCTCCCAAGAAAACAAGATTATATTCAGTGACAACAGAAAATAAAACCACAAGAGAGTTTTCTCTTGATGAAATGTTGAATAAAAAAGAATTAAAACCCTAATCAATGATGGCATGGATATCACAACACCGCTGAAAAGCATGCAGAAATATCTTGAGATATTGGGAATAGTGTCAAAATCTCACTTTGTTAATGCTCATTTCTTTGATATAGAACCAATTCCTTGCCCATTTTACAGTGATACCTTCCCTTGAGTGTCATCTTGGCAAAACTTTAGGCATGGCTGTTGCTTCTCATGGTACAGCACAACTGGACTGAAGACACTTCTTTAAATAACTAATAAATATGTATTTACATTGAATGAACAGTAGATTTGTCATATGGAAGGTTAAATAACTTTCTAAATCAATTTGGAGAAGTCTGAACTGATGGGAAGCCGAAGCGGAGAAGTTTTTCATTTGGTGAGTAGATGGAAGTCTGAACTGATTATTGAAGCGAAGAAATTTTTATTTGAGAGCGGAAGGGCCAGAGGAAAGAACCTATTAAAAATTAGGGAGGATAGGAAGGCCACGATACCATTGTTTGAGGAAGCAGTGGCATGGTTAAAGGGCTTTATTGATGGTGTTATACAATCGGTTAGGACAATAGGATGGAAAAATGTCWTYGAACTGGGAAAGAAGAGGTACGAAGTGGAACTGAGATGCAATGGTAAAGGCTGGTTCATCATGGTCACAGAATATTTCGACGCAAGAAGACAATTGCTTTGCCTACCGAAAGGGAAGAAGAAACAAGGTTGGATGGCCTTTGCGGAGGGGTTGCAGCAGTTTCTTGTCTCTGTCGAGGTAGTGGTGGAGCAAGAACGAAGTTCAGCACCCATTAAAAGCCTAGAGCAGCCGTTGAAGAAGAGAGCTCATGCAGTGATGGTGAACTTATTTCGAGCTCTAATACAGGGGTGAAGCTGTGGTTTGAGGGTGAGAAAGAAGATTGGGAGCGGAGAATGGTGATCTCAGCGAGCAAGGCAATACAAGATTGGAGGAAGGTCCTAAACTCTGATGCACAACTTGAAGCTGGGGTCCGAGGTTGCTCTGAGTTCTCAGACAGGAAGGCAGTGTTGAGAATTGACGATGAGAAAATCAGGGGATTTACATCTTTTGAATGTGAAGGTTTGATTCAGATTCAAAACTGGAAACTGTTGTGTATTGAGACGGAACATGTCTGCGGAAGTTTCCTGCTCAAATTGGTAGGTCTTCCCTTCCATCTCTGGAGTGAAGCAAATCTGGGAAATATTGTGAAGCTGCTGGGCGGAGAAATGGAGGAAGTCCAACAGCAAGATTTTCATACCGCTGTGGTTAGGATGGTCGGGGTGAGACCGGAATCGCTCCCAAGAACAATAGAGGTTCTTGCTGAAGGTACATGGTTTAAAGTATGGCTAGTTTCAGAGGTGGAGGCAGAGCTTTGGGGACTAAGACCCAAGGTAGAAGACGATGCTGACGTGGAGGGTTGGATTACTGGGGGCCTACAGCTGGAGGGTAAGACTGAACATAGGGGGCAGCTTAGAAAGGAAGCTGAAAAGTTGGTGGGAGAGAACCAAAAGCCACGAAATCTATTAAAAGAAATAAATTCAATTTTTTTTGAATTAGCTGGTAATTCGAAGGGACAAGACACCTTCGCTGGCGTGGTTAAGAAAGGGAGATTTCTGCAGGCTGGGTCATCTGAACCGGTAGGTGGACCGATCGGCTCAGCCAAAAGGGGGAATCCCTACCGACATGATTGTTTAAGTGAGCAAGTGAGGCGGGGGAGATGGTTGGGGACTATAGACGATAGACACCATCTATCTTCTTCTTCTTCGAAAATTTTGGATGGGGGCGCTGTAGGTGATCTCAGGCAGTCAGAGCAAAGCTCAAGTACTCTCCGGTGGGTGCCTCACTCAGTTCCTGAAACACCCAGGGAGGGATGAACATCACAAGACAGACCAAACCCCAGGTATGATCAAGCTCATCTCGAGGAAAAGGATGGTTTTGACGAGGGCTGGGTGGACTGCGAAATGGAGGAAGAAGACGTGGAAGAAGTTTCGGATAGCCAGTCCAGTTTAGGCAGTGTTTTGGGTGAGAAGTTTTTTGAGGAAGAAGCTGCTGCAACTCTTGATCTGGATACATTGTTCTCAGAAAGACCAGGTGCGGTAACGTCTCACTGTGCTGAGGAAGAGCTGTACATTGTTGTCACTGAACACATTTCGAACTCTGGGGGTGGAAACTCTAACTCACACTCAGAAGCTCCATCTCAAAATCTCCTTGCCGAACAAGTTTTTTGTAAGGGATCCCTCGAGACTTCTCAGAAGCAATACAGGGACACAGTGGGGAGGCATAAACAGGTGGGTAAGAGATGTGATCTTTGTTTAACAGAGGTGACGGAAAGGCTAACTAATCAGAACCGAGCCTTGGAACCAGATGGAACCCACATTCCTTGTCAGGGCCAAACTGTTTCTGTATCCAACTCCAGCACTCCTAGTCTTCCCCATCACAACCCAGTTAACCGTGTCCTTTCGTTTTGTGATACCAACTGTTGCTCTTTGACTTCCGTGCCAAATACAGATCCCAACCCAGAGGCTGCAGCCCTTGAAGGAGGGGATGGGGTGAGAGAAAATAGAAGCGACAGGGAGGGTCAGGAGAGAGAGGTAGGGAATGAAGGAGAAACAGATAAAAAAAAAAATCCTGGAAATCCTAGAGTGTCTGTTAAATGAAGCAGTGGTGGAAAACAATCAAAAGGAAGGGTCAGAGGGAGTTAGAGTAGAGGGTTCTGAAGAGGAAAGAGATAGGAGGGGGGAGACAAAAATAGGGGAGGGAAGTAGAAAGTCAAGTGTAAGAGATGTAATCAGTGAGGATTCTGTGGCGGGTTTTGTACAGAAATTGGGGTGCAAATTGAAAGATCCAAATGCTCTCAAAGTATTTTTGAAAACAAAGAAAGAAGAAGCAAAATCTAAAAGGAGAAGAGTGAGCGAGGCTGAAAGGCTGCTAAAGGAGATGGGAGGAGATAGAGGTTTGAAGGTCAAAGGAGAAAGAAGGAAGAGGAATAACTGAGGGCAGGAGGGTCTAAGGGGAAAGAAGATAGTTAGATGAGGATCTTAAGCTAGAATATCAGATGTTTGGGAAGTGCTAGGAAGAGAGCAGTAATAAAAGAGGCCATCAAGAAAACAGACCCAGATGTGGTACTTTTGCAGGAAACCAAGAGAGCAGATTTTGACATTAGGTGGGCAAGGAGTGTCTGGAGAGGCAGGGGGATTAGCTGGGCGGCTCTGCCTTCTTGGGGGTCTGCGGGGGGTGTTGTCACAATGTGGAAGAATGAAATACCCATAAGTCAGGAAGAGTTAATAGGCCAATTTTCAATTTCCTTGAAGTTTAAACAAGTGGAGGATGGGTTTGAATGGGTGCTTACCAATGTATATGGTCCAAATGATTACAGAGAGAGAAGGAAGTTGTGGGAAGAACTAGCCGATATAAGGGGACTATGGGAAGGGCCTTGGTGTCTTGGAGGTGACTTTAATGTTATAAGATTCCTGCAAGAGACAAATAGTCCGAGGCGGAGAACGACCTTGAGTATGAAGAAATTCAATCAATTTGTGGATGTTTACGAGCTTAAAGAGATCCCACTATCACACAGTTGCTTTACTTGGTCCAATCTCCAAGTGAACACGATTTGCTCTAAGCTGGATAGATTTCTATTCTCAAATGACTGGGAAGAACATTGGGGGAATCTAAACTCTAGAGCATATCCAAGGGTGACTTCTGACCAATGGCCTATTGTAATCTGTAGGGAGGAAGTGAGAAGTGCTGGTCCTGCTCCCTTTAGGTTTGAAAACATGTGGCTAGGACACCCAAGTGGTGGCTAAAAGCAATCCAACAGTGAAATGGAGTGGAATGAGGTTTCATAAGAAGCTCTAGTATCTGAAAGGCAAAATCAAGGAGTGGAATCTATTAGAGTTTGGGAGATTAGAGGAAAGAAAGCAAATAGTGMCTRCACAAATTGAGGACCTGGATGGCAAGGAAGAAAGGGGTTGTCTTACAGAAGAAGATAAGGAGCTAAGATGGAAATTGCGTAAA
>NW_010729091.1:6496472-6526758 GCF_000365185.1 Nelumbo nucifera | reverse complement strand
GATTTGTAAACTGGATTTGGAAAAGGCTTATGATTTGGTGGATTGGTCTTTCTTGATGGAGGTGATGACCAATTTTGGTTTTGGGGATAATTGGTGCAGATGGGTCTTGGGTTGTATCAGGAATTGCCATTACTCCATACTAGTAAATGGGACAGTGGTCGATTTCTTCCCAGCCTTGAGAGGGATTAGGCAAGGAACCCCCTCTCTCCCTTTTATTTACTTTGGTAGCTGAAGTTCTGGGGAGACTAATTTATAGAGCAGATTCTAGGAGCTTAATCAGAGGCTGGAGAGTTGGGAGAGAGCTTGTGCCACTCACACATTTGCAATTTGCAAATGACACCATACTCTTTTGTGAAGCAGGGGACCCTAATAGGATTAGAAATTTGAAGCTCACTATACGACTTTTTGAGCAAATGTCAAACCTTAAGGTGAATTTTGAGAAGAGTTATATAGTTGGGGTAAATATGGGCAAGGGGGAGATCTCTGAGGCTGCAGACATCTTAGAATGTGCAATAGCAAATTGTTCCCTTAATTACCTCGGTTTGCCATTGGGTGATAACCCTCAGAAAGGTGAGTTTTGGGTTCYGATTGTGGAGAGGTTTGAAAAGAAATTAGCAACTTGGAAGAAAAATTATTTGTCTCTTGGAGGGAAAACCACTCTAATCAGGTCTACTTTAGCTAACCTTCCTGTTTACTTTTTGTCAATCTTCAAGATTCCGACAAAGGTGGCTAGTAGATTAGAAAAACTAATGAGAAACTTTCTCTGGGAGCCGGGGGAGGAGAAGGACCATAGAGTGGGGTGGGAAATGGTTTGTAGGAGTAAGAGGGAGGGAGGTTTAGGTATCGGGAACATACGGAATAGGAACTTGGCTCTTCTGGGGAAATGGCTTTGGAGGTTCTCATTGGAGAAGGACAAACTTTGGGTGAAGATAGTGGGAAGCATTCATGGGGTTGTAGCAAATGGATGGGACTCTGGCATTCTGGCAAGGAGTACAAGAGCATCTCCTTGGAAAGCTATTCAAGCTATTCTACCTTTATTTTCTCCATGGATCAGGTATGACTTGCACTCGGGCAATCTCATTAATATTTGGGAACATGTTTGGATTGGGGACTCTACTCTAAAAGACCAATTCCCAAGCCTTTTTGCCCTTTCCACTTTTAAAAATGAACCAGTGTCTTCATTCATTGTTCCTTCTAATTCTATTTCTGGGGTCGGCTGGAACTTGGGCCTACGAAGAGATATCAGGGACACAGAGCTTAATGGTATCTCATCACTGTTATCCATTCTTGAAGGGGTGTTCCTAGAGCCAACAAAGGCAGATAGTAGAATTTGGACTCTCACCCCCTCTGGTTATTTCACTTGTGCCTCTTTCTTTAGTGCTCTCACATATTCTTCTTCTTCTGGCTTGTCTTTCCCTGTTAAAGAGGTGTTGTGTCATCCTATACTCCTAAGGTTGGGAGTTCCTGTTGGGAAGCCTTTCTGGAAAGAGTTAACACAGCAGATTTACTTCAAAGAAAAAGACCCAATAGTTGTTTTTGTCCTCACTGATGTATCCTCTGTAAAGCTGATGGTGAGTCTGGATATCACTTACTAATCTCCTGTCGGTTCACTAACATCATTTGGGAGTGGTGTACTTCTTTGTTTGGGTGCAGGTGGACCCCCCTTCGAATGTGCAAAGCCTWTTCACATTTATGCYGTTTCGGCCAACAAAAAGGGCCAAGTTTATGTGGAGGTGTATGAGGGCTGCAGTCTGTTGGACTATTTGGGAGGAGAGAAATTCACGARTATTTACAGATAAGGAGAGAAGTTTGGAAGCAATGTTGGAGGTCATCCACATTAGGGTTATACACTGGCTGAAAACCTTGGCTCTGTTCGCAGAATTCTCAGCTGATGAGCTGCAAAGAAAGTGGAAGGAGATAGCAAAACTTGTTCCAATGAGGAAGGCCTCAAATGTTTGTTGGATCCCCCCACCCCATGACTTTGTTAAACTAAACTTTGATGGCAGCAGCTTGGGCAATCCAGGGCCATCCGAAATAGGAGGAATAATAAGAGATGAACAAGGGAAGCTGCTAGCTATGTATTCTGGACCAGTTGGGGTGGGAGATTCTTTGAGAGCTGAGATTCTTGCAGCTCTTGAAGGCGTACAAAGAATCAAGGATATGCATATTAACAAGCTGATCATAGAAGGAGATTCTGAAGTGGTGGTAAACTAGCTGAAAGAGGATAGTCTTAGACTTTGGAATTACAGTAATGAAAAGAGGAAATTCAAGTGGCTGACTAAGGACATGAAAATCCAATACAAATGGGTAAAAAGAAGTGCCTCTTTGGCAGATGGTCTAGCTAGACAAGGGGTGAACAGACATTCTATTTTCTGGGTTGTCTTGTAATTTTTGTTCTTTTGATGTTTAATGGTTGTTCGTGGGAGCTAAGATTGTTTAGCCCCCTTGCCCTGTAATTTTCTCATATTTTTGATATTAATTCAATCCACAGTTATTGATCAAAAAAAAAAAAAAACAGTAGATTTGTCATTGGGAATTTAGAAAAATCACTCACCTAACTGGTGAGAATAGTGGAGGGTATTTAGGCCTTTCTGTGGTGCCCCATTGAGATAGAACTGTCAACTGCATATAGGCCTTTATCACGTCAAATGATCAAAAGAAGAATTAGAGAAGCATTTGTTTCCAATATCCACAAAATTGATCAAGCTTGAAGCCAATGAAAATTCTTCATTTTTTTTTTGCTACAAGAAAATCCTTCAATATTGAGACCCCTGAAACTGGCTCTCTCTATTTTTACTTTCACTGTATTCATTGACAACTCTTTCTATCAAAAATACTATGGTTCCTTTTCTTCCACAAACTCCAGCAAATAGAAAATGATAATATGTTCCACAAAATTCAACCTCTTGCATTAAAACCCCTAGCAAAGAAGAATCTTCAATGACTATTGCCTTCTGGATACTGTTTCATGGGCTCTTGGCTTCTCCCAAATGGATGAAGTATCCATGTCAGACACATGTCAGACTCTTACACTCCACAGATTCTTGAAGGAAACTTTTATGTGACATTTTTTTCTCCCCACTCATTAACCACAAATGAACAGCTAATATACTCAATGAATGTCATTTCCCCATAAAATGTTAGTAACAAAGACGATTCGTATTCTGACGGGAAGAAAATTTATAGGGTAGGAGGCATTTGCATGCAGATTAGATGAATAGAAAGATTCTTGCAATTAGGAAGACAATCTGATTTTGCTCCAGTTTCAGATCTTCAGTGAAGGGGAGGAAATCTTAGTTTCAGCAGAGGTGATTAGACCTTCCATGTTGATTTCGAAAAGAATGACAGGCTGGGATATGTGCAAACTGATTGAAGCAAAGATTCCAGTCTCAGGTTGGCATACGGTGAAAGAAGCGATAGAAATGAGACTGGGAAAAAGGTCGTGATCAAGCCTTTATCGGAGAACAGAGCTGGTTTTCTTTGAGAAGAAACTTCTTGAGATTGATGTGATGGTCCTAGAGTTAGAAATGAGACAGTTGCTGCTGTTGAATTGGTGTCCAAATTCTAATAGCTGATGCATCAACATCTTGATTCTTTTAAGATTGTTGTTCAACCTTTGGAGATATTAGAATTTTGAGGAAATAGGGGATTCATGTGGAGGTATTATAAAAACAGAGGAAAGAACCACAAATTTTAAAGACCTTAGGGTGGTGATCATTGTGGTTAAGGGAGATAGACCTGATCATATACCATGGTTGGTTAATATCAACTATGATCTTCATCTCAAAATTTGGATCCTCTCAAACATGGAGAAGTTCTAGAGCAATCGATAGATGTAGAAGACAAAGCTTATGTGACGTGGCTACTGAGAAGACACACAGAAAGGATGGACTGGTAGAATTCAATAATGTGTCAGTGAACACAAAATTGGGTGTTATCATTTATCAAGAAGGGGAAATTGAAAGGTCTGGCAGGAAATGAGTTAATAGGGGTACCGCTTTCCTATGCCAAAGTTACAAGGCATTCATCTTGAGAAGAATCTTCAAGAGTCCACAAGGCAGTTACGGAGTGAGATGGGACAAGTGGGCTGAATTGAAAAAAATAGAGTTATTAAATGGAAATTCAAAAAGTTGTAACTTTACGACACATTTTTGAGGTGGATAAGTTTGAATGCCTGGGCTTTTGGAGTTGGGATTAGAAGTGATGAAGTTGATGGCCCACTTGGTTATAAGAATCTTGGGCCGACATGTGCACACATAAATGGTCACATGCCAACAGATGGTTTGTATAAGAGGTCATGGAATCATGAGATTTTTTTTTTGAAGGTAAAGTAGTGTATTGCAAAAAGAAACCAGATACATCAGCCCCATGTACAATGAGGACCTGTACAACAGGAATTTACGAAAAAAGATCTGAGAAACCAGATAAAGAATGGTCCAGCTTGCAAAAAAGAAAAAAGCTGAACTCCAGTGAAAGCCCTTTGTACACTTAACCAGGAATATAAAAAACCTAACTTTTTTTGACTGAAACTATGTCATTGGAAAGGTTGTCAAAAATCCGTCTGTTTATTTCCTTCCAAAGGTCCCAAAGGATAGCAGCTGGAAAAATCTTCAAAAGCTATTTGCCTCTTACATTCAGACCCTCTAAGGTCCACCCCTGAAGAAGCTGTACGACAGAAGCAGGAGGGCAAGAGGAGACACCAAACAGGAGAGAGCCATATCCCAGAGCTGCTGAGAGAAGCTGCAGTGAATAAAAATGTGGCTGGAAGATTCAGGAGCTTCATTGCAGAAGGGACAGCAGATACTAGGAAGTTGCATCCCCCTTCTGAGCAGCTGATCTGCAGTTAGGCACTTATCAAGTGCTGCAGTTCAAACCAAGAAGAATACTTTTGAAGGAGCATGGGATTTCCAGATTATAAACCAAGGGAAGTCTCCATCTTCACCGGCCATGAGGTTGTTGTAGAAAGACTTAGAGGAGAAAGTGCTGGAAGTCTCCCAAGCCCAAAATCTTTCATCTGCCTGCGGGTTGGGCTTGGAGCTATGAATAAGGTTTAGAAGATCTGTTAGTGGACCTATTTCCCAATCATTAAGATTCCTTCTGAAGAAGTGAAGATAGGGCTCCAAACAACTTCACCATTCCTCAAATCAAAGCAGTCTTCCACTACAGCATCTTTATCTTGTGCAATGTCAAAAAGAGAGGGGAAACTTTCTTTTAGAGCAGTGTCCCCACACCACTTATCATACCAGAATTTAAGGAGGTTGCCCTCACCAACTTTGCATTTAATTCCATTCAGAAAATCTGGGGAAATAGAGACAGCATTGCTCCACAAGGCACAACCCCTTGGGAGAAAGCCAGGGCCCGAGTCCCACCCTAGATTTGTGAGCCCATATTTATCTGCAATAATTCTCCTCCAGAGGCTGTTCCTCTCTTTGCTGAATCTCCAGCACCACTTACCAAGGAGAGCCTTGTTAACAGCTTTAATATTTCTGATTCCTAAACCACCAATTCTCCTTGATTTGCACACAGATTTCCATCTAACCAAGTTAAATTTGGAATTGTTCTTCCACCCAGCCCATAAAAAGAGTCTCATTTTCTTCTCTAGAAGCTTTACAACACTTGATAAGTGCCTAACCGCAGATTTAACTTTGTTCTCAGCAACAAGGTAGTAAGGATGCTTGTGGTTAGAAGCCGCATACGGGATTTAGATCGGATTTTGGAGGTTTGGCATCGATGGATTGCTTGGAGAGTGGCAGTCCATTGGATTTTACATTTGAAAAGGCAACAACAGATGATGCAGTTACAACAAGGGTGGAAAATCAAAAGATGTTGCAATTGATCTAAGAGTGAGGTTGATTTTGGGAAGCTTCTCTTCAGGTGGAGGAAGTCCCCTCAATCAATCATGGGGTTGACTTGTTTAAGATGGGAGAAAGCTGCATTGACATACTCGAGTGGAGATACATATGGAACCTGTAAATGAAAGTATAACCAAAGAGGATAGAAAAGGTGACAAATCTTTGGTGAACTAGGAAAAACCCAAAGGTTCAAATAATGGTCACTTAGTTCATGTCACTAAAGTTTCCTATCAATGGAAATATGCTCTTTTAGGAAGAGAAAGAGAAATACCAAATTCCAAAGGAGATGATGACCTACAAGGCTGCAAGTATTCTTTGAATGGGTTGCTGAACTAAGAGAATATTTTGATTGGCATGATAACAAAGGAATAGATTTGCACACATGAAGCTCATGGGTCATGCTAAAGTATGGTGGAAAACTCTTCAGCAGCGATGAAAAAACAGAGGTGATTGCCATGTGGGCAGAGATAAAAGGTGTTTGCAAGAAAACTGCACTCCACAAGACTTCCATGATGATCTATATATGGAGTTGACTAACCTTTATTGAGAAGAGGTAAAGTACTAATTCATTAAGAAAAAAATCAAAAAGACCCATGTACAACCAGAGGCTATACAGTGGGAAATACAACAAACTTCCACCATCCCATTTGTTAATACAAAAAGGTTTTCAATTTGAAAGAGAGAACTAAGGGGAACACTATTCCTTGATAGACATGCAGATGACCAGGATAGCAGCTTCCCAACTATTTTCAGCCACACTTCCTCTTCTTGACAGCCTTTACGTCGAAAGAGCCTTGACTTTCTTTCCTGCCAAATCAACCAGAAAACTGCTCCTGGGACCATTTGCCATAGACTTCTCCCTCTCTTACTCAGACCTTGCATCCACCCACCAGCCTTTTACAAAAGCTTCCACTGTTGCAGGGCAGCAACTTTTGATGGCAAATATGCTAAAGATTTTCACCCATATGTTGTATGTAAAACTGCAATGTAGTAACAGGTGGTCAGTTGATTCTTCTACTCCATTACATAACACACAAACAGGTGAGTCAATTGCACAAGTGGTACTATCTCAATTGCAAATTTGCAACATATGGAGTTGACTAACCTCAAGCAAGGTACGTCTGTAATTTAATATATGCATAAGTTTGACGGATCATCTATTAGATGTGACACTACAGAAAGTGAAAAGCAAATTGTTTACAGTTCAAATTTGTGACTTGCAAATTTTCATGGTTCTGAATTAGCTCTCAAGATAAAGAAGGGTGCAGGCCAAGAAAAAACAGATAATTCCTTGCATTTTGATGTCTATCCTAGAGCTAAAGTTGAGAATAAAGATAAAGAACCAGAATTTCAACCTATGCAGTTGTAGACATTGGAGAACAAAAGGGTGTAGGCCAAGAAAAGAATTGTTGAAGGAGTTTCCGTCATCCATGATCAGCATGAGGCTAATGATCAAAGAAGAGATAGAAGTGGAGCAAGCTGAAGGAATTCAGGTTCAAGATACAAATGTGCTGGTTGTAATATATCATAGAAAGTCATGACTTTACCTTACAAGTTCAACTAGAACCAATTCAAGAATTACAAGCTGACATAACATAAGTTCCACCAACGTCAATAGTGGAAGAAGTCTGAGAGTTTGCTGAAGAACCAAGGGTAATTGAACACATAGAGATGATGAGTCCTAAACTAGAGATTGAAGTAAAAGTTCTGAATGTTGCAATTGAGATTATGGATATGAAAGTTCATAGTGAAACGCAAGGGGGAGAATCATCACAAGATAGGTTGCTTGATGATTAAGTGTTCAAGAAGCTAATGTTACTGATGATTTAACAAAGAAGGTTATGGAAGACAGTGTTTCAGATATGCATCACTGTCAAGATCCTTTTCCAGCTATGTGTGGCATCTACTCTATAGTCCAAGTGTATTGAAGTAGCTATGGGAACTCCTACTCCTTTTGTCATTGGGGCATATCAATTTTTCACCCTCAAGTTCTTCAGAACTCAAGGATGAGTTTTTTGAACCGGGAGAGAATGATGCAAGAGCTGAAGAGTCAAAATTGGAATTTTCTGAAAATTCATGTACTTCTGTATTTTCTAGACAATGGGAGTATTTTTGTCATTTTGACCAGTTCCATGTGGGCTTGGCCCATGATATCTTGCTCTTCTAGTTTAGTTGGATTTATCTTTTAAATTTTAATATTTAGTTTAATTGCACTAGTATGTGAAAAGTTATTGTGTTTCTTGATGCACAAGACAAGGAGTGGCATTTTGATAATTATGATTAAAAGTAACTCAGAACCCCCAAATTAGTGGCTCCTCCAAAACCCTAAAATTTCAATACAATCATCAACTTTAGTTGTGATTCTCACCATATCAAAGGCATATTTCTGGCTGTTTGTTGAGAAAGATTGGAAGCGGTGAGGTTATGGAATAGCTTTTTACATCAATGGCAGAGCTCTAAAAAAAAAAAAGAAAAAACAGAATTAGTATTGGAGGAGCTTCAAATAATGGGTTTTTAGAAAGTTTTTTTTTTCAAGTGCATGTTTTGAATTTAAAGAATAGACAAGGATATTTTTGCCCTTTAATTTTTTCTATCGATCTTAACAGTTCATGCTTTAATAAGGTATATATAAGTAGTTTTGGAAACCATAGGATATACTTAATTGGATTCGTTTAAGACTACTCGGATATTCAAATCCAGCAATTAACATTTTGGAATTGAATTGGATCTGATTCATTTGCAACCCTATTGTGTGGCCCAGAATGGGGGGACAAACAACCTCTGACTAAGAGGAGTGAACATAAAAGAGGTGTTTATTATTTTCTTGTCCACCAACCAATTCCATGCCTTTAGTTGGTCCACCAACCATGATCACAACAATAACTCTCTCTTTGAAGCTTTGCATCATGAAGCAAAATTAACTCTAGATCTCTAAAGCCTTAGCCCTGATTGACAAAAATTAGAGTTGCTCACTAACACTTCTCTCAGAAGTCAGAACCTTCACATACAGAAACTGACAGGTGGGCATGATACAGAAACTGAGTTACAATAACTCTCCTTAACACTTCTCTCAGAACTTTCACATACAGAAACTGACAGGTCAGCATGATACAGAAAACTGAGTTACAAAACTTTTTTGGGGAAAAGAATCTCCGACAGAGAAGGGTGAACGTAAAAGAGGTTTTTATTATTGCTTGTCCACTAACCAATTTCACACCTTTAGTCAGTCCACCAACCATGATCAGAGAGACAAATCTCTCTTCAAAGCTTTGCATCTTGAAGCAAAAATAACTCTAGATCTCTAAAACCTTAGCCCTGATCATTTAATACTAGAGTTTCTCTCAAATAAACCCAGAAAATTCAAATGAACTAGAGAACTCCTTTCTTCACACTCCTCTCGGAACCTTCACATACAGAAACTGACAAGTGGGCATGGACAGAAGGTCATCAGATTACAAAATCACAGTTCAAATAGAACTCAAATACTCTGATAAAAAAATTTGACTGTTGTGGCAATGAACACACATAGAAAGGTAGTAGCTTAAGTGCATCCAACAAAGAGTTGAGGGGTAGAGCATGTGCTTCCACTTGTGAAGTATCATCTCTCTCCTCTCTCCATGCTTTGAGTAGATAATGCAGGCAAGTGGTTCTCTACCTACATTGACTGACAGAAATTGAAACACAAGTTATCAGTTTGAAGTCTTATGCGGGAGTTAAGAAAGGTATTTTCAACATAGAGGGGCAAAACTACTAACTTCAAGTCTTCAACTTTTCAAAATTCTAAAACACTCTAATAAAGCCATTTATTCTATTGTGACTCTATCAAACATATCCCCTAATTCCTCTGATGCCAACAAAGTAGAAAACAATTCTTAGAAACTCAAATTGACCAAAAATACAAAAGAATAAGTATTTGATTGATAATAAAAATTCATTGCACATAAAAAGAATAAGTATTTGCCTAGATGCCAAGCATCTCCTAGGATGGCCATTCTAAGCCATCCACCCTCCTATCAAATTGTATTTTTTTTCATCATCCTACCAAATTGTATTTAACACTTGAAATTAATAATCAATGAAACTGCTGTTTCCCAATTGAGCCCAAAAATAGTTCCCCTCTATCTACCCGCTGTTTTGCCAAAGCATCAGCTAGTTCATTAGCTGATCTGTAAATCCACTATATCCTTTTCCAGAGTTCTTAGCTCTCTCACAGTATTTTTTTATTGCCAAGGAAACTGTCCATCCACTTTTGTGAGCCAACTGATCACAACTTTGGAGTCCCCTTCCACCATCAGATTCCTCAAATTCAGGGGGATCTAGTCAATTGCATATCTTTTAGTACTGTCATTATCTCCGCTTTAGTGGAATTTGCTTGACCTATTGGAGCTGAAAATAAAGCAAGAAACTTGATTTTCTTCTTGAATGGTTTCTCTCCTTTTTTTTCCCACATTGCATCATGGATCTCTAAGCGATAAAATAAACACTATGGGACTACTCTGAATGGTAGAAAACTCTCTTCAGATAGTTACTTTATGCATGAGCCCTAAAAAGGAAAAAAAAAAAAAGCAATTCTCAATGAGCCCAATTCTTAACCAAAGTCTAAGAGATGATTATATATTTATATCACATTACATGAACAAAAGAGGAGTCAAATTAAATAAGCCTTTACAAGTAAATTGTTCTATCCATTTTTCTTACTCAAAGTTGTCCCAAGAAGTTATACTTGGCCATGGATTGGCACCATTCGGACATTTGGTGTTCTATTTTTGGTTAGAAAAGACAAATTGGTAAAGGTAGAGTTATCATAACAATGAGCAGACAATCCCATACAAAAAAAAAGATTGCCAATCCATTAGGTGATAAAAAACAATACAAAGTTAGAGTTTGGAGGGTGAAAATAGCACCTTACAAGATTAAAGGTCCTCTGAGAACTTAATTTTTATTCCAAGCCTGCAACCTTTTGTCGTAACTTTATGTTTCGGTTTTCCTGTCAAAAATGGGAAAAGGAGTTTTCTTTAGACTGCTAAAGAAAAATACATTTTAACTACGATCCATATAATGCATATACAGGTGTAACCCGAGGGGAAAGAAAAACATAGGACTAATTGGAGAACTCCTAGGAAAATAATGCATTGAACAGGATGATGGGAGATTTGTAGCAGGAAAATCAAAGCAGATAATTATGCACTTAGATGTTGTTGATAACAAAACCTTATATTATTTACATTCTTTTGGGGTTACTATTGGTTGTGTTACCTTCAACCTCAGGTATTCAGTACTAGATAATTTGAGTTGAAGAGGTAATAATAACAAAATTAAAGAGAAACAGCACAGACAAAGTAATATAATGCACAAATACAACATCAAAGAATTGCATACATCCCATAAAAAAAAAAAAAATTATTCCCGTAACAATCATGGAGGAAAAGACCAGGTTATTTGAAAGGATTAATTTACAGTTCAAAAGTAACCAAAGAAGCAAACAATCACTCGAACCAAAAGAAAAAGAGCCTACCTGAAGGAAACAAATTTTGTAACTAGAAGTCCAGGAAAGATCCTCAGAACCCATAACGACCACTTGACAACCCGTTTTCATTTCTCAAACATACAATACTGATAGATACTAGGATTATCTTATCACGGTGGTTTTATATTAGTGCTCGTTTACGCACATTCAACAACAAAACAGAGCACATATTCAGCGAAAGTAAATCCTAAGTCGGTTGAAGCAAACGCATTTAAAATCATTATCCGAACTAACCTGTTCAAGAACCTTATCCGAACTCTTCTCTACCAGCCGTGCCAGCTCCTCAAGCTTCGCAAGCATCTTCTCATACAAGTTTTCCAGCTTGGAAGTATAATTGACCGCCTCCGAACCCATTAAAGAACTCATCCTCCCAAACTCAAACCCTTCAGCACACGAATCCAACGTTTTCTGATCCTTCGATATCCGTCTCATCTGATTCAAATTCATATGGCTTTTCCCTTCTGTATCGCTCAACCCACAGGACAACCACGGGAATGGAGAACTTGGGCAAAACGTACCATAATGTCCTCGAAAAGCCGGACCAATATTGATGACGTCCATAGATTTCGGCTCAAAAACACCGGTGGATCGACGAAATTGGAAAGCACGGTGCTCGTGTGTGTGAACCAGTTGATCAGAAAACGGCGTCGAGAAGATAATGAAAACACATGGGGGAGAATTGAGGGAAGACAGGAAGTCTTCATGGGGACTCAGGTTTAGGGTTTTGCTGCATAGAGAAGCGGAAACTGAGAATTCTCTCATAGATGGCCTCAAAGGGGTTTTCCGTCGTCCTGTGAACCATCCGATGAGAGACCTTCCGGGTCCCCGATCGCTGAGTAACAGGGAAAGAGCATTGACATCAATTCGACCCAGTGAGTCGTAGAAGCTATTAACCGTGCCGGAGCAGTAGTAGCTTGTGATGGTGGCGACGAGGGTAGGCGAATCTGAGCGAATGGAGGACGATTCGGGCCCGTCGTCGTCCGGGAGATCGGACGGGGTGAGATGGGCTACGTGGCCAAATAGGAGGCCATCGACGTCGCCCGGCGAGGACGAGAACCGTTGGATAATGGATGCAAGAGTAGGGCCCGAAATGGCGATCTTCTGCAAGGGAAGATCGTCCATGGCCCTTCGACAGAGGGAATAGAAGAGATGGAAGATATACTGGAGGTGGTTAAGCTCCGGCGGGCAGTCGTCTCTGTAAATTTTAAACGATAAATGGAAAACGCTCAGGGAAATGAATTACCAAAAAGAAAAAACAAAAAAACAAAAGGTTAGTGACGGGCCACCGAGTTAGCCAGTCCGGATCGTCTGCGGTTGGAGTCCAATGAATTTTTTTCCATCGAGTCCAACAAAAAGTGGACGCGTCAAAAGTTTGTCAGATGTGTAAACTATGGACAACCGGTTCTACTCGTAACTGTGAAGGTTCTTACCCCAATTTTCTTTTTTCATAAATCTGATTTTAAAGAAGGAAAAAAAGTATAAAACCCCTAGATTTTTTGAAAATGCCATAAGCCTCCCCTGTGTTTTGATCATCTCACCAAAAACCTCCCCTTGTAATTTTGAGAAAGGTACGTAGTAATTTCCTTTATGTTACGTAGACGTTGAAGTTACAAAGACTATTAGTCATTTTATTATAGTTTTAATGGTTAGTATAACGGTCATATTTGTGTATTTAATCCATCACAAGAGTTGAAAGTGTAATTTCAATTATTACTTGTCACATCATTTAATCCTCTCTCATTAAGTTTTATACTTAAGGTATTAAATCTCATTTTCTCTTATTAAATCCTATATTTTTAAGTTACTTTTCACTAATAAATATTACTAATTAGATCTATATCAATATTTTTAATAATAGAAACCCATATATTTTAAAACTAACTCAAAAACAAAATCATTCTTTATCCAAGTAGTAGCTAAGCAATTCAACCATTCAAATCAAATTGATCAACCTATGAAATCATAGTTAGGTAATAAAATTTTTAAAATATAAATAAATATAAAAATTTACAAAAAAAAATTAGTCACATTTATGATATTTTTATTAATCAAATTAAAAAAATAATTATAATAAACAATAGTTGTTTTATTGATAATGAAAATGAAATGCATAATTTAGAATTAACCAACAAAATTAATATAAAAATTAATAATAAATAGTTCAACATTTGGGTTAAATGTGTTAACCTTTAATGTCATAAGTAAGTAATAAAATTTAACAAAATAGAAAAATAGAAAAAGCACGTAAGTTTTGCAAAAAAAAAAAAAAAAGCATTCAGGCACATGTATAATATCATGTATTTATCATATTAAACAAAAAGTAAGTAGACATATCAGAATTATTTTTACACACAAAAATACAATAAATAATATAGAAAAAATTGAACATATATATAATTTTATATTTATATTAATATTAAAAATATTAATAATATTATGGAACTTTATTTTCACTAAAATCAAGGTTTCAACAACAAATGGAACTACTTTGACTTTTGGTTTTCGAGTCAATAGTTCAACTGTCCAATTTGATAAAGTCAAACCGATAAGATGTAAAATATAGTGTAACTTTTTATTTGACCATTATATGAGAGGGGAGTGTGAGACTTTAAGAAATAAGTGTTTGGTTAAAGCTAAGAAGTGAGAAAAAAGAAGAAGAAAATGAAGCACCATCGGAAGTGGTTGTCACCATATTCACTAATCATTTTGTCCTAAGAAGAAGAAGAAAAAGAAAAAGAAGAAAGAACTGCCACAGTTGTTATCTCCATGTTCAACATCACCATATTTACAATACCATTCACCCTCTTCTTACATCTTTCACATCTTTCTAAATCTCTCTCACTCGTTTGCTTCATTGGTGTATCTTAGATTTTAATATAAGATCGGTGTTTAATCTTCCATCTCTTGCATCAATTTTTTGATTTTTTTTTATTGGAGTTGTATTTTTTACTGTTACAATTTAAAAAGAATCGCATAAATGAGGAAACTCAAAATCAAAATGGAAAAAACTAAAAACCCTAACTAATTTTGAGGAATAATCAAACAAGTTTATGAGTTATGAAAAGTTTATTTTTTAATTTTTTACTATTTTTTATTTTAAAATGAATAAAAATTTTGGAAATGGTTTGAAAGAACCCAAGAACATTAATTGGGCCAAATAGTTAAACCGTTCGAGTCAGTAGTTCTTTGATCCTTTCAACGCTTTTTTTTATTTTTGTAAAATAGCAGTTTAGGGCCAAAATGGAATTAGTGACCTAACTAGTTCCCAATCCAAACGGTTTGATCGTCCAATATGGTCCAGTATTTTAAAAAGTGACTAAAATACTTATTTTTTTTAATTTAGACCCTATTTAATTGTAAGGTGTAAATTATAAATTGAATTACTATATTTCAACTCTTTCAATTCCCTCTATTTAAATCTTACATTTTTTTCTGATAATGAACAATAGAAAAAAGATACATCAAAAGATAAAACACTACAAAAAGAAGAGTAAAGCCAAGTAGGTAGGCCTATCAATGATACTTGAAACTTCACAATTTGATTCAATTATCACATATTTGGATGAGGTGTTTATGTAATCAGATTTGATTTTTGCAATCTTCATCTAACTAATAATAAAAAATTAAAAAATAAAAAATACATAAAGTTTGTAGAAAATTTTGGATATATTATTACTATAATTATCATCATCTAGAATTGCCACATGCAAACCCTTTACTTCTTTATTTGAGAAAGGTTATAAAAGTCATTTTATTATAGCTTTAATGGCTACTAAAATGTCTATACTTTTGTTTTAATCCATTTTTAATTGTAAGAGTTGAAAACGTAACTTCAATTATTACTTAAGGTATTAAATCCAATTTTCTCTGATTATTTTCATCTCTAATTAGATCTATGTCAATATTTTTAATATAAATCCATATAATTTAAAATTGACTGAAAAACAAAACCATTTTTTATCCAAGTGGTGGCTAAGAAATTCAACAATTTGGATCAACTTATGAAGTCATAGTTAAGTAATAATTTTTTTAAATATAAAAAATTATAAAAAAAATTCGACACATTTATGATATTTTTATTAATTAAATTAAAAAATAAGTATAATAAACAAGAATTATTTTTATTGATTAATGAAAATGAAATACATAATTTAGAACTAACCAAAAATGAAATATACAAATTAATAATAAATAGTTTAACTTTTGGGTTAAATGTGTTAACCTTTAATGTCATAAATAAATAATAAAAATTAATAAAACATAAAAAATATAAAAATACATAAATTTTGCAAAAAAAAAATCAGGAACATGCATAATATTATATATTTACATATTAAATAAAAAGTAAATGTGATATACTAGAATTATTTTTACACAAAAAAATATATAGAAAAAATTGAACATGCATATAATTCTATGTTTACGCTTTTATTAAAAATATGAATAAAATTGTGGAACTTTCTTTTGACTAAAATACTCATTTTTAAATTTAGTCTCTATTTAATTGTAAGGTTTAAATTGTAAATTGAATTACTATGTTTCACCTCAATCAATTCCCTCTATTTAAATCTTACAATTTTTTGATAAATGAACAAAAGAAAAAGATACACCAAAAAGAAAAACACTGCAAAAAGAAGAGTCTAACAAAGTAGTTAGGGCTGCCAATGATACTTGAAATTTCACAACTTGATCCAATTATCACATATTTGGATGAGGTGTTTATGTAATTAGATTCGAATTTTGCAATAAGCATTTGATTAATAATAAAAATATAAAATATAAAAATAAGAAATAAAAAATACATAAAATTTAAAGAAATTTTTGAATATATTATTACTATCATTATCATCATCTAGAATTGCCACGTACAAAGCACATGCATGCTTACTAGTGCTTATAAAGGCATCATCAACATCAAGCACAACTAAAAATTCCAATTTTCAGTAAACATACATCTTCAAAGGAGTTCACATCAGCGCCCCAAGATGCCTCACAACACATCCCAATCGTGTATTGGAAACATCTCCCGATGACAAGTATAGGAGATATTCTCAATGCACACTGAGATGTGCATGTGGGGCATTGATGTAATCTCTCTTCGTAGATTGTTTTAGATGCTGAAATGAGGACTTTAATTTTTAAACAAAAAACTATGTGGGATTGAGATATTAGTTGGAGTCAATGATTAAAGTATCGGCATTCGGTATCATATCGGGCAACTCAGATACAAATATGGATACGCGTTGAAAACACATGGATACAGACAAAAAATATGAAAACACATGGATACGCTAGGGAAATACATACAAATTCCACAAACATATTAATAACACTAAACTTAAGATTAAAATAGTCATAAATAGTATTTAAATACATAAAGATGTATATTTTAATGGTATATATGAAGAAATATATTACAATTAATACACCAAGATATATCATATAATTTTATTTATAATTTGCTGCCAAACACAAACAGGGCCTAAAATAAATTAAAGTGTTGCTTGGCACTAGGCCACATCACATTTTCAAGTTTCAACCTCGAAATGAATTAAATATGAGCACATCAGCCCTTTTGCTAAAATGAAAAACATCACATTATTCACATGATCTGCTTTTTTACATTCATCATTGGTGGATCTACATTTAATGAAGCAGGGACTCTTTAAAGCTAAAAAACGGTGCCAACACCTTGAAAGCATGGTATCAATCCACTCATTAGGACTATTTCCCATGCTTGTATGTTAAATTGATGGGGCGATATTCCTGATGTGTGGTTGAATCCCCTGCTCTTAGGATGTTCACACGGCTTTTTCCATGCTTTTCAAAACCGGACCAGACCGGATGGTCGGATCAAAAAAATCGGGAACTGGTCAGGTGATCAGTTCTGTTTTTACCCAAAACTAGATTTATTCTAAAAAAACATTGATTTGGTCAACAAACCATATACCTGGGCGATTGAACCGTTCAATGGTTTTGGTAGTTTTTAATTTTTTAAATTTTTAATATTTTTTTGTTAGAACGGGCCAACTGTTCGACCCGGAAACCAGACCCTTGACCAGTTCGTTGTCCGGGTTGGTTTTAAAAACCTTGGTTTTTGCTTTTAGGAGATCCCATCTCCATTTAATTGGAGGTTTCCAAGAAAGTATTGTCAAGAGTCTAAGACACTAAACATATGCACCTATTATATTTTAATTATTATATCAATTATTTTTTTTATTTTACTATTTTAATTTTTTAACATTAATAAAAATTTAAATAAATGTTAAATTCTCAAATGCAAATTAAAATATCAATTAATAATTTATAAAATTATAATCTTAACTCAAAGTATATCAAATTTGTTAAAATTTCTTATATATCATATAAAAATTCATAATTTTTAATTACTAAAATAATTCTTCTATTATTAATATTTATATTTATATAGGTTATATGAAATAAAAAATCATTTTTTGAAATAAATTAAATTAGTGGATTTGATAGATTCTATTTAATATTATATTTTTCAATATTTTTATTTTTTGTAAATAATAAATATGTTTTTATTACTTATTGATGTAAATTAAAATATTAATTAATAAATTGTAAAAATGTATAAACATTTTAAGATGCATACCATCTGCAAATTTATAAATTTTAAAGATTTAAAATAATTATTCTACTATTAATATTTTATTTGTATAAATTTCTTGATATTAAAAGCCATAATTTTATTAAATTTGGATTTTATAGTTTATTTGATATTAGTTTATAAAGTACTATTTTTGAATATTATTGCTTTGAATAGTTTTTTTGGTAATGGCTTTGAATAGTTAGAGTTAAATATAAACAAATGTTCTTTTTAAGTTGCATTTAGATACAAACTTTATAAAATGTATTTTATATCACTAATTACCACAAGATGAAGTGTGGTTGGGTGGTTTAAATCGCTGCGAAGGGTTAACGTGCTTTATTGATGCATATCGGTCGATACAATATGATACCAGTTGATATACATCCATATCGATTTGATATGAACAACATATGGGATACATTTCTATTCGTAGCATATCCCGTACTGCTACTGACCGATATTTAAATCCTTGGTTGGAGTTAGGAGGGAATTCCAAGACGGAATACATGCATAGTGGTAGCAAAAGAACACAACATAGACTTAGGAGATGGGGGGCGGGACCATCCCGAATTAGTTGTTGCAAAAAAGACCATATATCCACAATTTCTAATTTCTTCCCCTACTCTTTGGAGAATAGTAAAAAGGTAGTTAAAAAACCTTGCAAGCTTGGGATTTAGAGCAAAGTAGGAAGAGCATAGAAACCTGCAATCTCATCATCTTACAAATGCTTAGTTTAGGTAGGGGTGAGCAAATGGGTAGGTTATACTCAGAATCGAATGGAACCAACCTCGAATCGGCCTTGAATTAATTCATGGAACCGACTTCCATCGAGGTCGGCTACAGGGTCTAGAGGTTTACCCTACCCGAACCGACCTTGAAACCGAACTTGCTTTGAAATAAACCCCAAGTATTTTTAAGGATGTGAAGATTTGAGCCCAAACACTCATGGTTATAAAAGCCATGGTCTCACTTGGCCATCAAGTTACTTAAGTGATTTGATCATTTGTTTTCATTTTAATATTTGTATGTATATAATAAATAATGTAAAAGGTAATATTTACAAAATTTAAATTATAATGACAAATTTTCAACCATATATTAATATATTATGATAACCTACATATTAAATTACTCAATTTAATCAATAAAGATAATATAAGTTTTAAACTATATATTATCATTATTAGAAATCAAGTTTTTGAAGGACATGTTTCATTTTTTTTTCTTGAAGGCCGAGAGTAAAGAAAAAACAGGTTTCACCGGTAGACCTTGAAACCAACCCTAGAATCGCCAAGGCCAGAATCAACCTTCATAGGGTAGGTTACGGTTCCAAAAACATGGAACCTACCCTATAAGGCTCAATTCTAGGTTATGCCATGGAACCGAACCGACCCAACCCATGCTCACCCCTAAGTTTAGGGTCTTGATTTGATTGGCTGCACTTTGTAGACCGGTTTATGGGTCAGGTAGCCCAATGGGCTAGCCCAACCAATTCATTCTTTATCAGGTTTGGACATAATTTTAGACTTATGGGTTTGGACTCAAAGCATTAGGCTCGACTATTTTTTTTTTTTCAAGTTAGGCTTGATAGTTCTTAATTAAGCCCAACTCAAGCTTGAGCCCAGCCTAATAATATCATATATATATATATTAATAATATATTTTAGGGGTTTTTATAGTTCAGTCCACCCCTAGGGTGAAGCTAAAATTTCTAGGGGTTTTTATAGGGAGCTACTAATAGACTAGGGGGGGCTGCAATTCAAATTTCTGAGATAGATTGCAGTCCACTTATCCCTATATTTATTTTAATATATTTGCTAGCCCTAATCCATTTCCTTCCAGCGGCTGATGGTACCCATCCACAGCGACAAGCACCTCACCCACGCTACCAGCAGCACTTTACCCATCTCTCCACCATAGGTGGATGAGTTGTAAAAATGAATTCTAATGTACTAAAGAGATTATGTACTTGAATTGTAAGACATAGTTGCATTTATTATCTCCATTCACCAAAGATATTTCACTGTGTATGAAAGAAAACAACTCAGTTTTGCATCATGACTGATTCGACCAATATTTCTAAGATTTTGATATTTATATATTAGCAAGCTATCTTGTGACGTTATCACCCTAATCCCTAAAGCTTTTATATAATCCTTCTTAGTTTTCCATTTTCCAGTTCAATGTGATCATGGTTTGGTTCTTTAATTTCCAAGCTTTAGAATCCTCTCAAATCAAGCTATCTTTATACCTCACCTTTGAAGTACAAATGGTACAACAACAAGCATAATGGTCATGTTGCCAGTTTTGAGAGGAGAGTCACTCGAGGATTGTTTGGTCATGACAAATGTATAGATACCCTTTGAATCCATCATACCATGGTTTTTGAACTGCTGTTGACTCAAAAGGTTGAACCATTTGGCTTGAGAACTGTTTAGGAAATTGGTTCCGTTCTACCTCAAATCTGGTCCTTAGCCAAAAACTATTGAATTGGTTAACGATCTGTTGATTCAGATAGTCGAACCATATCAACCTGTTCGATGATTTTTAGCCATTTTTTATTTTTTAATTTTTTATCAGAATAGGCCATTTATTCGAATCAAAYGGTCATACTGTTAACCCAAAAACCGGTGGCCAGAATAGTTCTGGACCTTTTGGTTTCGGGTCGCTTTTTAAAACATTGCACCATACTGTATGTCACCCTTTGAATCAGGCATGGATAAAAAGCACAAGGAGGCCTCTTTTGGGCATCATACTGAACCTGGTAACATGAAGAGCAAACAAAGTGTTACAAAAATGCAACTCTTTTGGTGTTTTGCATCAGCTTCTATACGTAAGATACTGTCCTCCAACTTCATGGGACAGGTCTTACTCCGAAACTCATATCCTTGTTGCACTCAGATTTCAAAATGGTTAAGCAAATGATACCACCCAGATTTTGGGTGCTTTTAACTTATTTCTTTGTTTTGATACAAAATACATATACTGCACTAAGATCATGGTTTTTAAAACCGATTCAGAGATCGAATCGGTCAGGGGTTCGTTATCGGGTCAAATGGTTCAACCGTTTGAACCGAATGGTCGGTCCATTCTGACAAAACAATAAAAAATTTAAAAAAATAAAAAATAAAAACAGTCAAAACTGTTCAAACAGTTAACTGCCCGGGTCAGCGGTTTACTAACCAAAATCAACGATTTTTTTAGAAAATCCGATTTTGGGGAAAATCAAAACCGGTCACCTGACCAGTTCTTGGTTTTTCTGGTCTGGTCGTTCGGTTCGGTCCGATTTTGAAAACCACGACTAAGATAGTTGCATTATGTGCACCGAAATGCAGCAGCTGAATACTTCTTTAGGCTGTTTTTGGTTATAATGCAATTTTATTTGTACTATTATATTATAAATGCATGGGAGTGCAAATATAAAAAATGCAAATTTTTGTTTAATTTTATTTTAGATTTTATTTTATTCTGCTTCATGTCTTAATTTACTTCATCAAATAAAATAAGTTAAAATTTGAAACAAAAATAGATTAGAATTTACACTCAAATCACTTGTACTGTTATTGTTTTGCATCAATGCAAAATTATTTGCGTTGCAACCAAACACAGCCTTAATGGTTGATTTGGTTCAGTTATCTCAAAGACGATCATTTGTTCTTAAAATGGTTGTAGATTTTCTGTAGTGAAACGACATTTTGGACATGTAATACAAAATTTATATTCTATAACCAGTATGAACCTCTTTAATTGTCCAGAGAGCAGGTTTTTGGCCAAATGTGACATGCTGTCAGTACTTGCCTTGCATTAATGTATTTAGGTTGTCCAAGCTCCAGTGGAAGCTTCATGGCTCCTTTCAAGTTTCAAGCATCCCTCGTCACTTTATCAGTAACGGGACAGGTTTATTTTATTTTATTTTTTGTTCAGATAAATAAAACAAGCACACTACTAACAGAAAGAGGCAATAAATGGTTCAATACAGCGAGGTCTGCTCCAACTAAAAGACATAAGATGAGAAGTTCTTAACTAACTGAGCTATACAATGAGAAAAAAAAAAAGAACTCCCCGCAAGTGTTAATAACATCTATACAGTTAAAACAGTCCAAGAGAGCTGAGGTGATCCAGTATCCAAAAAAACCTATCAACAGATTTCACATAAAAAAGGATCAGAATAGAATTCCACTTATGATCTCTAGCCATCTCCAACGCCGATTTCACACCAAAAAGGGATTGCCTGAGCAAAACATCTTGCCACCTGCAGCCTGAATGAAAGATTTATCCGAATTAAAAACACATAAACCAAAAGAGATCCCCACTCCCTGGATCACACCCCCATCACATCTAACGGTGGCTTCAAAGAAATTCATAGGACAGATAAACCCAATTGTCTGAAGTAATTGAAGTAGGGGCCTGGAACTTCAGCAACAAATCAGAAGGAGCAGTCAATTCCACAAAAATATTTTCCTAACTGGAGATAGAATCCAAAGCACAGACCTCAGTATTATTAAAAATTAAATCATTTCCAACCATCCAAATGAAATAAAAAAGCTATAGCCAACCAATTTAAAAATCTTTTCAATATCTTAATTTGACTTAGCCTGTTCAAGATCTTCGTAAAAAAAAAAAAAAAATCCATAAAAAGAGTCACATTCCAGATGATTTAGAGCCAAACCCCAAGGAGAAGCAAACAACAGAGCCTTCACAAAACGGACAAAAACAGAACAAATGGAGGATAGACTCCTCTTCAGCCTTGCAACACAAGCACACTCAATTATCATTTAAACCAAAATCAGCTAACCTAGCTTTAGTACAAATAAAACCCCTGGTTAATCATCACAGAAAAGTTCGAATTTTGGAGGGATCAATTTCCATATTTTCCTGCCAACTCTCAACAATTTTTCATCCAGACTAGTATTAAGGCTATGTTTGGTTTCCCTGTATTTCCCTTCCTTTCCCTACCTTTTCCTTCAAACCAAACATAGCCTGAGTCTTCCAGACACGTTGGGCACATGTTTTCATTTGGCCTTGTTTGGAAAATGTAGAACCAACAAAGGGATCTCAGTTTACCAGAATATGAGAATCAATACATCACTTTCATAGTTTAAAGTTTAAACTTTAAACAAGTGAGACCATATCTGAACTTACCTGTAAATGATCTTGTTGACATCCTTCCTCATGTCAGTTGATTAATTCTGTGTCTTGGTTGGTCTTAGGGGCCACCATGGTTCTCTGAAACATCCCAGTATATGCACAACTACATCCAATAACATACGTTTCAACTCAGCTTCTAGGAAAATTGGTGATAGGATCTCAGTGAAATGTGAACAAACCAGTGGTGTGTTTGCATTTCATCCAATAGCAGATTTTTCTCCTGGATATGGACCTATCCTTAAGCATTTTTTTGCCAAGTGGCTGCTCTCAGACGCAAACCCGTTTTCTCAAATTTGTACTTTACCATTACACCAAGCAATGACCCCTCGTTGTGTTCATGTTCAAAAGAAAACTGTAAAAATGTAGGCAGGAAATGATCTCTATTCTCGGCTCAGATAGGCTAAGATTTCCTTTTCAATCAGGGCACGAGTCTTCGTTTTCCAATTTTAATAGTATATCTCTCAAGTTCCATATGAACCCGTATCGATTCTGTACCTATTGATCAAGGGGCTATTTGATTATGGCTTAAGTGGCCGAAATAACTCTTCCTCTGTTTCTTCGGTACTTTCTTCAGAGATAAATTATTAATGATTTGATGAATATAACTTGCAGGTTGATAGGATTTTATCAAATGTCAAGATCATCACAGAACTTGGACCTACAAGTTTTATTCCTTGAATTCGCCGTTCTGAAACTAGAAACAAGATAAAGTGAAAATATTTCTGTATTTATGTTTCTTATGGTCCTCAAATGGTTTCAACTTTCAACTACTTGTTTGCTTACTAGTGGTCCTTTTTATTTGTTTTGTCATTCTGTAGATTTTGGATTTCCAATCGGCAATTGCAGTTTGCAAAAACAGAGGCAGTTGAAGAATATGAAACGCTTGCCTCTTGTTAAGAGTTAAGAGCTGCACTGGGACCTTCAAAGTTCGTGACTGGATCAGGTGAGATGCTCTTCTGAAGTTTGTTCTCTGACAGTGGAAGGTTCGGCCTAGCTAGAACATACAAATGTTTCGGTTTCTTTACTAAATTTTGCACTCTTAAAATTTGGTTGTAAGACAACACCACCCGTTGTATATTAGTAAAAAGGAAAAGAAAGAAAGAAAAAGAAATAAGAGAGGAAAAACAAAAGAAGAACATGGTCGCCGAATGAGGCGAACAATACAGAGCAGATAAGCCTAACAAAAGACAAGAAACAGAAATCCCGGTCTCTAACAGATACAAATCAATCAACAGCAATTTTCAGCTGTTTGTCGTTGAATATCTTAACAAGGAGGAAGATCAGCTGGAGGAGGCTCTAAAGACTGCAACTCCCCGACTCCATTCTCTACCAGGAAGGCCATAGCCAATCCCCAGGTGATGTGAATGTCCAAGTGACAATGCATCAGCCAAACTCCTGTTTTTTTTTTTTTTTTCCCAAATAAAATAAATGAACACATCAGATTGGTGGAACTATAATTGAAGATACAGAGGAGGTAATACCAAATAAGAACATAATTAGAGTTGGTGTTTTACCTGGATTATCAGCAACAAATCTGATCACTGCCCATCCATTCACTGGAACTGCAACAGTATTCCTCATTGGTGGATCGACAAGATTGAACTTAGCCGTGTCAGTTTGCGGATTGAAATTCCCAAAGCCCTCTGCAACAATGTAGAAATCATATCCATGGATATGAATTGGGTGGTTCTCGGCTGAGAAGATACTTGTACCCTGTAATACAAGTTGCACCCTCGAACCAAACTTGAGTTTGTACACCTTGGTTCCTGGAACAGGCTGCCATAGCGCTCGGCTGACGTTGCCGGTGTAGTCGAACTGAACTGGTGGGACAGCAGGGAAGTCGGTGGTGTAAACTCCTGGGATGCCTTGTTGGTAAGCTTGCAGTATAGAGAAGTTGGATGGGAGCACGAAAGAGACATTATTCATGCTAGCAGTAAAGCGGGTGCCATTTGGGCCTTGACATCTACTCCGGCTGAACCTGGGTGGACAGTTGAAGAGGCCTAGGCCTACCGTGAAGAAAAGGTTCTCATCAATGTCGGTGGGGACATCAACCTTGGATGGACTCTTGAGTCCGGCTGCGAAGGCGGTGGCTGTGGGAGTGTCGTTGTAGGCAGGCAACAACGGGAAGACGGGTTGCACGGACAACCCCTTCTTCGGGCAGGGGGCACTCTTGTACTCAAGGATGGCAGTGGGGGTGGTGTTATCGAATGCTGCATTCTGAGCACTCTGGTAAGCACGCGCAGCTATGTAGTATCGGCCGGGTGGCTGATTGGTGTTGATGAGGACGTCAGTGGTCTGGCCCGGTCCCAGCATCAGGACCGAGGTGGTGAAAGGTTTTGTATAGGAAGCATCGGCGGCAACGACAGTCATCTGGTGGTTGGCAACGGTGAAGAAGAGCTCTTGATTTAATGCCGCGTTAATGACTCTGAGAAGGTTGGTCTCGCCGGAGTCCACCGGAATTATCACAGTATCTGCATGGTAATCACTGGTCAGATCAGTAAGCTTTCGTTTTGACTTGCTACCCACAAAATTCTTAAAAACAGCAGCAACAACAATAAGTGGAGCAATGGATGTGTGATCCACCCAGAGGGGTACCTTGCTGACCTCTGGGTGGGGGCTTGGATTGGCCACATCATCCTTCCACGTGGTAAAATATGGCAGGTAATGTCATGAAGCTCCTTAATTACTTAATTGCTCGGACTAGAGATATAGAAAAAGAACCCCAATCAAGTCATACCTTATTTAGGCCATATATATATAATATGAAGGGATGATATGGCAGATTTGAACTGCCCTAAGGGAACTTTTTTGTATTTGCCAACTGTCAAGTCTTTCGGTCCACGTCAGCTTAATTTGTGCTCCACATTGTATAGGTGGTGTTCCCAACAAATATTAACTCTTCAAAGTTTGAAACAAATTAATTGCCTTAACTTTTTGTTTCTCTACTTTTTATATCTTTTTTCCCCAAACCAAACCAAATCCTATATAGTGACAAATGAGCTTCAATCGGCCCCCAAGCCAGTCTATGAAAATGAAATATATTATTTTATGAAACAACTGCAAAAGGTCTACGTGTACTTAGTACTCACTAGTTACTAGTTACTACTTAATATAAAAAAGAAAAAGAAAAAAAAAACGTCTACGGGGTCAGTAGCTGGTTATTAGTTAGTGAGAAATTAAAAACAGACCTTGGGCGGAGCAGTTGTAGAGGTCACCGGGTTGACCATTGATGGTATATGCATCAGACACATTTGGAGCTGCTCCTGTTCGGGTTGCTTGCCGCACGACGTCAATGGGGTTGGCATCCCACCATTCACCTGCTCATCATACACTCAATTGACCACCCTGATCACTTCAATTATCATTTCAGTATGAAATTAATTATGAAATCCTAGCTACTTATCTCTGTCATCAGTCCGAGCCCATCAAAGTTATAATATAACCAGAGTGATTAGTTCCTTTAATATGAGAACCAAATAGAAGATAGAGAATTGAACTACATATATGTTACGTACCAAGAAGAATGGGTGCTTCACGCCTGGGCTTAGTGAATGGGTAGGAAGAACCCAGTCTGGGGTAGATAATTAGAGCTCCATAAACAGTGGCTCTGAGCCATGAACTATGAGCATGCCACCACAGTGTTCCTTCTTGTCCCTCGATCGTGAACCGATAAGTGTATCGTCCTCCTGGTTGGATGGGGCACTGAGTAACAAATTCTGGCCCATCCGCCCACCCAGTTCGCATTTGACGAATGCCATGCCTGAAGGAGAAGAAGAAGACAGACAGACAGACAGACAGAAGAATAAGAAATAGATTATCACTGTGATTATATGTGTATGAGTACTTATGCAAGGTGGCATTTACCAGTGGAGCGTAACATTGTATCTGGCTCGGTTTACAACGTTGATGACTAGTGTGTCCCCATTTCTTACTTCCAAGGTTGGCCCTGGATATTGTCCATTAACCGTAATTATGTTGTGGGTTTTGCACAGCCTCTTCACTGGCGTTGCTTGAACCTGTTTCAATTCAATTATCAGAAAAATACTATGTTTTACTGCAACAAGAAGAAGAAGAAGAAGAAGAAGAAGACATACAACGAAGTCATGGTAATGAGTTTCTGGGTTCGCCAAGGACACGGGCTCAGAAGCAAAGAGGAGTAGAAGGCCTAGAAAGAAGCACCATGGCTTGACACTGATGTAAAATTCCATCCTTTACTAAGTCCTTGTATTGAAGGAAAGGTAAGGTGGTAATGCAGGAGAGACTAAGAAAGGCTCCTTTATATGACATTAAAATAGGGAGGAAAGAGAGTGGTTTTGAGGTTGGCAGATTAGGTTTTGATTTTTAAGGCATGGTTAAATCCTAGGGGAGTTGGTGCACCCACTAGCCTATCAGAAGTTGAGAATTTCATTAGTTCTTGCCTCAGAAGTCTTCCAAATGGGTTGGATTTCAATTTTCAACAAAACATAATTATTATTATTTTTTATTCCATTGATGTAGGTATAGTCTTTATTTTTGGTAATTGATGAACAATATTTTTTCACTTGAGCCTTCCTTTGGTCACAGACAAAAGAATGAAATCTTATTCATCACTTTCTACTCTTATGTCAAGCAGAGAATATATATATATATATATAGTCAAAGTCATTTTTCATTTTTAAAAGAAATTAACCTCTCCATTCTCACACCTGCGGTTTGTTGAATTGGATGTGGTTGAGGTGATATCTGGTTAAATTAATAAGGGAGCAAAAGCAATCTTAAATTAATTAATTTTTTTTTCTTTTATTTTTGCTTTCAAGTGCCATTTTGGCCTTTTCATTTGCATGGATGGTATAGATTAAAAGAGGGAGAACCTCCAAGGTCTGAAGTGAAATTAAATCCTCCACACATTATAATTTGAGTCTGATCTGATGCCAACCATCATCAATAGGATTAGGTTTGAATTGATCATGCATGGCCCACCAAATCATAGTTGGGACCGTCCAACCTACAGGCATCTAAACAGGAACAACTTCATAAACTCAACTTAGCTTTATCGTGTTGAGTGTTCATATTGTTAACAAATAACAACTTAGCTTTATGGTTGCCTTTCAAATGATAAGTCTAGTGGGTTAGGTTATACGTAGACCTAGCACAAAGCTTGGACTAAAGACTCTCCGTCTATATTAAACAATAGCCGCGTCATTGTCTCGACCTTCATCCTTTTATTTTGGTATATACATAATTATTCGGTTACAGGTAATTAAGCAGTTAAGCTAACAACTTTTACATTGATTAATTTACCATAAACACGCTTAATTAATACGCTAAAAGTCTTAAGATTGATGGAATGCGTTAAGTCAATAGCACTTTAACATCTAGGACCATAATAGATAATTTATCGACTGTCATTAGAAAGTTGAAAACTTTGTTCTTTATGGAGATTAACATATTTGAACAGGCCAATCTGAACCAAGCTTCAATGGGTTGTATGACCTTATGGCATTGTGGGCTACATTATTTTACCTTCCATGGTTTAATTTGAGTTCCAACGAGTTCACATCTGTGCCCGCTCTGTATTGGAAATATTTTTCGATGATGACATTATCATTTTTGATACTATCATCGGAAGATATTCTCAATACACGGCGGGGATGTGCTATAGAACACTGTAGGGCCCTTATGGGGCATCTGAAATCGGCTGCAACATGAAAGCCACTGATCTCATCCATATCATTTTGGGCTATCTAATAGAGTTGAGATCTGCAACCCACAAAACATTACAGTCCCATATCAGAAACATTTCTTCATGAATGACTACATATAAAGTCGGCGTTCCTGTGGGCTTTAAGGATGCTTGAATTGAAAAAATGAGCAATAAATTCAAGCCCAAAGAGATTTTTTTTTTTTTCAGGCAAATGAGAAGCCCCAATTGGTCTTTAAAGTCAATACGCCATACGTTAAACATGATGGTAGCAAAATTTCAAAGGAATGATAAGAAGAGAAATCGAAAATTCTGATCTTAAGTTTCTTACAGCCCAAGTAAACATGATTTTCTCTTCAAAAACTGCTTTAGGGTGTTTCTGCAAAGTGAGTGGCAACCGTTAAATCTCTTCCCTTGAAAGGAAGTTTAGATTGAGAGAGAGAGAGAGAGAGTTAGGATTAGTTGGGTGAACAAGAATAGAAATAAATAACAATTAGGTAAGAAAATGAAAGTTCGTTATCGACTTGAAATTGAGGTTCTGAAAAAGGAAACAGTGAAAATGTGATGTCTGTCTTGCAACTTTTTCCACTTATCTTTCCTTTCTGGTGGTGGTTAGGCTCCCATCTCGCATGCTTTATTTTTCTAACAATCTACTTCACAATTTCAAGATAAAAATCCACAACGAAGCACCAGAAAAGATTTCCTAGTTTGCTAACTTAACTAACACACACACATTCATTAGCTAACAATATTTTCATCCGTACAGTGTTTTTAAGGGTCCTACCACGCTACCACCATGATGGAATATGGTCATTAGGTCATGCTTTTTAGGTTACAATTTAGTGAATAGAGGAGTGCTAACTTAGCAAGAACGATGATGAATGTTTAGAGGTAGCCATCCTGTACTTAAATCCCTCAACTTTGTTTGTGAGAAACACCTCTTTGAACTTTAAGATTACAGTACTTTGCCCTCTTACCAATTAATGGGATTGATTTGAAGATAAAAATTATGAAACGCATTCAAGATTCTATGTACTGATAAGTGATAACAACACATATCTAAGTGATGAAAATAACCATTCTGAAATATAAATCGTTGTAATGGTGTTGCCAAACCCACCATTCTCAAGGTTTTTTCAAGATGAAAGGAAATTTGAAGGACATCAGAGAAATAGGATTTTAAAATAACCAAGTTAAAACGATAAAATGATCTCATAAATTAATATAAGAGTAGTTTGGAGTTTTTGATACGTCTCCGTATCAGTTTTGCACAACTTCGAGCGCGTGCGGACTCCGGGAGAAGAAGAATAGAAGGGAAGGGACGAACAACGAATGAAAGAGGGAAGGAGATTATTATTATTATGCTAGCTTGATCTTCCAATACAATCATAGCTATTTAAATACTTCCACAAAGCATCCTTCCTTAATTAACTCACTGGTAATAAAAGTAAATCTCTCCTAAA
>NW_010729091.1:6478987-6492892 GCF_000365185.1 Nelumbo nucifera | reverse complement strand
CAGGCTAAAGAAAAGGCCTCGTTCAAGGATTTTGGTCGGGCGATCAACAATTCCTGCTGCAGCAATGGTTTTAGTCCAGATATAAAAAGTGAGATTAACAAAGACTTCGAGATACCCGCGACACGATTCATAAGTCTCTCAAATTCTGCCTGGTATGCACTCACCGATCCACGTTGAATGAGTTTTGAAAGTGCCCCCTGATAATCCTCAAACTGAGACGGGCCGAACCACTCCGAGGCCATTCCTTCAAGATGGAACGCCACAATCTGAATCCGTTGATCTTCTGCGGTACCGACGAAGTAATATTGTTGAATACGGAAAATCCATGTGAAGGGATCAGTGCCATCGAAACGAGGAACGTCGAGTTGCAACGATCTGTTGGTGTCGTGAGCATTGGTTGAGAGCGGCCGGGATGGATGGTGTGTTGACAGAGGCATGGGCAACCTGCTGGAAGAACCGCTGCTGGTGGTTTCTAGTTCCTTACCACGGACTTGAGATTGTAGTTGACCGATCTGTTGTTGCATGGCATCAATCGACGCTTTCTGAGATGCGTATTGGTCCTGCATGGACTGTATCTGCACATTGAGCGAATCAAATTGCTGTTTCATAGCAGCCATAAAATTTTCTTGCATGGTTTGAAGGATTTTGGTTTGATCAAACATGGTTTCGGATGTTCAGGTTTACGCCCTCTCAATGAGAGCACCAATTTGATACGTCTCCATATCAGTTTTGCACAACTTTGAGCGCGTGTGGACTCCGGGAGAAGAAGAATAGATGGGAAGGGACGAACAACGAATGAAAGAGGGAAGGAGATTATTATTATTATGCTAACTTGATCTTCCAATACAATCATAGCTATTTAAATACTTCCACAAAGCATCCTTCCTTAATTAACTCACTGGTAATAAAAGTAAATCTCTCCTAAAATGTTTCTAACGACTCTATGATTGACAAGGGAATCTTCATTGCTCCTGATTATTAGCTAGCCATCCATGCATAGTCCATTCAGTCATAAATATAATTTCCATCCATCCATTTCGCTGGTTTCCTTATGCGGCCTGAGCGTCTGACTTGGGGATCTTCTTGTTGATTGAGTTCCTGAATGATTGATGTATCAGTTTTATAAATGTTTAAACGAATGTTTCATGAAGTTAACGAACGAAATGCCAACAATAGGGGCACCCGTCTAAATCAAAATCAATTTTTTTGGAGTGATTTGATTTAATGGATCTGCTCCTCACAGATGAGCGCCTCACAAGCACATCCACCTTTGCATTGGGAACATTTCCCATGAATAATAACTTCTAAGTACGGGAGATGTTCCCAATGCATGGTAGGATGTGCGTATAAGATCGGTGTGAGGCGCATTATGTGAGGAGCAGATTCAGTCTCGTTGAATTGAACCAGAGTACCCATTGGATTGGGTTGGATTGAACCAATATCCAGCCCATTGGTAGAAGATAAAAATACAGGTGTTAATGGACCAGATTTTGGCTGGAACCAATCTAAATTAAACTGAACTTGAACAAACTGGATGGTCCAAACATTGATTTGAATTGGTCCAAAATGGTCCAGAGTATTCACCAGATTGAATTGGACCAGGTCCATCTACAATGATTTCATATTGGACCAGATCAGATTGGACCAAATCCAATGCAATTGACACCCCTAACCTCAATTATCTTCAATACTCGGTACATTCTAGACTAAACCTATGCAAGAAAGGGACATTTTGGTAATTGACCAAACGGTGCAGGAGAATGCCATCTCCATGAACTTTCCTCTTCAAAATCTACTTATTGCTTGTGTCGTCTACTGATACTGGATGGTGGTGAATGATTGTGAGTTGTGACAAACTAATAAGAAGGTATTTTGATACTCTTCTAGAAGAAACCATAACCCAATCTAAGTCCTGTTTTCTATAATGTTGGCTTAAATTGGAAATATATCATGATGATGCAGCCATGTAGGGCGTGTTTGGCAACTTTGAAAAAATTGGGCTCTGTACCTCAAGAACTACTTTTTTGTTTTAAAAAATGACTGGAGTCTGCAGAATTTTCAATTTTTCCATTCAACATCCTGTGATTAGTTAAAAAAAAGGATTTTTTTTTCTGAAAAAGTAAGCATCCTTTGTGATTTTAGAACTGTAAGGCATAAAGAATGATCAAAATATCAAAATGTATTAATACCATACATATTTATTTTTGAGATATAATATAAAGGTTTTCTTGGTTTCAATTGTTCTAAAAGTAACATTACATGATATGAGATTTAAAGGGGGTGTTTGAGAACATGGTTGGTTCTTTTTTTTTTTAAAAACAAAAACAACTATTATATCAGTAAAATTATTTTGTATTTATAGACCATGGTTTTTAAAATCAACCTGATGATCGAACTAGACAGGGGTCCAGTTACCGGTTCGAACCCGAACGATCGGCCCATTCTGACAAAAAAATTAAAAAATTAAAAAATTGAAAAACAGTCAAAACCGTTCAAACGGTTTGAATGATTAACTGGCCGGTTCAACGGTTTATTGACCAAAATCAATGACTTTTGGGGAAAAAGCGGTTTAGGGAAAAAACAGAACCGGTTCCTAGCTTTTCCAGTCCGGCCATCCGGTCCCCAGTTTTGAAAACCATGTTATAGACCCCTTCCGTTACTTTTTAGTGGACAGTAGCCTTAAATAACTATTATGCCCATACTAATTTCTCCAATGTAGATTTTTTTTTTCTAATTTCAATTTTACCCTTGAATATTTAATATGAGTAAATATGTTTTAGTATTTCATTTTTTACCACATAAACAAACCCATTTTCGGGTAAAGAGAGGTTTAAGAGTTTTTTTTAAGGTTTAAAAGTATTTTAGTCTATATGAGGGTATAATTGGCATTATAACATGTTTAGGTTCTTGACATCAGCAGTTGCAGTTAGATTTTTGACGGTGAAGTAACAGGAGTCTATAAGTCCCTTTATCCCCAAAAGTCAGGGTAGGTAGGTTTGAGTGCAGGTCATAGTTGAGGGAAGTTTTCTATCAAACAAACCAAGATAGCTTTAAGGGACTTACCCTACTTTTTATGCAAATGCTAGAGTAAATCTCATTATACACAATGGTGCAAACAGCAAATCTGGGCTTATGATCTTACCCAAAAAAAAAAAAAAAAAAATTCTGGGCTTATGAATTTCATAGTTTGACATCACCCGACTCACTTCCCTCTCTATAAGATTTATGCTTCTCCTACATTGCAGTGCTTTTCTGTAATAGGTTCATCTATTGGCCCAGTTAGGAAGGAGTGTAAAAACAAATATGTAAATTAGGAAACCTTGTATTTTGTATTATTTTATATGTATTTATACAATACATATTTGTATTGTACTCTATCCAAACTGAGCCATTAGAATTTAGAAATGGTTTGTTTTTGGATGCCACTCTTCTAAATAGTAAATATAACCATGGTAATAACTAAGGGGATGTTTGGAACCGTGGCCGTTTTTCAAAAAAATGGTGCCACGTCGGATCCACATAAGCGTTTCAACAAATACCCATGTATCTCATTGTTTGGTTCAGCCGATTATTAAAAAATCAGGCATGCCTCGAAAATCGGGACCCCACCAATGCATGAAAACCATTTCCCCCAACGGTTGATTGATGTGTATCCTATGTGGTGCTTATCTGTTAGCACATAAATGAAAAACGGTGATGAAAATCATCTTACCAAACAGCATAGTGTTGGAAGCATGAACATTTTTTGTGAAAAACAGGTCTTGGAAGCATGAACATTTTTTCTTGAAAATTGGTCCCAAAAAACACCCACACTTCCAAACACCATGTAAAATGATGAAACTTTGTCCCTCTATTCTCTTTTGTTTGAAAGTTTGTTCTCTTTATTCAAGGCATCACAAATGACTCCAGTTTTCCGAGACATATCATCTTGGCAATGAGTGTCAACGAGTCAGGCTCTCTCTTACACCAAGACATGAAAACGGTTTCCAGCCACCAGTGTGGCCCGAAGAAATATGAAGCAATTGACTTTCATTAGTTCTTCTATAGAAGGGATCTAATAAAAGCTCGTTTAGAACCCATTTGAGAGGGCTACAGTTTTTATAATTGATTGAGCTGTATTGACTTAGCCGCAAAATATTTACCACCTGAACCAACATTATTCATGGGAGATGTTCCCAATGCACGGTGAGATGTGCATGTGAGGTGGTCGGTGTGAGGCGCCCTGTGTGTGGAGCAGATCCCAATTCCTGCGTGAAAGCCCTCCCAAACGAGCATTCAATGAAACTTGAATTTCTGACGACCCTAAATTTTAAAATATATAAAGCGAATGATTTCTATAGAAGGGATTTCCTTGCCTTGGGCATAGGCCACGCCATAGTAGGTGAAGCAAGCAATTCATCACCGGTTTTCCTATCCTCAATAATCAGTAATCAGCATTGTATTTATTGCAGAGTAAAGTCATTTCCTACCCAAGAGTAGCACCAGCCAGGGCTGCGAACGCACTGGGCCGGCAACCACTAAGTAAAGTTAGATCCACTCCGATCTCTGATAGAAACCATTCGTGGAAAGTGAAAATCAGGCTCTACACAATGGACACACCAAATCAGAGATTCAGAACTCAGAAGCAAGCACATCGGTGAACCACCATCTGACGCGAGTTTTTATTCATAAGATTTCGTCTGTCTCGACTCCAGGACCCCAGGTTCAGCGGTGGTGTGGAACGGTGGATGAAGAGCGAGGACATCTCCCGTCCAAGCAGCACGGCTGATCTGGGCATCAGGTTTCCGTGTGCTCGAACCTGATCTTGCCATCATCCATTAAAAAGGACACAAGGGAGAAAATAGAAAACACCTCAGAAGTATATGCAATAAAGTAGAAAGATGGTTCCACCATGAGTATGCATACTTTGCCCGTAGAGAAATCCCTTCATCTCCACAAAACGTGGGCCTGATCTTGTACGTTGCACATGGTCATACTTAACGACGAATTTATTCTTTCGAATCCACTAGAACAAATTAAAGGCCCAAACTTCAACAAAGCCTCGGGCTAAATTTTATGATGAACAAATCCTTCACAATCTTCTCGAGTTGGAAAAATGCCTAAACAAACACATTGATATTTATTTAGTATATATTTTCTCTGCAATCTAGTGGAACAAAAAACGCCGAGAAATCATTTGGAGTGAACAAAATGAAAAGAAATAAGGCACCACCAATCTAATCAACCTCAAAATTACAATGAAATGTCCTGATGAAAAGCAATTAAAAACAAAATATGCAAAAGAAAAGAAATAATGGAACACAAATTACACAACTCAAATGGCAATGCCCACTTTGGTGGGGGAGAAGATTGCAGAACCAGATTTGCCACCCTGAAGTTGCGAAAACATTGGTGGATCAAGCTGTAAACTGGATAGCTCTTATGAACACTAGTGAGAATCTGCATTCATGATGTCATTAACTATATTTGTTGTTTCAATGCCTCCAACAGCTTCAGCTTTGATTCACATATTTTAAGAAACTCAGAAAGTACTGTACATTGGCCAGTTATTATTTTCCTTGCAACATCAACCGGACTCCATGATTGCAATGCCTGGCAAATCCGATCACCAACTTCAAGGTTACCTGCAGAAGAAGCCAAAGACTCTAGAATCTGGAAAACCAGCCCAGGTCCTTCACCAAGTCCTTTTCTCTGGAGAGGAGATAACAGAGTATCCAGATTTTCATCCTCTTGCCTGTGTATTTGCTCCTTCAACCATGTTGTGACCTCCTGTATTGCATCATGCAATGATAGAATCGAACTATGTATTGCCTGACACATTGGAGAGTTTACCTGATCTGCAGGACCACTTTTCTTCTTTTTCTTGCCAGATGGGAGCATGGATCGAACACAAGATTGAATTACAAGACTGTACCAAGTCAGTGGTTCTGTTACCATCTGTACCAAAATTGGTAAATCAACTCCAGGAGATTTTCTAACTGGTTGCATCATTCTCAGCCCCTCGAGGATATATTTCTGAACCAGGTTATTGACTAGGTGCCATGAACTTGGCAAGGATCTCTCTCCAACTAGCACCTCAAGCTCTTGGGAGCTTAAGTTCCATGCATGCAAAAACACCGCAAAGTTCATCCACTCAACCACGTCCAAACTAAATGCCTGTCTCAGATTACACCAGTATAAAAGTAAATGTTTGTTAAATGAGAATCTAGATCATTGCTCTGAAAGCATTTTACTACCAAATGATCTACTAAAGCACATTCTGTAAATAAGAACCAAGCAAAGAATAAAATATCAATAAATTCACAAACCAAATTCCATAAAAATTAATAAAGAATGGGAAAGACAAAAACTTGGAAATCCATCAGAAAGCAACTCAGAAATTAAGAAAATATGGAAGAACAAGGTGCCAAAATTTCTCAAAGCTTTGACATACATGCAACTAAACAGTGTTCAATCAATTAAAAAATTATGTTATTATATTATCAATTTAGAGAGCAACTGTAAAATTAAAAACAGATTAGTTAAAACATGTTTTAAAATGCAGATGTGTGACGCGAGGCATTCCACTACCTAGAGGTGTGAGGCGTAGATCAGGACGTAAGAGGCTTAGCACTAGTTGAAAGGGGGGGTCTTGTCAAAGCGTAGGCGAGTGAGTGAGCCGGGGCGGGACTAAGTCCACGAATAAGCTTAAAAATTATCAGAAAACATCCCCTAAAGAAGCAGGTGGAAAGAAGAGCTCTCATCCTGAGTCCCATCTCCACTGGCCCTGTAAAAGCTTCCCAAGCATTGGCCTTGGATTCCATCTAAATGAGTTTATCACTTTAGAAGCTAAAGCCCTAACCTCTGCAATGTGATTCCAATGTGTCCAGATGTGTTAGAATTTGGAATCATTATGCATCTATCCTATAACAATCTGTCATAATGAATCTATCAAATCTTATGCATAGAAACATCCAGCAAAAGGCTTAACCATTTGATACAAGGTAGGTCGATGTCATGTAGCCAAAGTAGGATAAAAAAAGCATTGAAACAGCTCCACGTTTTATCGAGAGAAAAGAAAGCATTTCCCATAACTATCATCGTTACTATTGCCCAGTAAAACCAAAGCCCACCTGTAATGTTGGCACTCCCATAGAGTTGTCAACAGTATTCCATTGTCAAAGCCTGAGACTAAGATCTGATTCAGTTAAATCAGATTAGGATATCAAGTATCAGATCTGTCTTTAATCACATCAGACAAGGATTTCCCCAATCCAATGTTTTTAAAATCGTGTGATTCATATCGAATCGGCCCCAAAACGATTCAAATCGTATGTCCTAATTATTTTTTAAATTAATCGTGCGATTTATGTTCAAATCGTTGTATAAAATCGTAAATCACGATTCAGAACCGATTTTAACAATTAGAACCAAAACATAATTTAAGATAAAAAGACTATTTAGTCCTCTACTCTTTTAAAAGCTACACATTTACATCAAGGGGCAGCATTATCATTTTGTTTTTATTAACTTAAATAGCCTCTTTAATCAATCAAAAGATGCTTACTACTTTCAAAGGAAATTCTTGGGCGGAAGACTGGAAGAGACGAAACCCTCAATTGAAGCTCCAACCCTCATCCCCTTGTTTGCATAAAGGTAAGGCGTTCTCTTTTTTTTTTTTTTTTTAATTTCTTCTTCTTCTTCTTCTTCTTCTTCTTCTTCTTCTTCTTCTTTCGACACAACGGGCTCTCTGCTCCATTTCTTTCTTCTTCTTCTTTTGACGCAAAACAGGGGCTCTGCCCCATTTCTTTCATTCTTCTGGTCCTTTTGCATGGAAGGTTTTTTTTCCTGATTTCTATTATTTTCTTAGTTGTAAATGAAACGGGTAAGGTCCAAACCCTTCTTATTTTGACGCAAAACATTTCTTCTATTCTGTTTTTGCATGAATTTTTTGCAATGAAAACAGGGGCTCCGCCCAATTGCATTTTCCTCTTTTTTTTGCTTCATTTTTTTCCTTTTTCTTTTGTACACAAACACAGGGGCTTCAACCCTCTTATACTTTTCTCTTTTTCTGATGCAAAACAAGGTCTCACCCCCATTTTTCTCCATCTTATTTTTGACCCATGTTATGTTTTAACTATTTCATAAGACTTGATTTTATCTATGTGTCATATTTTAATTTTTAAGTTGTGTTCTTCTTGTTAGGTGTCCTTTTGTTTACAAATGGTTGGAGGCAACGAAAGAATAGGGCATCTTTGCTGAACACTGAAGAACTATATATTCCTTATTGATCAGTGAGATTTCTTTGTTAGCATCAGTGTATAAGTCTTTATTTATGTTGGTTTAGTGGATATGGTTAGGCTTATGATTTGGCTATATTTGTAATTTATTATACTTGTCCACATAGCATCTCTTTGGTTGCTTAGCTGTTTATGTCAATGGATGTTCTTATGAGTTATGTCCAATTATGCAATGGTATTAATTACCAAAAAAAAAATTAGATTTCAGAATTTAATTTCTTTAATTGCATTGTTTCACTATTGTATTCTTGTATTGATGATTTGGCTTAAATTATTGAAACTTGAAAGACATGAACATGAACATGATGTCATGTAAAGCTCATATTTATATAATAGTATGATCATATCAAATAGCAATGCAATTAAGGATATAATTGTTTATTGCTTAAAATTGAAGTTGAACTTGATCATACCCATGGCATCTATTGAATTATGATTTATGAAAGTGGTTTAAATGTCACACTCACTACCAGTCTACTACTATAGTACTACTACTACCTATTTATGTTATGTCTATAAGCTAAAAATTAGTACAAAGTCATTCATTTTCATAATTTTGAAGGGGTTCAGGTATTTTTATAGTTTTTTTGACAATTTTTAGAAAAATCAGAAAAAATCTTACAATTTACGATACGACTACGCTTTTCAGAACATTGCCCCAATCCCATCAGATTATATATGCATACCTTTAAATAATTAATATATATTTTGGCAAAAGTAGTTTAACTATTGTAAGTGCATAAAGGGTCATATACTCAAATAATCAATAACATTTATTTTTTAGCTTATTTTTATTAATGACATGATATCTAAATCCCATCCATGACCAATCTGAATCCAATACATTGACAGCTCTATGGACCCAACAGCCAACACTCCCAGTAGAAAGAAAGTGGAGGATTTCAACGTGAAGCTGACCAGCACTCAGAACTATTATGAGATGCGTCCGAACATTCCATGAGGCTCAAACAACTCCTTCAAAACCTCAAATCCCATCCATGACCAATCTGAATCCAATACATTGACAGCTCTATGGACCCAACAGCCAACACTCCCAGTAGAAAGCCAATAGAAAGAAAGTGGAAGATTTCAACGTGAAGCTGACCAGCACTCAGAACTATTATGAGATGCGTCCGAACATTCCATGAGGCTCAAACAACTCCTTCAAAACCTCAATACTCCAAAACTTGCCTCAACTTTAGGCAAGTTTTTATGTCATTTAGTTTACTTTGATTCGTGTAGTGGAGAACTGAGTGGTTTTGCGTATGTTATTAATATTAGCATCAGACTCGTCAAAGTCAACTACTATTAGTTTTAAGCTAATTAGGAGCTGCACTTTCTTATTTGTTTGAATCACTACAAGTTCTGAAAAAGCTGGTTATTCAACGCTACATTATGGTAATCAGATAAACTTTTCAGAAAGTAAAACTGAAATTTCTTTCATATTGCAATTAGGGGGATCCTGTTGGGACCCGTCCACCCCATCCAGAGGGAGGCCCAAGATTCACATCCACCTATCTCTTACCTATTCAATACAAGGAAGAACCGCTTGACGCCCACACAAGATTCCCTGTCAGAAGTCATTGCTGCAGCTTCTGAAGTTACTTATACACTCATATAATATCTGAGCGTACTATATAAAGGCCAGATAAGGGATTTGCATTAGGGCATCGAGTAATCAGACCTATCTTCAGCCTCTCTCCTCTCTCTTCCCTCAACCTTCGTTTCAGGAGGACATGTATCCCTTGAAAAGGCTCCTGTGATGAGCAGTTCTCACCAGATCCATAGGTCAATTTGATTGTCAATGCCCAAGGAAATGATGCCCAGAACCTTAAACAGTAAGTGATATCTGTAAACCTCCTATTTCCGAGTCTACCATCTAGATATATGCTTTAATTGCTAAAAATTAAGCTTCTGCACTTTAGTTTCAAAACACAGGCATCCTATCATAGAGTTTTTTTCTATTTTCCATCCAAACACCCATTGGCCAAAGTTGGGTGATTTCTGTTTTATGTTCTGAGTATAGAACMCTCTACTTTTGCACATCCAGCCCTCAAATCTCAATCCAGCTTTGAATTGCCCTTACACAAAATATTTGACAGACCATTAGCTGGCTTGCTAAACTGGGGTGTTCTAATTCCAATCCCTTCAGTCATACCCTACCCTATCCAATGACCCACCTTACTTGTAGCTCTTCATAGATATCATTTACCATTGCTAAACTGTCAAATCAATGTGGATCTACCTGCATTTAACCAAAACCATATAATCTTGGCATGACACCAATGAAGGTGTCCCTAGAGAGTAAAACAGGCCAATGCTGCACTTTCGAATCTAACATGGGTTTCCACCCACATTTAGCCAAAACCAAAGAATCTTGGCATGACACCTGTAAGGGTTTCTCACTAGAGTGCATAGGTCACATAATCAATCTTTTCCAGCTCTAATGCCTGACTCACCAGCAAATGAAATGAAGTAAAATAAAATAAAGACCCTTACAAAACAAGATTGAATGTGGTGCCATAGATAGAAGAATGACTAGAATAGCAAGAAGACACAGATTTCATACCTCAAAACAATGTTGGCCATTTGAAACTTCAACAATCCTATCCACTGCACCAGTGAAAGAGTGGCCAAGACTTTTTGCACAGCGTTCAAGCAAACACTTCAGCTCTAAGGAGCTATTAGTATCGGAGATAGAGCCAATGGCATCTAGGTTATCCTTGAGCAAAGAGGAAGCACACTGGATAGACAGATAGATCAACCGGGGAAGAAGTGATCTCCTCTCAAGCACTTTCCATGCATTTGCTTCCCTCTCCTTAATTTGTTCTTGCTGCCAGCGGACGTAAACAAATTAGAAATATTTAGATGACATCGAAGTCCAAAACACTAAACCACAAGTTAGCAGATAAGAATCCTATGGGAACAAATTTATGCAATCAACATGAATCTTAAAACTAAAAAAAATTATGCATGCAAACATAAGGAAACATGACTTATCATACTCAGTAATCTTAGGTTCTTCCAACTTACTAATTAAGAAATCATTACTGCAAATGACATGCATATAAACAACAGATTCAGAAGTCACAAAGACAGAAGCATGTCTAGCCAGATCTGATTGTACACACCTCTTACTAAAAATTAAATCATTACTGCAAATGACATGCATATAAACAACAGATTCAGAAGTCAAAAAGACAGAAGGATGTCTAGCCAGATCTAACTGTACACACCTCTTAAGGAGTATTCTGGTTTCTATAACAGACTTAAATTTTATATGGATGCACATTTTTTAATCCAGATCAATCAAATATATAACATCTGGAACTTTTGTGATAAACCAAGGCCACTAAATGCAGGTAAGGAGCAGGGTAGATCCGGGATCTAAGCTCCATCAATCCTAGCTGCAGGCACTACATGGTGTGTGTGGCATCTAGACCTGTTCATGGGCCGGGTGGCCCGACGGGCCGGCCCGACCCCCGGACGGGCTTGAATATGCTTATAGGCCCGCGGGCTTAAATTCGGGCCAAAAAGCCCGACCTACAATAAATTCGAGCCGGGCTCCGGTTTTGTCAAAATAGCCCGGCCCAAGCCCGGCCCGGCCCGACCTAATATTAAACTTAAAATTAGTTATGTGATTATGTCCATTTGAATAATTTTTTTGATTTAAGAATGTAAAATTGTGTTCTAAAATATAAAAGAAAGGGAAAAATATCAATAGAAAAAAAATACTATCTGAATTTTTAATTCTAATTTGAATAGGGAAAATCGTTTTTTTTTTTCAATTAAGTCGGGCTTCGGGCTCGGGCTCGGGTTTCGGGCTTTTTACCAAGGTCGGGCTCAGGCCCAAGTTATAGGCCCGTTGGTCGGGCCGGGCTCGGGCTCGGGCCTAGTATATTTTCATTAGTGACAAGTGAAAGCCCGGCCCGGCCCGGCCCATGAACAGGTCTAGTGGCATCTAATTAAGTTCTTCCAACTAAGAAAAGTGTAGAATTTGAACATCATAGAGAAAAGTAGCAAAGTACATGCATATAGAACCAATAGAAAAAACAGAAATCATTACATACATGCAGACAGACAGAAAAGTAAAACTCAGTAAACATTACCTAGAAAGAACCATGCTACACTCAAAACTGGGGAAACATTCTACATGCTTCTCATTTTAATTGGCAAATGCATTCTATTGAGCTTGTGAAAGCAAATATCATCATTACAAGATGGTTATTTCATGTTCCACATGTTTTGCATCCAATTGACTGAATTAGCAGAACAAAAATTCAAGAAAATCCGTCTACACAGAAGCAGGTAGGTACAGTTTATGTGCCTATTGCATTAATGCAATATCCCAAATGCAAGAAAGTTATCCAACACCTGTTGATCTTCCATGAAAGTAAATCACCTATACCACACAAAAAAGTGCATGCATGCAAAAATAAAAGTTGTATGAATCTCTCGTACAATATCAACACAATCATTAAGGTGGTACTATGGCTCAATAAAGCGTTGAGTGTTTCAATCTACTGGGCCCCACTGTGGTGTAGTTGCAGTCACACCACATTCTATCAAGGCATTCTGCACTGTGATGTGGATGCTTTGACAAACAAAATTTTCAACAAAATACCTCAGTCAGTTATCGCAACAAGACTTTACAATAATGATTGCATCTACTATGGTGTGGATCAGTGCATGAGATTTAAATGTGCACAAGAAATTGTGATATAACCCAGTCCAATCCACACTATAGTGTAGACTGAACTTAGATACACCTCAAATGAACAATTTTTACACCATCACATGGATTGGAACCTGTTAAAATAATCTAGTTGCTGATGCTAGGGTCTGTTTGGCTAATTAAAGTGTTTTTTATTTCGTTTTTTTCTTTCTGTTATGTCTGTTATTGTACTCAGGGGCACAAGGGTCTTTTCCCTTGTTATTTCTGCCGCCTTATATATATTAAAATAAAGGCTGGCGCCGCCAGCACTGTTACATTGCAAAACCCTTCTCCTTCTCTCCTCTCTTCTCTTCTCTTCTTCTCCTCTTCTCTTCTCTTCTACTCCTCTTATTTCTGGCCGGCCATACTGTCAAGATGGTATCAGAGCGGGAATACTGATTAAAGAGAGCAGATCGAACAGACTTGCTGAACCTGGGCGGAACAGAAATCTGATTTTGGACTGAAAAAACAGCTCTACAACTGGTACAGTTCTCCCTGTTTTCTCTTCTTCACCCTCCTTGGTCATGTGCCAAGTGAACCCTATGAGTTTGGGCGGCTGAATGCTGTCGAATCTGTATACCCCTGTTTTTCTTGGATCATGTGATCCTGATCATGTGTTAAGACAACTGTAGGTCAAKGATGACCTGTCTTCTCAATGATTTGATTTGACTATAAGTAATAAGGATCTCTCCTGTTGATTAGTGGCGGTTAGACATTCTAGAATTCTGGTAGGTTGGGACTGTTAAAACTATACAGGTCTGAAATCTGCCGAATACTACCTCTGTTTTGTCCTGAATTTAGTACTGTTTGTGCTCAACCTGGTCGTTAAACCCAAGTGTGTGGGTGTGGACTGAGTGGAGCATTGTTTTGTGGAGTAAGGAGGGGTCCTAAGTCCGGTGTTTGGGACTGATT
>NW_010729091.1:6457148-6478468 GCF_000365185.1 Nelumbo nucifera | reverse complement strand
ACTTGCAAGCAGGGGGAGAGGAGTCTCTTGATGTACTATTCTGATTTGACATCAATATGGAAAGAACTTGATCACTMTCAGAATGTGAATTGGAAGTGTGATGAAGATGCAAAGGCCTATAAGTCACTTGTATCTCAGCAACGAGTGTTTGCCTTCCTCCAAGGGCTGAATCCTTCGTATGAGACAATCAGGGTGCAGATCTTGGGTAGTAAAGACTTGCGATCAGTTCAGGAGGTGTCTTGGTGCAGTCAGAATAAAGCAGAAGTGTGATGAATGGTGTAGAAGGGGAGTCAGTTGCCCTAGCTGTCCGGGGAAATTTAGATACAAATGTTGGAGGTGGTTTTAAAAAGGGTGACACTCAGAAAAAATCAGATGATAAGAGCAAACTTTGGTGCACTCACTGCCAGAAGACACGACACACAAAAGATACATGTTGGGATCTCCATGGAAAACCTAAATAGGCATAGGATTTGGGTAAGAAGTCAGCACCTGATCAGGGCAAGAAACTAGGCCAACAGAATAAAAAAAGGTATAACTCAGCTAATATGGCATCGACAGAGACTAGTCCTTTGGTAACTCAGGAGAGGCATCTCAGTTCTGACCCTAAGGAAGATATTATCAACTCCTTCTGTGAACATTTGGAATTGTATGGTAGGACTCTCCGCCAGATGGATTCTGGTCCTACTCCCTCTACCTCGTTTGCGTCTACATCAGGTAATGCCACAVCCTTCCATGTGTCATCTCATACTACTGATTCTCCTTGGATTATTGACTCCGGAGCCTCAAACCACATGACTGGTAAGTCAAATTTGTTTCAAACATATAACCTTCTCTCTGGGAGAGATAAAGTAAGACTGGCTAATGGTTCTTTTTCTACCATAATTGGCCGAGGCACCATACCTCTCCCACTTGGCCACTTGGCCGAGGCACCATACCTTCTCTATTAGTAGTCTAACTCACTCCTTGAACTACTCAGTCACTTTTTTTCCGTCTTCATGTGTGTTTCAGGATTTGACCTCGGGGAAGACGATTGGTAGAGGAAGCATGGTGGATGGTCTCTACGTGTTGGAGAATAATGCTGGTCTAGTGGCGACAGAGTCCATGAGTTCATCAAGTGAAAGTCAAGCCTATTTATGGCATAGTCGTTTAGGTCATCTTTCTTTTGAGTCGTTAAAAGTTATGTTTCCAAAGTTGTTTGAGTCCTTGTCAGTGAGTCAGTTACAGTGTCAAACTTGTCAGTTGAGTAAGCATTGTAGAAGTTCTTTACCTTTACGAAATAAAAGATCTGAATTTCCATTTCATATTGTTTATTCTGATGTTTGGGGCCCTGTTACTCTACCTACTGCGGCTGGCTATAAGTACTTCATTACCTTGATTGATGATTATTCTAGATACACTTGGGTTTACCCTATGCGATCTCGAGATGAAATGCCACAAATTGTGAAAGATTTTCAACGCAAGGTGTTCAGTCAATTCCAAACAGAAATCCATATCTTCCAGTCAGACAATGCGAAGGAACATTTCCATAGTGATCTCACAAAGTTTTTTGCTTCGAGTGGGTCACTTCAGCGAAGCTCTTGTGCCAGGACACCCCAACAAAATGGTGTGGCTGAATGGAAGAACCGTCACCTTCTCGAAGTCGCTCGTGGCTTATTGATTCATATGAATGTGCCAAAACGGTTTTGGATGGATGCAGTCTTGTGTGCGACATATATCATCAATCGCATGCCCTCTCGGCTACTAGAGTATAAGGCCCATAATCAGCTCTTGTTCCCTACAACCCCGTTGTCCACCATTCCGATGCGTGTTTTTGGGTGTCGTTTTTTGTCCATAACCTGTCCCCTACTCGTGGTAAGGTTGATCATCGGGCTATTCCTTGTGTTTTTCTTAGTTACCCTTTATCTCAAAAGGGGTATCGCYACTATGATCCCATTGCTCGCAAGTACTATGTTTCCATTGATGTCTCATTCTTTGAGAATCAACCTTTTTTCTTGGTTTCTCCTCGGGGGGAGAGTAGGGTTGAGGAGAAACAGGCGACGATTCAAATTCAACTACCTCCTTTACCCGATCCTCCTCCATTTCGGGTTTTTCATCGTCGCCATAAGAGCCAACAGAGTTCAAGAGTCATGGAGCCTGACACTATGCAACCAACATCATCGGATTCACCCAAGGCAGATCCGTCTCATCAGCCAGGTACACTTGCTCCCATTGATATATCTGTTCCTYTAAATGTTGATTCACCTGTCACCAATGATCTTAATATTCCTATTGCTAAGAGGAAGGGTGTTAGGTCTTGTACCACTAATCATCCTATCTCTAATTTTGTGTCCTATGAGCATGTTTCGCCGTCATACCGTGCCTTTCTCTCTTCTGTGGACAGTGTCCCCGTTCCTAAAACTGTGGCAGAAGCTTTGTCTAAACCTGAATGGACAGATGCAATGCARGAAGAAATTGATGCTTTACACAAAAATGGCACTTGGGAGTTAGTAGACCTTCCTGAAGGGAAGGAACCAGTGAGGTGCAAGTGGGTGTTCACAGTGAAATAGAAGGTTGATGGAACTGTTGAAAGGTACAAGGCTAGACTGGTAGCAAGAGGCTTTACACAGGTATATGGAGTGGACTATGCAGAGACTTTTGCTCCAGTATCCAAGATGAACTCTATCAGGATTCTTTTTTCCTTGGCAGCAAATCTTGACTGGGATCTTCACCAATTGAACATAAAAAATGCTTTCTTGAATGGTGACTTGGAAGAGGAAGTGTACATGACCCAACCCCCAGGGTTCTATGCCAAAGGCAGTGAACAAAAGGTGTGCAGGTTAAAAAAATCTCTATATGGGTTGAAACAATCACCTCGGGCTTGGTTCAGTAAGTTTCATTTAGCAGTTCAACAGATGGGGTTCAAACAATGCCAGTCATATCATACTCTATTTGTGAAAAGAGGTTAAGGTAAAATTACAACTCCTATTGTGTATGTGGATGACATGGTGATCACAAGAGATTGGGAGGCTGAAATCCGGAGACTGAAAAAATTCTTAGCCACTAAATTTGAAGTGAAAGATCTAGGCCCCTTACGATACTTCCTTGAAATTGAAGTCGTCCGCTCTCACAAGGGCATCTTTATTTCCCAACGGAAATATGTACTAGATCTACTAGAAGATACATGCAAGTTGGGGGTAAAACCATTTGATTCACCTATTGAACCTAATCACCATTTGGGAGACAGTCAGGGAGAGTTTTTGAAAGATGTAAAGATGTTCCAGAGACTCGTGGGGAGACTTTTGTATTTGTCTATGACCAGGCCTGATATTGCCTATGCAGTGGGTGTCCTTAGTCAATTCAAGCACATCCCTAGGACAACTCACTTTGAGGCTACAGAGAGGATCTTGAGATATCTCAAAAAGTTTCCTGGAGCTGGTTTGTTGTTCCCGAAACACAATCACTTAAAAGTGGAAGTATATACTGATGCAGATTGGGCAGGAACAGTCAATGGCCGAAAGTCTCCCAGTGGGTATTGTGCCTTTGTAGGAGGAAACCTTGTCACATGGAGAAGCAAAAAACAAAGTGKGKTGGCTAGATCCAGTGCTGAAGCAGAGTATAGAGCGATGGCTCATGGGGTTGCGGAAATCATGTGGATAAGAAATCTGTTAGGTGAACTAGGTTTCGAAGTGAGCAATCCTGTCACTCTACTGTGACAATAAAGYTGCCATCAATATTGCTGCTAATCCAGTTCTGCATGATAGGACGAAACACATTTAGGAAAAATTAAAGCAACTGATGTAGGATAGAAAGGCATTTCGAAAAGAAAAAAAGTAGGATAGGAAGCACACAAAATTTTCAGTCAATGTAAAAAATGAATGACCAGAGAAATGTCATACCATATTTTCTCTAAAAGCAAAGAAGCCACCTTCAAATGGTCCTGTTTATGGAAAATTAAGCAATCAATATACAAAAAAGACTTTTACTAAATGCAAAAAAAAAAAAAATCATAAATGTCGTACGTATTTATTGTTTGTTTGAAAATATGTGTACACTAATTAATTTTCTGACAAAATTTAGAAGAAAAACTTGCCAGAACAGAAAAACATGTTCCTTTTTTGTTTTTGCATAAATTCTAACACTGTTAGAGAAATGCAGGCTTTTCATAGAAGTTTGTGTAATTATTTAGCCAAAAGTTTTAACTTTTTTTACAATACATTTTCCTTTCACTTTCTCAAACAGAGCTTTCCAACAAGTTGCTTCTACCAAAAGAATGAAAGGTTTAGGAGAAAAAAGGACGCATGACCAAATTAATCAGTTAACTAAATGCCAAGTGATTATGCGATAATTAGGAGGCAAAGGCTAACGGATGTAAAGAAGGCACATATTATACCAACCTAACAGATAATTTTTATCTGGTGTAGGTGTCCACCAAGGTCGTGACTGCATGTCTTCATTGAAGGTCAAAGATTTGCACCCATCCCTATTCGAAAGATCAAGTGACTGAATACCGGAGTTCATGCCTTCAAGAATACACTGAAATAGAGAATAAACATTTTAATATATAGGAACTGTTAGACATAAGAGAACAGTAATATATGAAATCTTATTTAGAAGTTAGAACTTCAGAACATTTGGGACCTCTTCTTCTTCAATGTTGTCTGCTTTCTGCTTCAGTTGTAAAATAGGATATTCAACCCTCACCATCAAATATTGGTAAGAGTGCTGCAATCGCTCTTTGAACTGAACAAACTCAATTACCTAAAAGACAATAAATAAAAAATATTGTCATTTCATATTATCATCATCAATATCCATACCCTATTCCACTTTTATGTAAGGTTAATAGGAATACATTAATACAACACCCACAGAAGACAATACATTGCTAATACAAGGAAAAGAAACACTATAGTGACTGCATTGAGCAAGGGATTCTACCCAATACAATTCAGCTCTCAACTCCTCTAGCTACATTGTCAGGCATCATAAGCCAGGGCTCTCACCTCTTATAAAATGCTGGAGGACCCACAGATACTTGATACCTAGTCTAAACCAGCCAACAAAAGTCACCCCCTACCACAAAACACCTTACATCAAAAAAATTTTATCGACCTATGTGCTGAATATATTGTTTAATGCATGGAGAAGCATGAATACTAAGAAGTATCTGTGGGATCATTGTCACAAGAAGACCTTCAATTTTCTATCAAAGCACACGAGAACTTTGCTCTAAGGATCATGGCCACAAGAAGACCTTCTGACATCATGGACCATTGTAAGCCTTGTTCCACAGGATACTTCTGGACAATAAGATTCAAGTTTCATGTAATTTGATGCAGATTTGAGACTTTACTGAATAATTTTCTTCTCATCATTCATCACTTAGGCCTAGTAAACTTCTGTTTCATGCAGTTTTTTTATGCTGAAATGGTTTTCTTTTTCTTTTTCTTTTTTTTTTTTGAAAAGTACAGACTTCATGTATCATATGGCAAAATGATTACAAAAAAGTTAGTGACCATGTACACCAAGGATTTGTACATTGGGGATATACAGTAATATATATCGTAAGTTACAATTTATAAACAGGTTCTGAAACACCAAAAAAGCATTGTATGGAATTCCTTCAGAAGCTTTCTGAATCAACAGCAAAAAAGAAATGGAATACTGTCCACATCTTATTTTCAAATAAATAAAGATTTCTCTACACCCCCAAAGACTACAAAATTGCCAATGGAAGCTTTTACAGGTTATTTGATCCAGTGGTTATTAATTCTTCCAATTCTCTCATAATTGCTGGCTTGCTGCCCCCTCTCAACCATGTAAAAGTCTCTTGAGGGTAGTTTTTTCAGTTGCAACTAAGGTAGCCAATTGCAGATGTTTTAGAAATGTCAACTAATCAAGATTTGTAGAATATGAGAGAATTGGATTTCAGAAAGAATACTGCAGAAATAACACTTCAACCAATTAAAACACCAATTGACCATAAGCTTAGTGCTTAGAGGCGACCAAGAAGCGCTTGCTAGCAAAGGTGTTTCAGATGTTGGTTGGAAGACTTTATTGATTATGCTTGACTTGGTAAGCTTCTTCTTTCCTTTTTCTTATTGTGCTTGCATGTGTGCACATATTAGTGTAGCCAGTCAAGGCACCATTGCTTGGTCTGGTGGTAAAATCAGGCTGACAAGAAGGATTTTATTATGGTGAAAGTTTCAGAGCAAACTAATTTAGATTATTATACATTTGTTAGCGGTAATCTAGTATCATGAATAAGAAAACACTCTCCTGGGATAGTTGGGAATTGTCCTTGATGGTCCTACAGGACTATACCATGACAAACAAACAGCAATAAAAATTGCACATAATCCAAAGTACCATAATAGGAGTACAAGTGCACAACAGCAAGCATATTTTAGTGGATTGGTTTTATTATGGCAAACGTTAACAGGTAGAGAAATCCGTTCTCCTTTCATAACATCTGAAAATCAACCATCTATGTTTGTCCTATTCTTACTGCCCAATGCGTCTTTGCTTGCCTTTCCTATGTTCTCCACTTCTCTCTCATAACTCTCTTCCTTCTTTCTCATATTTACAGGTCCAAATCTCAAAGTCCAAGACTCTGATGGAGGGCCTTTAAGACAGCACAAACCAATCTACCAGACTGACAAACTCTGTTAGACCCAACACCCAAGTAGGTCAAAAGATATTTCTCCTACCACTCGTATGAAAGCTTTATCCTCCTGAAAGCCCAGTATTCTAGGGAGTGTACATCAGAACTTCAAAGCACTACTTAGTATGAGGACTGGGGAATAGGGGATAAATTCTCTAAATTCACCTGTAGTAGAGGATCATAGTATATCGGACAATTCTCTACCATCTTCACAGAAATATCATCGCACAAGGAGCAAGATACATTACGTATGCAGGAAAAACTTTAACCACAACAATGGCACCTTCATCCCACAAAATACAAATATTATATATGCAGGAAAAGTTTTTTCTTGAACAGACTGAATGGATGCAACCATGTGTTTATATCATATAGAACTAAAGATATAATAGATCATCAGTTTAACCAGGTGAAAGAAGGCATAAAAGAGTCCCTTCCATTCTCAGCCTAATGCATTTCTTTCCAGTATTAATACAAGTCTAATTTTTGGAACTCAAAATATTTAAAAATTTTAAAGAGACAAAATCCTAAAAGAACGAGCAAAATACCCTTATGCTGTATATGTTTGAAACAGTGTTTTAAAAGGCGTGGGAGGCGAGGTGCCCCCAATACGCCCTGAAGCGTATGCCAGAGGCGATGACACTACTGAGGCGTGCGCACGCCTCAGGTGCAAGAGGCATGCGTCACATATGCTTTTTTCATAAGGTGTGCTAGAGGTGTACACCTCATGCGCCTCATTCCTCTTCTTCCTCATCCCCCTCCTCTTAAGGAGGCTTACGCCTCTTGCGTTCTGAACTACCTCACACCTCTAGGTAGTGGAATGCCTCGCATCACGCCTCCATGTTTTGAAACATTGGTTTGAAATGGACTCAAGCACTGGAAGAGCACTCAGTGATACAGAATTGGATAGTACCTCAACTCTCTTGTCCATTCTTGATGGGGTATTCTTGGAGCCTACAAAAACAGATAGTAGGATTTGGACTGTCTCCTTCCGGATCTTTTTACTTGTGTCTCCCTCTTTAAAGCCCTAATACAACCGGAAATTCCTATTGGCTTGTCATTCCCTGTCAAGGAAGTGTGGTGTCAACCTATACCTCTGAGGGTTGGGAGTTTCTGTTGGGAAGCTTTCTTGGAAAGTTGCCGGTGAGTCTAGTTTCTGTTGGGAAGCTTTCTTGGAAAGACCCAATAGTTGTTTATCTCCACACTGATGTGTTCTTTGCAAAGTTGCCGGTGAGTCTAGTTACCACTTACTAATATCCTGTGTTTTGGCAAAAAATATTTGGGAATGGTTTGCTTCTTTGTTTGGGTGCAGGTGGATCTCCCCAACAAATGTGCAAAGCTTGTTTTCCTCTTCTCTTGACTGCCCAACAAAAAGATCAAGAATCATGTGGAGATGTGTGAGAGCTGATGTTCATTGGACAATATGGGAAGAAAGAAATTCAATGATCTTTTCAGAAAAGGAGAGAGGTTTGGCAACTATGCTAGAAGTGATTCATATAAGAGTATTACACTGGCTGAAAACAATGGATGAGTTCACAGATTTTTCAACAGATGATATGTTAAGAAAATGGAAAGAAATTGCTAGGTCAGTCTCAATTAAGAAAACATCGAATCTCACATGGAACCCTCCACCTCCTGGTTTTATTAAACTGAATTTTGATGGCAGTAACATGTGGAATCTAGGGTCTTCGGGTACTGGGGGTGTTAAGAGATGAGAAAGTAATGTAATAGTTATGTTCTCTGGCCCAATTGAAGTGGGAGACTCTTCGAGGGCTGAGAAATTGATTATAGAGGGTGATTCTGTGATCGTAGTGGACTGGCTAAAAGAAGACACTTCTAAGATGTGGAGTTGCAGTAATGCAAAGAGAAAGTTCAAATGGCTGATCAAGAAGATGGAAGTTCAGTGTACTTGGGTAAAGAGAAATGCAAACTCCTTTGCCGAAGGATTAGCTAGGCAAGGGGTTAATAGGGTTTCTGGGTTCTGAGCTCAGTTGTAATTGTTGTTTTTATCAGTTTGGGTGCATTCCCAACTTCTGGGGAGTTAAGATACCTTAGCTCCTCTTCATAAAAAATTGGATGATAAAAAGGCAAATATGCCTTAGAAAAGCCTATAACCTCATAGTTCTTTAAGAGCATTCCTCCCAAGGGGGCACCGCATTTGGAAAATATCATCTTTTAGAATATATATATATATAGGATTTCTTTATGTACTTTAATCTTTACATGCATTTCCCGACCATATCCATGCAAATCTGTATACTTTTTTCAGGCATATATGTATCCTTTTTACTCTCACAATATTACTCATTCCTTATATTATTAGCAGTGTTTTCAACTTGTTCATAGACCCATCTTGTCAGACCGATAACCTAGTCACAATCAGTGTTTTAAAAGCGTAAGGGCCAATTTGCACTTGAGGCGCAAGGCGAGGCACACGCCATTTTAAGAAAGGCGCAAAATCACAAAAAAAAAACTAAAATGAAAAAAAAGTCAGAAAATTCAAAAAAATGCCAAAAAAAATTTAAAAAATGCAAAAATTCAAAAAATATAAAACATAATGTTAATAAAAAATATAAACTTAAGTTTTAAAATAAATGTTTTAAAAAACCTATTATCTAAAACTAAAATACATAAACATAAGATGTAAAGCGTATTCAAATGAAATTTTAAAAATAAAAGCAAACATATAAAGCATTTTCAAGCATGTAAAACCCACAATCTCTTTTTCTCCTTAATTGCATTGCTTCAAGTAGCTAATGTGATGTAAAACCCAAAATGTGCCTCGCCTATGCGCCTAGGCAAGCCTTTTAAATCATTGGTCAAAATTTCAGCTTGGATCAACCTCTAACCTGCAAAACCAGATTGTTGAACTGTTGGCTAGCTTTGTATTACTTTACTTTTCCAGATTTTTATTGTTATGGACTGATAAAAAATTATTGTTATGGTATCACATGTTGGCCCATTGACCAAGGAGGTTTAACTGCTGACTAATGTTGTCAACCCATCACAACTCTGGGTTCAGTTAACTTATGGCCCATTGGGTTTTATATTTATATTTTTTTAACATTTTTGTTCGTATGATATCACGGGGTCAACCTGGTGATGCAAATGGTTGAACATGGCCCATCCACCTAGAAGGAAATTTGGTTCATCCTCTGGGACGGTTTTTAAAACATTGCAACAGATCATTTACCAAGGGGGAGAGCAGTTCAGCCTCCAGACCAGGATTCAAAACATTAATTATGAGATATGGATGGAGTGGCAATAGGCAATGCATAACCCATAGTCTAAACAAAATAGCAATAAGAACAAGCATAATATTTTAGGCAATCCTGGAAAATGGCAATGAAGAAAGTATAAGCAGATCCTGAAGAACACAACACATACTTTTGAGTAATTACGATGTCGATAAGCAAGGAAGGTAAGGTCAGCAGATTCTCTGAAGTGATCATCCATAAATTTGAGATAATCCTTTAGAAGGTCAGTTAGCTCATTCCAAAGAGGAGATACTAACATCTGGGGTAAAATATGGTGAGAAATTGTTTCCAGCAGGATATTCTTTATCTCCAGTGTTTTATACCTACAGAAGAAGAGGTATTTAGTGATAGTCAATAAGGCCCAACTAGGTATGGTTATATAATCAAAATAGTCAAAGAACTGAAATTGCATGTAGTGATAGATAGCTAAAAAATAACAGTTAATGAACCAAAAAGAATATTTTGACAGTATTAGATTGAAGTTACCATTCATAGGCTAATCGAAGGGCACTCAAGTGCGAATATAAGTGCAACAATAGAATCTTGTATTGCCACATATTTCTGCTAAAAAGGACCAGATAAACAGGTGTCATTACCTTCAGCAAGAGACAACCTCTGGAAAGAAAGAAATGTTACAGACAATTGAAGAAAAAGAATAGTTAAAACTAAACTTGCAGAACATTAGTAGTACTGTTTTTAGACAATATTGCTCTTTAGTTAAGCTTTTCATTGGTTAGGGGGTATTTTTTGTATTTCATCTTTTATCCTCCTCTCTCTGTTCATTGTCTTCTCCATGCAAACACAACCTTCCTTCATCCAATCTAAATAAAATCAGATCCTAGAGGCGTAAACCCTACCAGTGTGAACTTGTCTTAACTGCCAATTCCATGCCCAGATAAAGGAGTGTCGTTCCAAATTGGCATCTGGCATTGAAACTTTTGCCAACTCTTTTGGTTATTTAGCACTCATCATTTAACAATGGATATGGTACTAAACTGAACAGAATTCGATGAAGAGATCCTGGAGGCTTACTGTTATATATGTAAACTGACTATCTACTTCTGCATGTATTGCTAATGAACTTCTTCTCTAAAAAGAGGTAATGTAGAGTAGTAAGAAATGATTTAAGCACTAATAACTTAACAGTAGATATGGTTTTAAATAGAACGGATTGGCGAAACAGGATTCATGTAGCTGACCCCATATAGTTGAGGTAAGGCATGGACGATGAGGATGATGAGGTAGAGAAAACAAGATAAACATAAATAAAGACAAGAGAGCAGATATCACCCTTATTCCGCCATTTATCTCTCTAAGTCACATCCTTCATTCTTTTATACACTTACACCAATTCCAACATGATTCAAATATCTGCAAGAACCTATCTCCCTTATTGGGCAAACTCTTTCACCATTTCTAGACTTCCACCATCCCTTAAGAGATTCCAAGATCCAAGAAAGAGCTCTATATTTGCACAAATGGTCTCAAGTTTTTTTATAGGTAAATTAAGTTCTTATTTCCGTTTATAAAGAATGTTTATGTACATATTATTATATATCCCAATATATAGGAAGGAAGAATTCCACCTTCGCTTTTTTATCCAATGCATCATCCATATCATTTGCCAACCTTTGAACCCACTGGTATCCTATCTCCATTACCCTCACCAACCACCTAATCTTCTAAATTGTTCGCCATCTACTGCCAAATCACCTCGCTATTACTGTTCTACAAGGCTTGAAGCTGACATGGTTAATGAGTATTTAACTTATCCAACGCATCATCCATACCATTTGCCAACCTTTGAACCCACTGGTATCATACCTCCATTACCCTCATCAACCACCTAATCGTCTTAATTGTCTGTCATCTACTGCCAAATCACCTGGCTATTACTGTTAGCCCAACTGGCCACCACCTTAAAATCACTTTCTATCACCACTTTGTAAATACTCATTAACCATGTCAGCTTCGAGCCTTGTAGAACAACTGTTAATTTTGATCGTAAAGAATCCTGGCACCAGTTCGTCCATGATAAAATTGCTAGGATCTTGCCATTTCCATCCCTAAACACCCCGCTCACACTAGAACGGCCCAGATTGCCAATGCTGCTACCATCAAAATTCCACCCTCAAAGAATCCCCAACTCAAAGTGGTCTCAAGTTGTACAACTCGCAAGTCAGAGCCCCATTACTGGAAGATATTTCTTCTAGTGCCTTTAGTATCTCTAGATTATAGCTTGAACTAGTCTCCTTGGCCTTAAMTAACTGTACAATTCTATTAAAAAAAACTCGAGGCCTCATTTTGTTCGCAAGAATAGGGGTCTGGAATCGGAATCAGAATGAACTATTCCAATTCCAACTGTTTGGTTGGGCGGAATTGGAATCCCATCTCCATTCCTGGTGGAATGGCATTCCCCCATTAGAGGGAATGGGCATTCCCTACCCCTTCCTTGGGAATGAATCCCAATCCTGCTGATTCCAATTCCTATTCCCATTCCTGTCTGAACCAAACAGATTATGGGAATATACCATTTTGATTCCGAATCTGATTCCAACTCCGATGGTAAACCAAACGGACCCTGAATTTATATTCACCTCTGAGTCACTGGCATGAACAGAAGTCCGTGGTGGTATGATGTAGGAGATATATCTGATTGTAGTGCAATCTTTTGCTAGTAACTTCAGCTTCCACATATAGACACTAAAATGGTGTAACAATCTTTGGATTGGATGTGATGTTAGCTCCATCTTTGGCCTCAAAATTCCCATGAGGACAGAAAAAATAAACAAATTTTCCATGTTAGACTGGATACCGATCTAACATTTAGAATATTTTGGCATGAAATGGCCTCTCTCAAACTCAAACCCACAATTTCATGCTTGCAAAACTGAGATATTATCTTTGAACCCAAACAGCGCTATTTCCACCCAATCTAAAAAAGAAATTTCGAAAAATAAAAGTACCTGAACTTGGGTTGAACCATAAAAAAAAAAGATAATAAGAATTTGGTGAACTAAAGATAACAATAAATTAAGGAGAAAATGCCAGTCTAGAAATCTGACCTTCGGATTGTCAAACCAAATTCCAGAACCATAATTGCCTCTAGCAAATAACCAAGATTCCGGGTCCGCCAGAATAACTACAGAATAAGTCAACTTGAAGATGAGAACTAAACCCTTGATTGAATGACAAAATAAAAAAATAAAATAAAAAGTAATGGATAAATAAGGGCATAAATGCACGAGTACTTAGAACAGACAAAGAGAACAGCACAAAAACAGAATAATTTTCCAAAAACATACAGAAAGACCCAACAAACATCCATTACATGCTAGTTCTTAGTGACAAGAGCAAAGAAAATATATGTGCTGGAAATACATTATCAACAGCAGGACTTCTGCATGAAAACTATCACAATGACTAGAATAGACAAAACCTGCACTACATAGTACATACAAAGAAGAACCATATAATCCAGGGCCGGTGTACAAACAGAATCACACACATTATCACCAACAGAATTTTACATAAATGTTTTTAAAGCCAACCCGGAAACGGAACCAGAACCGCCTTTCCATCCACATGGCGGGTCAGCGATTCAACCATCCAGGTCAAATGGGGTCAACCTGTGACATCATAAATTAAACAATAAAAATATAAAATAAACATACAGAAAATTGCAAAAAATGGGCATGTCTCTAATATTATATATACATTATATTAGACAAAAAGTGCAAAAAATGAGAATTACTGTTAATGATGATGGAAAAGACTAAAAATATAACCTATGACCAAATAACCAGGTCAAACAATTCAACCAGATGGGTTCACCAGATCGGTTACCAAGTCAACAGTTTTTTGCAGGTCAACAGTTCGGGATAAAATGGACCCAGAAATATGGACAGGTGACGGGTCAATTAGTCCAACCAGCCAGCTTGACTGCAGGTTGGAAACACTGGTTAACACATGAAATAGAAAAGTAGACACGGTATAAGAATACACACACGAAATATTTTGATTATACACACACACACACACACATATATATATATATATTTCTTCACCTTCTTGAGGGACTCAACTAAATTCAAAAGACAATCTAAGTGAGGGAGTGGACCCTACAGGGTGATGTATCAAAGTAGAACCAACCCTAAAATAAGTCGAGCTTTAAAGCTGTCAATGAGACAGGTCTTGTTTGGGACAAGGTAGACCAGTCCCACACCAATTATTAATCAATTCCATAAAATAGGCCTATAATCAAACCAATTATTAAACGGAATAATCAGGTCTGACCCAACTAGACCCGAATATAATTGACATATACAATTCTTCATGATAACAACAACTTGGAACTTCATTTTTTATAATATAACCTTAATAATTGATTAAGTGATTTAAGTGAAATTATATCAATACTGTCTATGAAATTTACCCTTTTACACATAAAATATAATAAAAATTATAAGAAAACAAGGAGACCATCATATGTTACTAACTATACAATCGGCTTGGAACAGCAAGAACAGGTCTGGACCCAATAATTAATCGGGGCACAAACCACAGAACCAGAAGGTCCAGAACCGATATAATTGGTTCAGTCAGTTTGATAACCAAATGCAAACAAAGAACAAAGCAGTTGAGGCTGGCTAAAATTTTAGAACAGAGACAAAAGAATGATAGGAAATGGAAAAGAATGAGAAGCAGCATAGGATGGAAAGGGTAATATAAGAAAAAACCAAGCAAAAAAGAATCCCTCATCACAACAAAGGAGCTAAGAGTTTTCCCAAACCAAGGAAATATATATCCATTAAAAATTTGAGAAAATGTCACCCTAAGATCAGGGGCAATACAAATGCCATACCACACAAAAAGAACTGATCTGTTAGACAAGAGTAATTAGTTATTCTACCTCTCACTTTTTCTATCACAATCTGAGAATCTACCTTAATGAAAATATTCTAATGGATCACAGCTACAGAACAGATGCTCTATGCTCTGGAACACAGAAAGTAGCTGTTGCCCAGTCAACAATTCAAACAAGTTGCACTAGATTTATTGGCCAACCGTTATTTCTGGAAATTCTTCCAAACTCAATGGCAGAATGCTTCCTAAAGAAAATACATCAAAGTTTAGAATTGAGAAATTCCCACTAAGAAAAGCCCATAGCAGAATTGTCAGTAAGCCACGAGCAAAGATCTAATAATTATGATTCACATTGATGGACAATTGAACTGTATCCACTTAGAGTATTTCTGACATCAGCACCCAAATGAAACTCTCTCTCTCTCTCTCTCGAATTCAGGAGGTTGGCTCCCTCGAAGAGCCCTATGTTGGGCAGGTTGACCAACACAAGGACAACATCAGTAGATGCCCGGGTGGATCAGATGGAGGTAGAGATCCATCGAATGTCATCAGACCTCATAGAAATGAAGGAACGTTTCACCACTCTCCTCAATCAGCTGGAGGAAATGTCAACAAAGCGAGCAGCAAGAATCGATTTCCCCATCTTCTCAGGCGGCGACCCGACCCCCTGGATTCTCAAAGTCGAACGATATTTCGATTACCATGAGACACCTAGGCAAGATAGGGTGCACCCTCGTCAATCTTGGGCAGACTTCACCAATGCCTTGACCATCTGTTTTGGGTCGTCTAGATTCGAAGATTACGATGAGAATCTTGCAAAACTGTGGCAGATGGGATCGGTTAAAGATTACTAGATGGAGTTCGAAAAACTAGCCATGCGAGTCCAACGGTGGATGGGAAGCTTCGTCAGCGGCTTAAAGGAAGAACTACGACTGGAAGTAAAGGCGATGCAGCCTACTTCGGTTATAAACGCAGCAGCACTAGCAAGGCTGTGTGAAGACAAGTTCGCTCGAGCAAGAAGGATGCATAGGCCAGGGGGTTCTGTAACCAGACTAGCAGCACTGGACAAGGAGGAAGAAATATTGGGTTCAGGCCCACCCGTCGTCCCATTCAAACGACTGACCTAGGCTGAAATGCAAGCCCGCAAAGACAAAGGCCTCTACTACAATGTGAAGAAAAATTCAGGTCGGGCCATCGGTGCAAGAAACAAGAAGCATTTCTCCTTCAGACAAAGACTGAGGAGGAAGATGGCTTCACCGATTACGGGGAATCTGACCTCGGGCGGGAAATACAGACCAATGGGACACCTAAAATATCTCTACAAGCCCTTATGGGACTTGCGTCCCCACAAACAATGAGAGTAGTTGGGTTAATCCAAGGGCGTCACGTGTCAATCCTCACAGACAATGGCAGTTCCCTTAACTTCATAACTCAAATTTTGGTGGATAAAATGGGACTCCCAGTTCAACCAACAATGGCTTTTACAGTACATGTGGCCAACGGTAATAGCCTATCTTGCAACAGTATATGTCTGGGCCTACCGCTAAAGGTTCAGGGTCACCAATTTTCGATGGACCTATACCCCCTTCATCTCAGTGGAGCGGACATGGTGCTAGGCATTCAATGCTTAAGAAAATTAGGCCCCATGATCTGTGACTGGGCTGGTCTCACCATGGACTTCACGTCGAGGGACTTTACAGTCCATCTACAAGGGCAAACATGCAAAGGCCCAAGGCCCATCAGTCTTGCAACATTAACAAAGCAAAATGGGAGATCCGAATCAGCCCCTATTCATGCACATGGACTAGAATTGGGTCAGTCCATTCTTAGCTAACAGCAGCTCAAATGGGCTTGGAGACTACCACAGCCGCCTACAACAACTCCTCCAGCAATATGACAGCGTGTTCAAAGAACCCCAAGAGCTTCCACCACCCCGAGAGCATGACCATCGCATTCCTCTCATGCTAGGAGCCGCCCCAACCATGTAAGACCTTACAGATACCCTTATTTCCAAAAATTTGAAATTGAGAAGCAAGTTCATGATATGCTTGAGAAAACAATAAAACGACCCAGCCATAGCCCATTCTCCTCGCCAGTGTTATTAGTCATAAAGAAGGATAGGACTTGGCGATTTTGTATTAATTATAGGGCCCTTAACAATATCACCATTAAGGACCGATTCTCAATACCGGTCATAGATGAATTACTTGATGAACTTAGTCGGGCCACCATATTCTCAAAATTAGATTTAAGGGCTGGTTATCATCAAATAAGGGTACATGTGGAGGATGTTCACAAAATGGCTTTCAAGACACATGATGGCCACTACGAGTTCTTGGTCATGCCAATTGGGTTGACCAACGCCCCAACAACATTTCAAGCCTTAATGAACGACATATTCCAGCCATATTTACATAAGTTCATTCTTGTTCCCTTTGACAACATATTAGTCTATAGCCCCAACTGGGAAGAACATCTGAACCATCTATAGGTCACCCTCGCAACACTTAAGGCCCATCAGTTGTTAGCTAAAGAGTCCAAGTGCTCCTTTGGACAAACCCAAGTATATTACTTAGGACATGTTGTAGAAAATGGAACTGTAGCAGCAGACCCGGATAAAATCTCTTGTATAATGGGTCGGCTGCAACCCAAGAATGTGAAAGAATTAAGGGCCTTCTTGGGCCTGGCAAGTTATTATCGCTGCTTCATCAAAAGCTACGGCCTAATAGTTGCCCCTTTGACCCAATTACTGAAACAAGATGCCTTTCACTGGTCAACCCAGTCCAACAAGATTTTGAGCAGTTGAAACATACTGTTTTGACACCTCCAACATTAGCACAGCCCGATTTCACAAAAGACTTCATCATTGAATGTGATGCCTCTAGTCAAGGTGTTCGGGCTGTCCTCATGCAAGGAGGCCGACCACTAGCCTTTTTCAACAAGGCCTTGACATCACAGAAGTGGGCCAAATCAGTTTATGAATGAGAATTAATAGCAGTGGTCTTAGCAGTGTAGCTTTGGCAAGCCTACTTACTCAGTAGGCGATTCATAATTCGGACTGAACATCAAAGTCTGAAGTTCTTGTTAGAACAAACCGTCCTATCACCGGAACAAGAACGGTGGACGTCCAAAAAATTGGGGTACGACTACACAATTGAATACAAAGCAAGGTCTACTAACCGCATTGCTGACGCCCTCTCACAACACCCACAATCGTTTCAGCTACTCGTGTCATCCCCAACATCTCCACTCATGGATCAGCTTCGAAAGGAAGCCCACTCCCATACAGAGTTACATCAATTAAAGGCCCAAGTATTGGCAAATCCATCACAGCACCCTAGGTATACCGTCAAGGATCATCTACTCTTCTTCAAGGGATGCTTGGAAATCCCAGCAAATTCTGCACATCTCAGGAAGCTCCTTGAATTATTTCATGCCTCACCCAAGGTGATCACTCTGGCATTCTACGAACGCAAAAATGCATTACCACACAATTCCATCAGAAATTCATGCGTACCTCGATTCAAAACTTCATAGCCGAGTGTGCAATATGTCAACAAAATAAGGCAGCTACTACAACACCAACAGGCCTCTTACAACCACTCTCAATCCCAACCCAAGTTTGGGATGATATATCAATGGATTTCATCACGTGGTTGCCCGTTTCTGCCAGTAAAACCGTTATTCTTGTGGTGGTTGATAGATTGACGAAATAAAGTCATTTTCTACCTCTATCACACCCATTCACAGCAATAGCAGTTGCTGAACTGTTCTTTCGGGAAATTGTGCGCCTTCATGGGCTCCCAAACTCACTTGTGTCTAATAGGGACTCTATTTTTATGAGTCGTTTCTGGGCTGAACTTTTTCGTCTGCGTGGGGTTAAACTCTTTAAATCAACTAGCTACCAACCCCAATCTGATGGGCAGACAGAGGTGGTTACCAAGAGTCTTGAAACATATCTAAGATGCTTCACGAGAGATCGACCAAGACAATGGGTGAAGTGGATCCACTGGGCTGAGTGGTGGTACAACACCACTTTCCATAGCGCTGTCGGGATGATGCCCTTCAAACCTCTATATGGTCGGGACCCTCCCCCTATTTTTCCTTATGAAAAAGGGACCACTACAGTAGCAGACTTAGAAGAACAATTGATACAGCGAGATGAGGTGTTAAAAGAGTTGAGAAATCATCTCTTGCAAGCACAACAATGGATGAAGCGCACTTATGGATAAACATCATAGGAATGTCCAATATGAAGTCGGTGATTGGATGTTTCTCAAATTACACCCCTTCAGACAAATTTCAGTAGCAAGCCGAAAGTGGAACAAACTCAGCCCGCGCTATTTTGGACAATTTAAAATCCCTGAGAGGATAGGGTTTGTGGCATACAAACTGCACCTCCCTGCATCATCAAAGTTGCATCCTGTATTTCATATGTCTTTACTGAAGAAAAGGCTGAAGCCAGGAATCATTACAAGTGCCACTCTTCCCACATTTTCATATGAAGGACTAGTGCAAACTGAGCCAGCCCACATCATTTATTTCAGATGGGTGCGACGTGGCGAAAGAGTCATTCCAAAAGCACTGGTTGTTTGCTCTAAACTTCCAGAAGAGGACGCAACCTGGGAATCTTACTTGGATCTGGCAAACAAATTTTCCCAAATTAGACCTTGAGGGAGGGATTGTTAAGGCCACTGAAACAGAACAACGGAAAACAATTAGTCAGTTTTACAAGAGAAGGCCACGTCAGCACAACAGCTCAGCTAACTGACCGTCCACTTGCAGCGGTTTTAACAGAAAGAAATTAAAGAATGTAAGAAGAGGAGCTCTGTAAACAATATAAATAATCAAAAACAGGAGAAATAAGGGCATCATTCTTTGCCTCTCTCTTCCCTCCCTCTCCCCTATCTCTCGAATTCAGGAGGTTGGCTCCCTCGAAGAGCCCTGAGTTAGGCAGGTTCCTAACAAGTTCCTGCTCCAGCAGCCCCAAACAAAATATCCAATGTATATTCTTGAATTTTCATCAAGTTTATCTTGCTGTCCAGAAATTCTAGCAAGCAAAGACAGTTTACTGGTGGGCATCTTCTCACCCAATATAACAACAGACAAAAACAATATCATTCAGGCGAAACTCTTGGTAAAAGAATAAGATTGCATCTTGTAGAAAATAAAGTAATGTAGTAATAAACTTTAAAAAAATATTGATGAATATTTATAAGAAAACACATCAAATACCTGAACCAGTACATTGCATGCCATAGATAGAAGTTCTTCACCATTCATATTTTCTTGGGGATCCAAGTTCTTTGAAAGTGGAAGATTTTTACAGTAAATTTCTGTCATTGATACAGCAGTGCCCTCAAGTTCTGGGAGGAAAACAGTTAAGTCAATTAGTTAAAGAGCCAAATAGAGAAATGAATGAAGTGTGAGAAATCAATTTCACGGATGGTTTCAGAAAAGAAGATATGTCGGGATAACATAGAAACACAAGGAACAAGAGGCAGGCATCTCACCAGCCAAAGGAGAATTGAAAATATTTCTAATCAGTTCTTGAATCTTAAATATGGTTATTGATTGCCCAAGTGTTCTTGTTGGAGATATCAATGATGAGTCACAACTTTGCTTCAATTTTTCCAATAATTCCATTTTCTCATCATGATTTAACACTTTGAGGAAAATCTCAACATCAAATGTGAAGTTAGGCAGGTGACCAAATCTGCATACAAAAGAGAAGGTCCAAATGATAAAACTACACTCCATAACATGTACTTTTCAGGACAATAACTAACGGAACAAGGCCGTAAAAATATTATATACAGTGAATCAAAGTTAACAACCTCTTTTGAGTAAGAAAACTTCAAAGTAAAATCTAACACCAAGATCACGGGATAAGCATAAGAACAACAAAAAGATGCATTCCAACAACAGACCATGGAAACCTATAGTTAACTTTGAATCTAAGAACAAAATTCAATATTTGAATCATTACTGGATCAATTGCACAAAACGCTGTATGAGCAGACTGAGAAATTAGCATACAAGCTCATGAAAAGACAGATGATATGTATTAGAAAACCAGATAATAAAGATCTTAAGCAAATATCAATTGAATATAAGATTCAATATATAACAATTTTTACAAATGTAAGAAACAATACATGAGTTTCATAGATACGGCAATATGAAACTCTTAAATATGCAAAATTGTATTACTTAGCAAATCATATTACCTAAAAAATTTTTAAATGTTAGAAGTTGGATTAAATTTGACAAAGTACTGAGTTATCAAATTTAACTTCAAAAACTAGACATAGAAGGATGATAAGCATATTACATAGGATACTTGTACCTGTATCCAACTATCCATGTTAGGGACCTTGGAAATGAAGAGTCACATCCCCATTCATTGCATTAATATATCCACATCAGAGTCCATATCAGGGTATGACAGGAAATGTGATCTATGCCAAGAGACATTGTAAATTTGCTATGGACTTACCAAACAGTCATTCAAGAAACACTGGAAGATCATGTAAAGAAGTTTGCTATTGGCT
>NW_010729091.1:6419135-6456898 GCF_000365185.1 Nelumbo nucifera | reverse complement strand
AAAAGAAATCCCAGGATTTTTCTAGGATGAGCGCATACTGTACAGGTTGCCATTGATTCAATCACTATTACAGTAGCTCATTACACTTCCATAATTTACTTTTTCAAGTATGCAGCTATTGGTTCATTCTCTCCTGATAGTACTTTATACCAAAAACATGGAAGGTGTAATCTTGATGGACCATTCTACACCAAATGCTCTAGAAAGGGCATAAGAGCTCAGAACATTTTGGTAATTGGCTTTAACAGAATAAAATGCCACCAACCTGTAAAGATTTCCTAGGGTGTATAACTTTTCAAGGCTCTTGACCAATCTCCTCAACCCTCTCAGAATTTCCCATTGCAAGGCCCTTGATCAGACCCAACACCCCTAAGGCCCTAATGTCTTTCTCTTTGGAGGTGAATACAAAAAAGAAGGCCTGCCTGGACTCTCTCAACCTTCATGTGCTTTTTACGTAAGAAAGGTTCCAATTCACTTTCCATTTACTAAGCTCCTACATCTGTTGCTAGTTTTGGGGGCAATTCTTTTCTTTACTTAGTGCCAGGTGGACTCCACCACAAGACATGCATACACACTTCCAATTTTTTTCTCCCCAAGAAGGAAAAGATGACTGGTCCTTTATGAGTACATTTGTGAAGCCATTTTATGGATAGTGTGGGAAGAACACAATGCTAGAATTTTTTCAAGCAAAAAGCAATCACAGTAAGCAATGAGGACTATTACTTTAAAAGTCATGCATTGGGCAAAATACAAAGATACATTTTTTCTATGTTCACTATAGATGATACACTTCATGGGTGGACCGTGGTGGCAGCTACTTCTACTAGAAGGGAGAGAAGGAAGGCAGTTTGGGCTCAACAAGCATGTGACCAAGCTGGGTTTTCTCTCTTTTTTTTCTGAAAAAAAGTGAAGTATACTTCATTAACTATATAGCAAAACCAGTCATAAAAGATTGTGGTTCTTCTGGAAACGAGGGGTTGAAATTGCAATGGTGTACTTATGCCCAACAGAAACCTTGAGCTTTACTCTAAGGGCTAAGATTGGCCAAATCTCTAGGTTATTGGAGATTAATTGTTGAAGGAGACTCAAACACAATCATCAGCTGGATGAAAGAGACTGCTGGACCTTGGCAAGTAAAACATTTAGTCACAGAAGCTACATATCACACATCCATCACTGATGTAAACTTCCCCTGGATTCCACTGTCTGCAAATTCACGAGCTGGTTCTCTAGTAAAGAAAGGACTCAGTAGTAAGTAGACAGAACCTAATGTCAGAATCCTGCCCATCAGATTAAATTAGAGAGTACCACAACACTAACGACAGAATCCTGCCCATCATCCATTGGATTGTTTATAAATTAGAGACTACCACAACACCAACACCATATTCTTTGTGCAAAAGAAAGACCTGTTTTACCATCAATCTTCTTAAACAATTCTTTGTTCATTATTAATAAAATTAATTACCAGTTAACAACCAAAGAATGTAACAGGATGACAGATCTCAAAGGTTCATCAATGCATAAACAGTGGGGCAAACAGAACTCGGTATCCCAACACATGATGCTACCAATATCAACTTTGATGGCAGTCACTACAAAACCCAAGTGCCACAGCAAGGAGAGGTCATGGGTGAGATTATTGTGGTCCACATGTATCCAATAAAAAGAGAACTTCTTTCAGAGCCAAAATACTATAACTTCTTTGGAATCTCAAGCTTATAGATTCCTTTTTCTTTGAGAGGGTTGAGATGGAAGGGGGTTCCAACACCATTACAGGCAGGATGCACAATTTTTTTATCAGTAACCGAAAATTTAATAATTAATTGAAAGGTGAACATGTACAACAAGGGTAGCCTCAGTTACCAACCTGTAAACAACACTATGATCCCAAGAAACCTTTTGTTTTTTATCTTATAACTGAGTCCAGAAGTAATTTTCCCTAGTGACCCCTTGTTTTGCTAACTGATCCACTAGACTGTTAGCCAATCTTGGAGTCCACTGAAAAACCATTTAAATGCCTCTTGAAAACCTCTTAACCTTTTTTAATCTCTTTTCTGAAATACCAAGGAACCTGCTCATTCTGCTTCAACCAGCTGATAATTACTTGGAGTCCCCTTCGGTTACCATCTTTCTCACTGCCAACTCCATTGCCTTTTGCAACACAAAAACCACTGCTGACAGTTCTGCTTTTATAGTCACCCAGTCCACTAGGGCCTGAAAACAGCCCCACTATTTCCCCGTTTTCATTTCTTATTACCCCTCCCATTCCAGAAGGACCAGGATTACCAAAGCTGCTTCCATTAAAATTCAGCTTAAGAAAACCCAAATCAGGAGAATGCCAATCCCTTATGATTTTCTTCTTGGAGGAAGGTAGATCTGCAAGTTCCCCAATTCCTTATTAGACCATCAAAGGTAATATCTGAAACCAAACTCAATGACTTTACCCAAAGTGCCACCTTTGCCATAATCCCTTCTATCAGTGAACATTCCAAGCCCAAGGACAATTTATGTATTGACTAATAGCATGGGTAGGGTTACTAGTAACAGAAAGCTGCTTTATTAGGGCTAGGATGTAGAAAGATAATTGTTGCACCAATTTATTTATGTGATATTCAGCTAGCCACATGGGTTTCCTGGTTCCTACTGCCTCTCCTTTGGAGTAGACCTTCTACTTGGGTTCCTTTATTTCCTTCTAATAGAACTTCCATTATCAATTGTATAAAAAATATGCTTACGACAAAATACAAAGTAGTATAGTAATGATACAACAATAAAGTTCAAAGAGAGAAAAAGTTGGAAACAAGACCTGCAAAAATACATAGATAATGCTTCAATTAGTTTAGCATTATCACCCTTCCCATATAGGTGTTTCCTCCTTTCAATTTCAAGATTTGCCAAGTGAAGACCTCTTATAGAATCGTAGCCCACCTGCACTTGTAACTTTTGTACAAGACAGGATGCTTGGGATATGCGCAAGTCAAACTGCAGTCCCAATTTTCACAAATTAAACTCCATGCTGAGAAACTACAGCAAGTTTGTTATTTAACACATATGTGCATGGAAGGAAGTATAAAGCAACACAACAACAGCAGCCATGACACAAGTTGTAAACATGTACCACTTCATCTGTCAGGTGAAACAACTTGCAATCAACAGATTTTGGTGGATGGATTATATCATTGATAGAACCACTGCACCAGCTGCTGTCATCCTCCAACAAACAGCCCAAATAGTGTAGGAAACACTCCCAATCATCAGGGCTGCAAAGAGAAAATAAAATTAAGCATGGAAGCAAATGCAACATCTAAGCATGAAATTCTCCACAATTTCACCGCAATGGGAAACACAAACATTTTCTGAATACAGATGCTGATTAACTAAAACTAACAACTTTTTCTTATTATTAATTTATTTTTGAGAGAAAAAGTTAACTATTGAACTGGTTATATTAAAAAAGGAGAAAGGTACATGAGGAGATGTACATACTACAGCTAAACCAACAGAAGAAAATTACAGAGGCAGATTTCTTTCACTGTACATAATTTCCCTAAAGGTACCCGATTTAGCTAAACCATCAGCTGTAGAATTTATTTCTCAGGGAATCCAGATTAGATACAATTGTAAACAATACCAGCTAAGTAGAACAGAAGATACAATTCCCACAATGATCAATTCATGGGTAAAAGTTAACAGAGATAAGGGGATCCAAACTCCAAACGCATACACACTGAGAGTAGGAACAACAGTCTGAAATTTTCACAAAAGTGAACTTTCAAATAAAGGACAAGAATAAAATCCATCCATTCAGTAGTACAGCATTTGACCTCTTACACCAGAGATCCAAGTTGATACCATGCACAGCATTGTATTTGTGGACTTAAGCCCGGTACCAACAGCACCAGCCTAGGAACTTGATGGCCAAGCTAGCGGTTGAGAGCCCTGCTCAGTAACTTATATCCAAGCAGAAGTTATAAAAGAGCAACAGGCCATGCCACAGTAATTTCCATAGCCTATTCATTAATTGATAAGGCAAGCAAAACAGAACTTGGCAGAAAAGGAGATTAAGAGAAACATTTCTATACCTGTCCCTTGAAGATATTCAAAACAACTTGACTGCAATCAAGTTTTGAAGTCTCCAAGAATTTAAAAAAATGGGGAAAAAGCATGAAATATCAAGCTTCAAGGTTTCAAACATTAAAAATTCTCTACATCAATATTCAACAGAACAGACCAAAGTTATCATCAGAAAAACATTTGCACAGATGCTCATCCCAAGTACATATTGGAACACAGCCTAAATGACCCAAGAATCTTTCATGTTGTAAATTAGTTTGGAACAGCCTAACCTTCCAAATTTTGATGGTCATTTTAGACCAAAGGTCTTTTAAAATTATTACAAAATCATTTTTTGGATCCTCTGGTTGTTATAATTAGTTAATAATTATTTTTCATTTGCCTTCGGTGGTTGTGTAAGGATTAAGCAAACTACTAGGGAGATTTTAGTATTTGTTGCAAAAGTACTTGGAGGTTTAAGTGTTTACCCCTGAAACATAATGAAATCTTGCCAAATTTTATCAATAAAGGTCACACTTAATGGTAAAATACTATCAGTCTATTTTCTCCACTTAAAAATTAGTTTTTTCTTTTTTGCCTTTTTTTATATGAAACAGTAACTTTCATTAAATAGAAAATCAGGAATTACAAACTGTCACCTACAGAAGGACAAGGTGACCCCTGAAACAAAAATCATGTTACAAGACAGCGCAAAACAAAGACTCTCAATTCACCCCTTGCTTTGCTGGTAAGTCAGCTAAAGCATTTGCTAACATCCTAGTCCAATTAACAACTAAACCCAACTCCCTTGTAAGGCTTAATAATTCTCTTATAGCTTGTCTTAGGGACCAAGTTCCCAGACTATTTGTTTGCACCCACCCTACTACTAACTTTGAGTCTCCCTCCACTTCTAGCTGTTGCATACTCAATTGCTTAGCCAATCTGAGACCCTGAAGGAGGGCCAACACTTCTGCTCTAAGCGAGTCCCCCACACCTATTGGACCGGAGTACATAGCTAAGATTCTTCCTCCCCCATCTCTAAACACACCCCCAATTCCAGATGGTCCAGGGTTCCCCACAGAAGTGCTTGTAAGGTACAACAAGCATCTGTACAGAAGTGCTTGTAAGGTACAACAAGATACTGAAGACCCTGCTATTATACTCCGTCCTCTAGTCAAGTCATCTGTACAGAAGTGCTTGAACAAATCTAGAGTTTTCAGCCAATGTATAGTCTTGATGGTGATCCCTTCAATAAGTTCAGGAGCTAATTTACATTAAAACAAAATTAGATGGACCAAAAAGCAATATGAAGGAAATAATAGCTGGAGTATTTCTTTGTAAAAATTTTTATACTCATTTTACAAAAGAACAAACATAGCATTATTTACAACTTTGAGTCGATTTAAGTTAGAGAACCCTTGGACTGGCCCAGATTTACCCAAAGCCAGTGTAGGGCCCAATTGGGAGAACTCAATGTCTGATTGAGCTGCTTTAGTTGATCTGCTTTGAAGAAGCCATTAAAAGAAGCTACTATGGAGAGACATGTAGATTAGGGGTTACCACAGGTCAAACCATTTTTAACACCTATGATTAAGAGCATAGCTCAGATCTACAACCTTAAATGTATTTTATGCATTATATATAATATTTTGTATTATATAATACATATAACACTACCAAGTTTCAATTACTTGTCTTTGTTACATGGATTCTGATAAGGATGTATAAGATATATGATACAAAGCCTTAGAGGGAAACAAGAAACCAGGGTGTGAACCCATCAGGCCCTGGGGCCTTGTCTCCCACTAAATACATATATATATAGTATGTATAAGATATATGGTACAAAGCAAATAGGATGTATACCTACCACAAAAACAGAATTGTGAACCTATCAGGCCCCGGGGCCTTGTCTGCCTCTAAATACACATATATAGTATGTATAAGATATATAATACAAAGCAAATATGATATATTCCTACCAATGACAAATCAGTAATCCCATTAACATACCATGATTCCAAAACTTTCTGGAATATCTCTGCAGCAGCAGAATAGTCACAGGCACGAGCTAGAAGCCTCCCCTGTCAACTTAAAGTCAAACATTACAAAGCAAGCAGATAACTTAGAACCATGAATTATAATTTAGTCCCAGAAATAGTATCTTAATAACAAAGAAAAAGAAAATCATGTCAAACCAAACTTTTTTAGTAAATCATATAATTATAATATAGACCCATTAAGACAATAGATATTCTAAGGAAAAAACTGGAAGGCAAAGAAAAACCCCTTAAGCTCATCAATGAAATATATATTTTAATCTGTAATATATAATATAGATAAATTCAGCGACCAGTAATGCACATGATGATTCTCAACTAAATGGCATTAGAGGTGCTTTGCCAAAAAAAAAAAACAAAAAGGAGAAGAAAAAAGGGTCTATATTCTATTTTTGGGTTTTCTTGATCACATTTTGAGGTTCTATCAGAAAGAAATTTGGGTTTTACTCTGTTTTCTGGGTAATGCCAGCTGTTGGCCATGAAAAACATTTAGATAAAAGTCATAAACAAGGTTTAAAACATCAATACAATACGCCCCATATCGAACGTATCGTATTGGTATTGATACACACGGATACAAGATACACTACGAAAAGAAGTGTATCCCTTGAGTCAAGCATATTGAATCGATATGCTTCTGTATTGTCCCGTATTCTGTCRCATTGACCGATACGCAACGAAATGGCACAATACAAACCAATACATACACGCCTGTGTGTCACATCTCTCATTTAAAAAAAAAATACTGTGGCTAACAGAATGCGAACTCAGGTCACATAACGCTCAAAGTCTTATGCTAACTTGTACCACTAAGCCTTCCTCTATTTCATGATAATAAATGAAATAAGATAATGTTATTAACTTAGCATCCACATGCAATCCAAAGTTCAAACAAATAGCATATGTCAATGTTCAACAACTTCAATGAAAAACTAAAAAGAACAATATTCAAAATTGATATTTTATATACTAATAGAATAAATAAGCTATCAAAATCACATTTATATCAAAAAATGGCTTTTAATATCAATAAATTTATACAAAAATATTAATAATAAAATTATATTGGTACTTAAAATTTATAAATTTACACATGACAAGAATCATAAAATATTTATATACATTTATAAACTATTGATTATTATTTAAATTTACATTAAATAACAACATATTCATTATCTAAAAAATATTGCTTATAAAATATTTGAGAAAATAATATTAAGTTCAGTTTATGAAATCCACTAATCTACACTTATATCAAAAAAGATTTTTTTTATTTCAGAAAAACTATAGAATAAAAGTATTGATAATGAAATAATTATTTTATATAATTAAAATTTATGAATTTACATATAATATGTATATTACAAATTTTAACAGATTTAATATATTTTAAGTTTAGATTATATATTTCTATAAATTATTAATTAATATTATAAGTTGTAATTTATATTTAGTTGAGTTTTTGTTAATGTTAAAAAGTGAAAATAGTAAAATATAATATAATTGATATAATAATTAAAATACACTAGTTGTATATGTTTTATGTCTTGGACTTAAATAGAAAATAGCATAATAATGGTTTTTTGTATGTCTTAATTTGTAAAAGTTTATATAATATGTATCTTGGACTCTTGATTGATGCATTGTCAATTTCTATGCATCCCGCTGTATTAATTGTACTATATTTATCCGTATATACATTTCATATGTACTTATGTATTCATCATTCATTGCCATTTTGACCATAAATTTAGTGTTATTAATGTATTTATAGAATTTGTATGTATTTCAGTAGTGTATCCAAGCATTTCCATAGAATTAATATTATAAGTTGTATTTTATATTTAGTTGAGTTTTTGTTAATGTTAAAAAGTGAAAATAGTAAAATATAATATAATTGATATAATAATTAAAATACACTAGTTGTATATGTTTTATGTCTTGGACTTGAATAGAAAATAGCATAATAATGGTTTTTGTATGTCTTAATTTGTAAAAGTTTATATAATATGTATCTTGGACTCTTGATTGATGCATTGTCAATTTCTATGCATCCCACTGTATTAATTGTACTATATTTATCCGTATATACCATTAAAAATATACATTTCATATGTACTTATGCATTCATCATTCATTGCCATTTTGACCATAAATTTAGTGTTATTAATGTATTTATAGAATTTGTATGTATTTCCGTAGTGTATCCAAGCATTTCCATTTTTTTCATTTGTATCCATGCATTTCCAAAGCATATCCGTATCCAAATATCCAATATCGATATTTTGATCCTGGCCATAAATAGTGAAAAAAAAAATTGATCAATATAAATAGTGAAAAAATTAATTAGAGAGTTATTAGTTTTTCGGAAAACTGAGGTTATAGGCTCATGACTCATCACATCTCTTGCAGTTTGTTTTTTAGGGTGAAATTTTACCCGTGTAGCTTGACGTTAGTGTTGACAGGAAAATTAATCTAACTATTCAAATTTAGCAAGATCACATGAACTGAATGCTATATGTGATTCTACAAATTACATGTTATCAATTAAAGAGATTCAGTTAATCAGGTATTTCCATCTAATTGGAGATACCTAAACATAAGTACTTACTAATAAAAAGTTGTTTTACAAACAGAATTAACACAAGCTATCTTATTTTTAGAATCCAATTCAATACTGAGGCCGTGTTTGATAACTCTTTCCAGAGGTCTGAAGTCTGAAATACCTGCTTTTCAAATGTCCGGCTCATTTGGTATTGCATCTGAAAGGGCGATCTGAAATGCTTTTTCAGATCTGAAAAGGTAAGACGCAGGCCCGGCCCTTAATGCACTCAGACACGTTTTAGACGTGGCCTAAAGTCGAAAATGCCCCAACATTATTTGGAAAAGACGTGTTACGCCCCTGTTTTAAACCCAACCCTAAAACATCTGTGTTCTTCTCGTTTTGCTATTTTGTGGTTGCAAATGCAAGCTCTCACCTTGCTTTACCGTTTTCTCGATTTTTAGGGTTTCAAATCAGACACCTATCCAGCAGTGAAGCAGCGGCAAAGGAGAGTTATTCTTCATCGTTTTTATTCCTCTGTTTTCGGTTTGGTTTTATTCTTCATCCTATTAAGTAATACGTCTTGGGTTGCTAATAGAAAACAACTTTGAATCCTTAGGCATAAGGATATTGTATTGCAGGGTTTTTGAACTTATCATTTTCCACATTTTTTTCTCCATTGTTGTGATGCCATTAATTTGCATTGTGTTCCTTATCTTATTCGACAGAGTTAGGCTCCTAATGGGTTCCTAATCCCATTTCAAAAATAACCGCATGATCTTGGGAAGCTCATCCCATGAACATGGCTGAATCTTTGAATTGCGGAGTTCCTAGTAATTAGTAATTATTAATTTTGTTAGCTTTTATTAAAAAAATATATAAATAATTATTAATTATTAATAAGTGCTATTTATTTTAATATTTGTATTAGTTGTTAAGTATGTTTTTTAATTTTTATTTATCTTAATTATTAATTTCATTATTTTTATTAATTTTCATTTGTGTTATTTATTAATTATTAATTATTTTATATATTATTAATTATTAATTACTATACTAATTTCTATTCATATTATTTCAATATTATTTTGAATTTGATAAATTCTTTTTTATGGGATAGTGCAAATTGAACTCAAAATTACAAAATAGTCTGTTTTGGGGGTAAAATAGCAAAATCAAGGAATTTCAGATGCTGAAGGTTTGATCCAACACAAACAACCTCATCTATTCAGGGCCTCTAAAAAGTAGAAAAGCATACTTTTCAGATTTCAGATTTATCAAACACCACCACCTGAGTGTCTTCATGGGTTACATATGGGTCCCTCTTAGTTTTTCTTTTCCCTACAAGTGACAAGATCTAATTGATCATTGTAACAATATATCACATATTAAGGAGGAGTCAGTTCTTAGAGCAGTTAGGTTGTGTTTCTGGTCAATTCTTGTATCCCAAGATTAGCTAAACTAACAGCTGCCTTGCTTCCCAAAGTTAGAGAGAATAATTACAGTTAGTTGTTACACCTTTCTCCAGGTCTAGGAATGCAATCTGCACTAGTGTGTATCGTTTTTTCCCAAAATAAGCATTTCATTATTCACCAAAGAAAAACATACGAAGTTCTTTGTTAATCCAGGTAATAATAATAACGAGAGAGAGAGAAATAGCATAGATTTTTCCTTGTAATAACAACTTAGCCTAGAGTAATTATAAAACAGCATTAAAATTTGGGACAAAAGAATACAGGTGGGTTCCAGAAAGTACCTGCATACGTAGCCTATCAACTTCAATTGATAGAAGAGATCCCAATTTTCCAGACAGAATTTCATTAGCAGCCCCATACTTGGCTTGTTGCTCCAAAACGGAGATATAAACAAGAAGGGCTGCAACAGATTCCAGCTGCTTATAGAAAATAACAACTGAAAAGGCAGGTAACATGCATGCATGAATGTTCGTGATAAACTGGTGAATTGAAAATAAAGAGCAAACCTTCTGGTTCATGCAAGCTATGAGAGGCAACATGCTTCTTAAGCAAACCTTCTGCTAAGACTAACAACTTCCCTCCCCCATCACCACAGAATACCTAGAAGACTCCAAAAAACCAGAAAAAAAAATAAGAAAGAGTTATAAAGATCTTTTTTAAAAAAAGAAAGTATTTCAATGACAAAAGGAAATGTCTTTGTTGTGTAGGATAGGGTACAAGTGCAGAGGAATAACTATTTAGAGACTTAGGCAATTTAAGAATCATCAACCCACATACTTATCTCAATAAGTATGAAAGAATGTATCAGGGTTTTTTAGTTTTCTTATAATTATTTTAAAATAGGCCCCTTATAATTAAATTAACTCCTATCATGTAATAATTTTTTTATAGGAAATGGTAACTTTCAGTAGTTAAAAACTACAAGTACAACTGTCACCTACTAGAGTGAAAGGTGACCCCTGAACAAAAACAACTTACAACACTGCCCAAAACAAAACCTCCCAATTCACCCCTTGCTTTGCTAGGTTGTCAGCTAAAGCATTTGCTGACCTCCTAGGCCAATAAACTTGTGCACCCAACTCCCTTGTGAGGCTCAATAATTCCCTTACAGGTTGTCTAAGGGACCACGTTCCCAAACTATTTGATTGCAGCCAACACACTACTAATTTTGAATCTCCCACCACTTCTAGCTTTTGAAAGCCCAATTGCTTAGCCAATCTGAGCCCCTGGAGGAGAGTGAACACTTCAGCTCTAAGCGAGTCCCCCAAACCTATTGGACCAGAATACATAGCCGGGATTTTGAGAAGCCAAGCGACTGACTTGATACCAATGTATATAACTAATGAGGAATTTTCTATATGTTCTTATATTATTAGATGTGGATTACTTGCGTGTGTATTCCTTTTTCATCCCCTTTTGATAAATATATTAAATATTATTAGCTGGATAAGGGTAATCTACAACAATAGCAACTTAGTTAGGAGCTCAAAAAGAGCCTCTATGTTCCCCTCCCCCTCCCTCCCTTTAATTCATGAAAAAGAACTTTCTTGAACTAACATCCATTCATGGAGGAAAAAAAGTTACCAGTGTTCAAAATAAATCCTCTATATGGGCAACTATTATGTTGAAAAAAATATGTATTTAAAAGCTATTATCGATGGGGAAAATCTCCAAATTCAAAGCTGGCTATTACGCTTGTAGACTGAAAAATTGTGCAGATGACCAATCCAATGGTTCAGCTATCTGGCAGACAGTATGGAATTGGCCATGAGATTCCTCCCCATAGCAAACAAAGGTGAGGTCATGTATTAGGAAAGCTAACTACTACATTCAATTAGGAGCACTTTCACAAATCAACTCAACTCAACACATTAAGAAAGTTCTCATGAATACATACATTTATACATGCTGAAAAAGATAATGGATGGCTTTCTTTCATTGCAAAAGATTATAAAAGTTAGCACCAATATATAAATAAATACATATAAAAGATTATAAAAGTTGCATTGCAAGTGATTTTCAATTCATTTTGTTAATTAAATACAACATTAAAGTCATTTTGATCCATTTTATTAATAATATATAATAGTTAATTATTTTAAATTTCGAATATCAACGAATCAATTTTGGGTTTTCCTATCATCCGTTTGCAGCCCTGCCCCAAAAAATAAAGTCTTCTTCATGTTTCAGTAATACCTCACACAACAGAATGCAAAATGTGCTGTGGCCATATCAAATTAAATCACCCGCAGTGTGGTGCACCCAAATCATTTTTGGGCATGTCAACAGGATGCAGTTCAGTTGCATGGTTTGGGCAACATATTCATAGTATCCTGTCACCTAGGTGTGCCTTTTAAACTACTGGGACAATGCAACAGAAATGCATCCTGTTGAATGATCTTTTATACGTTATTTTGCATTAAGAATAGGTGTGGAACATTCTTTGTCTACAATAATATCTGTTTGGACTTGTTGAAGATTTCAGAAAAAAGCAATCAAAGCATTCAAAAAATTAGAAAAAAAAAAGGGGGCAGTCTTACCCCTGCACATACAGAGAGGCTGTTTCCAGGATTCGAACCCTGGTCACCCAGGTCACAATGGAGCAACCCAACCATTGCATCAAGGCCCACCCTCATTCAAAAAATTAGAAAAAGAAAACACATAACTGCTCAATGTCTCACCAGTTTTTCTCACATTTGAAGATGTCATATTCCTTATTGAACTTTTTTTATCAAGTCAAAAAAATTATTAAGCCAAAGAAGAATACTCTTGCCAGTAAATGGTTTTGCTGATATAAACAATCCTCTTCACGTGGCAAATTCTGTGGCCACAAAGGAAAATAAATTCCTTTTGAATCCAAATGCAACATTCTAAATAATTTAACTATTGAGCAGAAAGCAATAAACAGCCTATGGTATGATCAGCAGGTTAATAATAATAATTTGCAGAAAAGGAAAAAAATAATGAATAAGAGAAGGAAAACCTGTAACTGGATGCTACAAACAGCCCAGAGCAGAAACCTTTCTTCACCAACAAGTTTGTACATTTTGATGGCTGTCTGCAATAATAACAACAGTAAACATGACAGCATTATACATATGTGCACCATGTTCCTCTTTCTGGCCACTAAGAGAGGAAAAACATTTTTTTGAAAAGTAAAATGAAATTTTCTTCAAAAAGAAAAGAAGAATGCAAAAGAAAGGTGACATAGAACCTCCACCAACTACAAGACTCAATTAAAAAGGAAGGATAACACCTCTAGGATCATAACAGACAGCTTCACTAGTGAAGCAACTGTGACACGAGCACAAACAAGCCTAGCGGAGCCAGGGCCCTAATCCTCCCCATCAAACAACTTCTCTTGACTGTTGTCATCTCCCACCTCTGTTTTCCTTTTTCTTCAAAGTTCAACTCATCGAAGGCTTTCCTAGCAAATTCCTCGCCACCCCAGAAGAATATACCCAGGCTTTTGCCAATCTCTACATCTTTTTTAGCCGCTTCCTCAATGGATATACCTCTGGTTTTCTCCACCTTCCTCTCGATGTTTTTATCAAACTCTTTCTGTAGATTCAGAATTGTTCTCTAATGCTTCTTCCTGCTGTCAAGTCCCCAAATGATTACCCTGGTTAGAATCAATCCAGGAACCCTTGCCAACAGCATCTTCAATTGCCAACCTTGTAAGACTACTGCCCCTACTCTTATATACCATACCTTCTTGCAGTTCTTTGTAGGACCAGTCCCAACCTAACCACATTTTAGTCAAGAAAAAGTTTTGGTGACGTGAACAGTATGAGAATATCTTACTCCAGGTACTCCTTGGGATTTTTTGGAGTTCACTGATTCAGCCATGTCTGAAACATTCTTAGCCCCCTCCTACCCAAATCCACACCTATCTTTCCAATCACCACCTCCTCGAAGTGATGATGATCATCCACTACGCTTTCGATTTGGGGCAAGACACAATGGTTCTCACCAACAATTCCACTTTCATCAACGCCAATAACATGATCACCTCCTAAATCAGCATCAACGGGGTCTCTTAAATCCACCTCCCTCTCCTTCAAACCATTCTCATCTTCTTTATGAATCTCATTTGCACCACTCAAACCTTCCTCACCGTAGGGTTAGAATCCGAAGGCGACTTACCATCAAGCACCTTTTGATTCACAACTTCAACACCCTTCATAGGAGCGCCCCTGTTCTGAGCACAGCAAGCAAGAACTTCCATGCTATTCTTAAGACTTTGACCTATATCACAATTAGCAGGAACCTTCCCAAAATTCTTGGTAGTTTTTTCCTTTTATTGCCTCTGAGAATCTCTCGTTCCCCTCTTAGCTCTTTCCCTTTTCAAGCCTTATCCCAAATAGATCTGCTCGATCCCTTCCCACTAATAGTCTTTGAATGTTTTAAGTTCACTACATGCTTTCTATCGACCCCTAGCCTAAGAGGGACAACATTCTTCCTGCTTTTTGTTAGAGACTTTGGAGGGAGGGCCCTAGAACCATTCCCATTCCCATCACAGGACACCACTTCTATACACGACGAAGGAAACTTTTCATCTCCCTCGTAAGACCCCATTCCTTTTTCCTCTTGGCATGCAAGGTGCCCCACATCCCCTATCCTTATTGTGTCATCAATAGTCATTAATTCATGCAGGTGGTATGCCCCAACCTTTTCTTTAGCTGACCTCGGGTGGGCCCCACACCTTCCTCCCTTTCTCAAGCCCCTACTCTCCCCTCTTTACCTTCCCAAAGTCTCAAGAGTTCAGTAAGCCCATAATATCAACCCCACTATTAACATTTACTCTATTGATTTTTTAATTCCCAAACTGCCCCCATATTCAACCTCCTGCATTTCCTCTACAACCAGCCCGTTCGACTTCCTGTTCGAACCAGCCAATGACTGAAAACCATTATCCTCCTTCCCAGAAAGCAAGAACCAACCACCAAGATAAGTTCCTTCTACCACCACTCTTAGATCAAAAAATTCATCGCCAAATTGAAGTAGAGAGGCCACTAGGACAAGATGAACTTCCTTCACCTCAATTAAAATCCGCACACAAACTAAGTTCTTCCACTCAATGGTTCTTGAATCTCTGAACCTAAACTTCTCACATGCATCTCAAATATCTCTAAATATTTGAAAGCACCAGGCATACAAAGAAATGCCAAAAACGTTTATCCAGACGAAGCTCGATGACCCCATGTTTCTCAACGCTTCAACTAGAGGATTCCATCTCCCCGGCCTTAAATCTAGAAGCCTTATTTGATCTTGTTCACAATCTAGGATGTCGAGAGCTTCCTTCTCACTGCTAAGGGAAAAAAGAAAGAACCCTGCACTAAGTCTCCTCACCTGAAAGGACCTACTTGGTTTCCATTTACCATTACCCAAGCCCACACTTCTTCCACGTCTAGTTCAGAATTTACAAAACATCCAACCAAGCATTTGTTTAACAGCTTAAGCCTACCAAAAGTTCCTCCAATTGAGCTAACAACAACCTCTTTCATGGCCTAGACCTTGCCAAGAGACCAATATTTAACAGATTAGTGGGGATGCTCCATGTCCAACCAAGCATTTGTCCTCAATGGACACTCAAGAAGATGAACTTGATATTGTACAATTTTGCAGTAAAAAGGAAGTGAGGAATGCACCTTCCTCAATGGACACTCAAGAGAGGAAAAACTTGTGGAAATGCACAAGAGTGGCATTCAAGAAGCGAGGAATGCAAGAATGTTCATGTCAAGGAACAATAGAGTGATATTCTTAAAGAGTTGATAACAGTGACGGTAGCATACTTGTCCTAATAAAAGAACTCCAAGGGATTTCAATGAACTCAATCTTATGAGGGTGCGCTGGGTATTGAATTCTGCTCCAGGAATGCACACTTTTCATTGATAAATAAGACTGATAAAAGAAGTTTTGTAGAAAAAAGCAGGCCAAAGTTTACCAGACACTGAATTAGCAATCCAGGACTCTCAGGTTTTGGAGAGATTTTAGAGGACATATAAGGTAAATGTTGACCTACTGAGGAATTCTATACATATTCCGCTATACTATGAAGTCTGAAATAATTGGAGATAGAGACTTATCTTAGGGCAGAAAGGTTTTAATGATTGAAAGTTCTGAAACTATTGCTCTCTCTTGGGTTTGATGGATATTTGTTTGGCATGTAAAATTTAAAAAGGTACCTATTTGAAAACCTCATAATTAAGGGTGCAACTTGGGGAGACTTGGGTTGAGAGTTTGTTAAAATTTGGTTAAACACAGCCCCAATGCTGTGTAAATTCTTCAAATTGCATGCCTGACTTGCATCCCTACTTATAATACAGTTACGAGGTAAGCTTTGAGAGAATGCAGAATTTTCAGAATAGAAAGTGATGCAAGAACCAATGAGTCAAATCCAGAACTATCTATTTTTTATGTGTTTAATATGATAATAGGGAATATTGCTGTAAATCTTCAGTATCTGTTTTTGGTCTTGGATCATTAGTAGTTTTCTTTTTTGCATTAGGAGTTAGTTTTCCTAATTGCTATAGTTTGTTTTCCTAACCGGATTAAGAATTACTTTAGTAAATTGGAATTATATCCGTAAGTGTCATAGTCATAAAGCAGGATTTGTCTTACCTTTGTCCTAATAAGTCTCAGTCCTAGTCTGTCAACTAGGACTTGTCCTATTCCAAGTTAGTTTGTGAATGGTATTTCTTAGGGCTGGGTCATCCTCACTTCCTTGCCTATAAATATATGTAAGGCCTAAGTGTTTTTTTTTTTTTGATAAATGTAAGGCCCTAAGTGTTGTCCATTAAACATTAATGTTTGCTCTAATTATGAAGTTGGAAAGACTTCAGATTTGGTGACTGTTTTTTATCAATAACAATAAAATTTTACTAAAGAAATGTGAAGAAGCTCAATGTAAGAAATCACTTTTAGAGATAAAAAGTCTTATTTCTACCCTTTACGTTTCCTTTTATCTTTCTTACAATTTTTTCCAAGACAAATGTTCCCTTTCCACTTTGCCAAAGAATCCACCAAGCTGTTAGCCGCTCTTGAAATCCATACAACCTTCACTTCCATGTATCTAGTTAGCCACCTGAACCTTATTTTCTTCATTCCTGTAGCACCACAGACCAGCCTCTCCCTTCTGCAGCCACCCAGCTACCAACTTTGAGTCTCCTTCAATGATCAGATTTTCACATTCATCTCTTTCGCCCTCTGCACCCCACACCAATCAGACCTGAAAGCAAGGCAACAATATCACCTTCCTCATTTCTAAAGGCTCCCCCGACACCTGACTTCCCTGGGTTACCCTACCACTTCCATCAAAATTGAGTTTCAAGAGCCCCCTATCAGGTGGCGTCCAACTTCTAAAGGCTAGTTTTTTTAGAGGATGTGCTTGCCGCTTCTCTCCACTTTCTGATGATGTCATCTGTTGAGAAGGAATTTTTTTGCCAGTGTTCATTCCTTTTTTTGAAAGGTATTCCAAATTTACTGACAGTATTGATTCCTTCAAGATGGTATTAGGTGTCAAATTCTAATAGTGCCTCTAGGTGTTCTCCTAGAGATGATCTTTAGACATACTGAAGAGTCAAACATTTAAAATTGTTGGTGAATTGCTTGTGTTTTAAGTCAGAATACTGAAGAGAAAAAATCTCTAGTCTATCTCTGATGCAAATATGAAAGCAAGGAAAACCTACGGAAGAATAAATCAAGAGTTATTAAACCAGCGGAAATTGCACAATTTTTGGGATATTAGATTTAGTACTTTTTTAGAGTTATTAAAATTTATTTTCTGATTTTCTGGTTTCTTAGAAATAGAGACCACCAGCACCTAATTTTGTGAAACTAACTTTTGATGAAGTTTTATGGGAAATGAAGGGCAGGCTGGTTTAGGGGGTGTATTTCGAGGTACAGAAGGTGAGGTACTAGCACTTTATTTGGGTCCTGTAGAGCAAGAGGATCCACTGACAGCGGAATTAATGGACCTGCTTCAAGGGCTGAAACCTGCAAAACAGTTTGGTTTTCAAAGGTTAGAAGTGGAAGGGGACTCTCAGGTGGTGATTTCCTTGACAAAAATTTCAAAGCCAAATCCCTTGGGTTTACAGGCAAAGGATTAGGGAAATTGAAATGATAACAAGGGAACTGAGTGTTACTTTCAAGTGCGTGAGAAGAACTGCTAATGGCATGGCAGATACTTTAGCTAAACAGGGGGCAAACATGCCGCACTTATTTTGGGCTAAATTGTAAGGCTGATTTTTGGGGATTGCAACTCTAGTTGTATTTGTTTACTCCTATGGGTGTGGGCAAACTACCCACAAATTTGTAAGCTCAATTTCAACATAATGCTTAATAAAACATACCTTTGCTGATCAAAAAAAAAATAGTAGTTTGTGGGTTACAATCAGTCGTTTGTTAAGACCAGAATTGGGTAGTTTCATAAATTCTTCTAGAAAGTTTATAATCATTTGTTAAGACCAGAAGTCTGTTAAGCTTGCATCCATAAATTTGGTATCCATCATTTCAGTGGTTTTGGATTAGGATTAGAATTTAGAATTATCATTAGAGTTGGGACTATTTTGACAAGGCAGCAGATTTGTCTACATGCCTATAGAGGCAAATTGTAGAGAACACTGAACACACAAATATATCAATTCTGTTCAAATTGTATTACTTTTAGAAGTTACAAATTTCTATTCCCCTCAATGCAGATTGCTGCTGTGTGATTGATCTACTGTTTTTCATCTACTGCTTTTGTCCTCTACTAGTTCTATTGGCAAATCCCTAGAGCCATTAGTCACTCTACATGGAGAAAAAATGGGGTGTCCAAATCTGCTCATTTGGCTAGATTTTGGTGCCATTAGGAAGATAATTCAATGATTCATGCAACAAATCCAAGATCATACAATCTGGACATGAATTAAGCAAGATACGACAATTTATTGGCAGTTGATGAATATATGAAGGGATTATTCTTTAGATTGTTTTGGATTTTGAGTTAAAGTTCTAGTAGTTTTAGGATTTACTTTGGTATGTAATTGCTGCAGAGATTGTTTCCCTCTTAGAACTTTGTGTAAAAATTGTAATTAGTCAGAAATTGATATTTAGGTTCTTTAAAAGTTCTATTCACTTTTGAAGCTAATCAACTAATGATTGGAGAATGATTAGGAGTCATTAGATTAGCGAAATAAGTTTATAAGGTTGCATCATTGCTACAAAGGAGGACCATAATTAAAATATTGCCTTTGGTTTAGTTTTCTTTAGTGTTGATGTCAAACTTTCTTTTTTTAGTGTAAGGAAAAGTTTTTTTTTTATCAATAACACCAGCTTCATTAAATTAAAAGAAAAGAGGGAATATGCATGCAAGAGGGGAGATAAATATCTTAGCTCCCCAAAAACAGAAAACAAAAGGAGTGCAAAGAGAAAAGATTAAAAACTAGCCCAAAAACAGACTCCCCAAAAACAGAAAACAAAGGGAGTGTAAGGAAAAGTATTTCATTAAGATCAAAGAGCCAAAATACAATGAAGCCTCTGTACAATGAGAAGCTGAACAGAGGGAAACAGATTTACCAATATAGCCACCCTTCAGGAAAAAAAAAAGCTATTAATTCCTTACAAAAAACAATTGTGGACTGCTAAAGGAAAGGGGAAGGAGTCTCTTGGCACCTAAGGAATGGCCTTAGGAGATTCAAAAGGCTCTCCAGGGATATGCTGATTCAAATTAATTGGGTTAGAAGATCAGCCAACAGTTTTGCAGATAGTTTGGCTAAACAAGGGGTACAAAGACAGTCTATGTTTTGGGCCTATATGTAATATTTGGGGGTTTAGAAATCTGGTGTCCTCTTTGTTTCCTTCGCAACTTGTGGTTGTACTGCTTTATTTAATTTTGATGAAATCAATTTTCTGAGTTATTGATCAAAAATAAATAAATTCCATACAAAAAGGAAATCTGAATCAAAAAAGGAAGAAATATGTCTATTTTTGAATAATGGATGGATTGTCAACCAAGAATGCACCATCCCTAAAATCCTGTTGAGAACTTCTTTTGAGGATTGTCTTCCTTTGAATAATCTACTATTTCTTTAACACCATACTGCCCAGAAAACTGCTGCAGGGAGGATGCTCCAAGCTATCTTTCCAGCCCTAGATAAACCTCCAAGTGCCCATGCCCCTATAAATCCCTTCACATTGGCCGAGAAGCACATTTAACCCCAAACAATCTCGGCAGACTCATCCAAATCCAGTAAGAAAAATTACAGTGAATCAACAAATGACCAGAAGGCTCCACATTTCCAACACATAGTGTACAAGCCATATCCTCCACCTCTAGACCTCTTCTAACTAAATTTTCCTTTGTTAAGATCTTAGCCAGCACTTCCGACCAGACAAAGAAAGCCAGTTTAGAAGGAATAGATCTAATCCAAATCCTGTCACTTGCAAAAGAAGAAGGCCCCTCTCCCTTGTCAAGCTGTTAAAAAAGGATTTCACTGAAAAGGTGCCCAGTTTCTCTCAGAATCATTTCCTTTTATCCTCCCCTACTCCAGTTGTCTTCGAGTCATACAGAATTTGGAGCAAGCTGACCAAAGAAGCCACCTCCCAATCATTTAAAATTCTCCTGAATTGGGGGTTCCAGATACACTGTCCATTCTACCTCTCCAAGCAACCAGCCACTGTTGCATCCTTGTTAACAGAAATCTCAAACAGATAAGGGAAGAGAGTCACTGAAGAGCCATTTCCACACCAGAAGTCCTTCCAAAAAAGTACGCTGAGGCCATTTCCGACTTCATATTTTATTCCCTTCAAAAACTGAGGATGAACTTTCTGAATTTTCTTCCACAGAGAGCATCCATAGGATGATCTAACTTCTTCAGTCTCCCACTCCCTGCTGCTTGAACCATATTTACACACTATTAACCTTCTCCACAGACTATCCGGTTGCTCATTGAATCTCCATAACCACTTCCCTAGCAAGGCTGTGCTGATATTTTTCACTGATCCGATCCCTAGACCCCCATTCTCCCTGGAACTGCAGATCTTTTCCCTAGCATGTCAAACTCTCTTGATGGTACAAATTCTTCCAAAAACATATTATTAAAGTTCTGGTTCCTAATGTTTCCTCTAAATGTTAATTTCAGGTTATTTTATATTTTTTGTTCTTATTTTGCAGACTCATCCTGCAACGATTTTGTATCAAAGCTAGGTTCTACATCAAAAAAAGACAATAATTACATATTTGACCACAAGGCCTGTGCCCACAGGAGGAGATTAATCCACTGTGAGAAAATTGAAAAATACAATCAGCACAGCCAATCTTTCCCTTCACTCCCTCAAACCCTAAATTATCTCATACTTCAAATTAAATTGGTCCAAAAGACCATAAATTTCTAGTAGTCCTGGCTTATGTCAAAGGTTTTATGGGTGCTTGACATCTGAGAGGTTTAAGCATGGCAGGCCAGGAGTCATGGCTGCAATGTTCTGGACAGTATGAAGTGAAAGAAATAGCAGAATATTTGAGGGGAATCAGTGTTCAGAAGAAGAGGTTCTCAAAAAGTTTTTGGGCATGGTCTATTCTTGGTCGGCAAGCAACTATTCATTTAGAAGTAGATACTCAAATACTTTCTTTTATTGGAATTTTCTTTTTGTAAAGCTATAGAATGATCTTCCTGATGTATTTGGGAACTTGTAAAGGGTCAGATACAGTTATATCCTTGTACAGAATCTCATTGTACAGGGGAGATCTTTGTATTTTTTGTGGAATTTTCAAATGAAATACTTTACCTTAAGGTTTCAAAAAAAATACCACAATTACAAAATTATAGATAGGCCCTTTAAACTCCCAAAACTACATAATAATCCTTTTTTTAGAAAAAGGTTAAGAAGAATGACAGTGAGGTTGCAGAGAATGCTCAAAAAGGTCATTCACAGGTATTAGTATCTGGATGCTCCTTCCTTACTTTCTGATGGCCCTTGGTCACTCTGACCCCTCATAAGAGAGGAAAGATCATAAACATCCGCGTTGAACAACTTGTTAAGATGGGTTCCTAGATCCACAAATACTAAGGCCGATGCATCAGCAGGAGATGATGTGGAAAGAGCACATATTCTGGAGCACGAACAGCCCACACAAGAGATCCTCTGTCTCTTCTTGTATATGATTGTATTATTTGGTCGTGTCACCATGCTCCACTCATCTGTCTTTCTAATTGAATGTAGGGTGTCTACCCCTATCCTTTTTACTTATAAAGCAATAATATATGATTCTCAGATACATGGAGGACAAGGCATCAGATAATGGACTTTACACTAAAAATTTAAGTATCTGACACAATACGTTACCTTTTTTTATTGGAAACAGTAACTTCATTAATACAACTTAAGAATAACTTTCCAGAGTTAAGTGCAGCTGTCAACCCCTAAACAGGTGTTAAGCCCCCAGTAATCTTTCTTACAAAACTGCCCAGAGCATTCTCTCCCTCACAGTCCCTTGTTTAGCCAACGTGTCAGCTAAACCATTAGCTGATCTCCTTGTCCATTTGAAGCATGCACCGATCTCCCTTGTTGTGTTGAGGATTTCCCTTATGTGTTGCCTATAAATCCAAGCTCCCAACTTACCAGATTGCAGCCACTCAATCAACAATTTAGAGTCTCCTTCTATCTCAATTTGGTGTAACCCCAATAGTGTGGCATATCTTACACCTTGAAGCAAGGCCATCACCTCCGCTCTCAATGAGTCCCCCACTCATATTGGTCCTGAAAACATAGCCACAATTCTTCCATTTTCATCTCCGAATACTCCTCCTATACCTGAAGGGCCTGGGTTATCTCTGGAACTCCCGTCGAAGTTCAATTTCACTCTTTGTTGTGTTGGTGGAGACCACAATTCCTGCACAGTAGGTTTTATGGAAGTTGTAGATGCCACCACTTCCCAATTACTGTAAATGTCTTCAGCTGAGAAGACCTTAAACAAATCCAAAGTTTTCAACCATTGAATAGTCATAATGATTATCTTTTCTACAATTGCCTCCTTGGATTTCTCCACTCCTTTAAAGATTCTATTGTTCATTTCTTCCCAAACTGACCATAAGATAGCTGCTCTTGTGGGTCTCCACATTAATCTTCCACACCTCTTCAATTGCCTGAAAAAGCTTGGGTCAAAAAGGCACATCTAGGGGAGGTGTCCACCTACAACCGAAGATAGAAGAGAACCAGGCCCAAATAAAGCACACAAATGCCCAAGAAATTAATAGGTGTGTGATCATCTCAATAGAGCCCAAGCAGAAGCTACAAACATGGGGTGATGGGCATACATTTGGCCTTTTTCTTTGCAGCATATCTAGAGTATTATTTTTTGGAGAACCACCTCCCAACAAAAACCCTGAATTTTTGGGGCTACAAGTTGACACCAAATCTCCTTTGAAGGAAAGCTCCTTGAAGGGTTTGATGATTGAATGAGGACATCAAAGAAGGAGGAACAAGTGAGAACACCATATGGGAAAGGTTTCCAAATTCTACTATCCAAACAAGATTGATCTAGGTAGGTTGACCCTAGAAGGTTAATTAATTCATCCACCATTGCCATTTCCGACTCCCTTAGACCTCTCCTCAAACCCAAGTCCCAAGAAGTATCAATAAAAACTGAAGAGATCACTTTTCTTTTATTTTTTGATAGTGAATAAATAGAAGGGAACCTTTCACTAAGGGGAATGTCTCCAACCCAAACATCTTCCCAAAACAACACTTTATTTCCTGCACAAGCATCAATTTTGACGTAAGGAAGGAATGAAGGTAAAATACCATGAATAGCTTTTCAAAGAGAGCATCGAGAAGCCCTAGGGTCGATTCCTGCATCCCAACCATTGTCTGCCAATCCATGAATACTAATAATCACTCTATGCCAAAGTCTGTCTTGTTCCAACAGCAATCTCCATAACCATTTCTCCAATAATGTTATGTTTCTTAGCCTAAGATTTCCTATTCCTAGGCCCCCTTCATCTCTACTTCTAGAAACCACCTCCCACTTCCCTAGGTGGTCTTTTTTGGTGTCTCCTGGTTCCCAAAGGAAGTTTCTCATAATCTTCTCTAGATGGTTTGCCACTTTCACCGGTATCCTAAAGGTAGATAGGAAGTACACTAATAAGTTAGCCAAAGTTGACTTTATTAGGGTTATCCTACCTCCCAAAGAAATATAGTTTCTCTTCCAATTCACAAGTCTCTTTGTAAATCTCTCAATCACTAGATACCAAAAACTACCTATATTAGGATTTCCTCCGAATGGTAGTCCCAAATATTGTAATGGCCAATCCCCTACTTCACACCCAATAGTCAAGCTAGACGAATCACCTCTTCACTCCCTAAATTTACTCCTGCCACACAACTCTTGCCCCGATTAATCTTAAGGTTGGAGATCTTTTCAAATTTCTGGATTATCCTTTTTAAGTTCATAAGTTTTTTTGTTTTCCCTTCACAAAACAAAATAATATCATTTGCAAATTGTAGGTGTGTAACCACCACTTCATCCCTTCCAACTCTCCAGCCTCTAACCATATTGTTGGCATCTGCCCTTATGATCAATTCACTCAACACATCAGTTACCAGAGTAAAAAGGAAGGGAGATAGGGTATCTCCTCGTCTAAGGCCCCTTTAGGCAGGAAAAAAATCTCTTGCTACTCCATTTACCAGAATTGAAAAATGACATGAACAAATGCAACCCTTCACCCATTTACACCATCTTTCGCCGAAACCCCTACGCTTAAGAATTTCCAACAGAAACTCCCAATCCACCATGTCATAAGCTTTTTCTAAGTCCAACTTGCAAACCAGTCCCTTTTGCTTTCCTTCTAAACTCTACGCATTCATTGGCAATGAGAATTTGACCCATTATTTGTCTCCCAAACACAAAAGCCCCTTGATTTGGAGAAATCATCGAGGGAATAACATATTTTATTCTTAGGGCTAAAACCTTGGAAATGATTTTGTACATGCTTCCTATCAGACTTTTGGGCCTAAAATCCTTCGGCTGGATTGCATATCAAAGCGATGAAAGTTGCATTGGCACCTGAGTTAAATTTGCCCCTCATAGAACTCATCAAAAACCTCCATCAAGTCACCCCCAATTATTTCCCAACAATCTTGATAGAAAGCCATTGTAAAACCATCAGGTCCTGGGGCTTTAGATCTCTTCATTGAGAAGACTACATTTTTCACTTCCTGAACCTCAAATTTCCTTTCCAAGGAATCCAACAACTCTCTATTTCCAACCCTCCAGTCCAAGCCCTCTAAGTTTTCTCTTGACCTCCTTGGGCCCTCATAGAGTGTTTTGAAGTGATTCACAAAGGCTTGGGCTATGTCCTCATCTCTTGTCAATACTTGCCCATTCCATTCCAATTTCAACACTGAGTTTTTCCTCTTTCTCCCATTTGCCAACATATGGAAAAAGACTGGCATTGTCATCCCCTTCCCTGAGCCATTGACATCTAGACTTTTGTCTCCAAGTAACCTCCTCTTTTCTTAGAATTAGATCCTTTTTCAACCCCATCTCTCTTTCCTCTCTTCTGAACTCAAACTTCTCTCAGCTTCCTCACCATCTAGCTCCTCTATTCTACTGAGAATTTCTTGTTTTCTTTCCTCAATCTTTCCAAAACTCTCTTTATTCCACATCTAAATTCTTACTTTCAGCAATTGCAATTTCTTATAGAATCTATAACCCTTCCATCCGAAATCCACTTGATCTTCCTCCCACCACTCTTTACCTTTGGCAAGAATTCAGGGTGCAGAAGCCACATATTCTCAAATCTAAAAGCACAGGGGCCACCCCCAACCTCTCTTGGGTCAAAGTCATTAGGCAATGGTCTAAAACAGGTCTTGGCAGTGCTGTAACTACAAGCCACTTCCCAATCAGTTGTGAATAGAAATCTGTCTAACTTAAGTGGGAGCTGCTCGAATAATTTGCCCTCTGAATAGGTAAGTCCCGCAACTCAAAGGTCTCTATGAAGAGGTTAAACTTCCTCATACTCGTTGTAAACCGGTGATTTGGGTTGTTTGATTCACTCAAAAATCTTACAGGTATCCAAGTACCATAGGTGTTTGGGAGGATATTTTAATACATTACCTTTTCACAGGTATCCAAGTATCATAGGTGTCAGTATCTCTCAAATGACATTACTTTAGCAAAAAAAAAAAAAACCCATATCCCTCCAGACAATTGTTATTAAATTTTATCATGACTTTTATTATTCTTTTATTAGTAAATTTATATTTTCTCTTCTCTTCTTTTGTATGAAATACCACTAGGACTTCAAAGGCTCCTCTCTAAAAATTAAATTGCTTCACTAAGTAAAACCTGCATGTCAAGTTAACCAACACTGTTTTTCTGATCATTTGAACATTCTTTTAAGTCACTCGCCAGATCATTCCCAAAGAAATTGCTTTTGATTCTGAAATGCACTTACCATACTGACAATGTTTCCCAGCAAAATATAATTCAGTAAAAGTTAAGAGGTCAACATTATATAATATGAATAATAATAGTTCTTGGATAGAAACCAACCTGTTGTTGCTTAACAAATGAGTATTCACGAACGTAACAATTAAAGAGACCCATCATCAGCTCCAAGTTGTTAGGAAATTTGGAACAAGCATACTCATAACAACTAGTAGCCAGATCCACTAGTAAATGCAGCAGAACCAAAAATCAATACATAAATAAATAATAAAATAAGTGGAAAAGAGCACATAAGTATAATGCAAACTAATATTTTGAACATTGAAGCAGAATAGTAAATACTAACAGCGGTCTAGACGTTGGAAAACAATCTGTAGGGTGCTAAGGGTAAGATCATCAATATGAACAACATTATCACAATATAATTGCTCTTTGGCATTTAAGCAGATGGACAGTGCCTCATCAGGTTTTCCCATCCTCTCCAAAATAAGAGACTTGAGTGCCTATGAGAGAAGATGAAAGCATCAGCTGTCAAGATTGCCTCTTGAAGGACCAACACAGCACATGAGCATTATATTCTCATTCTTCAAAAGTACAGCTACAAAAAAAAAAAAAAACATTGCCCAGTATCTGCAAATTATATGCCAATAACATAAATGCACATTTTCATGAAGAAATATGAGCAAAAACAAGCCTAATTCTCCAATCATGTTAGCTTAACAACTTCTTTCTTGAAAGGACAGTTGTAGAACCAAGCCTTTGGGGAAAACAGCCTAGAGCTGTTGTATCTGTCTCATGTCCCCCCCCCCAACAGGATGAGAGTTTTAACACGACATTTGTCAATAAAACCATATTCCACTGTTGCTCATCAAGAAAAGAAGAAAAGGTGGCAAAAGTTAATATTAAATATTATAAGATAGTGCAGCCAAAAAATATATTATATATGTACATCATACATACCCAGTTAACCATATTAAATGCATTGTTTCTACTAATAACGCAAGCAAAAGGAAGTAAAAAGGACTTATCCATTTGTCTTAAAGACAACAGGCAGCAGGCAGAAAGAAACAGAACATGAATTCATCCTTCGAGAAACAAAACATGCAAAGCTCAATAAAAAGGACCTGAGGCACATCTTAGGGCTAAACCTTCTAAAGTTCAGACACCAAGGTAGGGCTCATGCCTTGCACCAGTCCACCCTACACCAAGACTGCAACTTAGAATTAAATGTTCCATCAAAGGATTAAGGTGTAATGAATTTTTTTTCCTTTTATTGTCCATCATTTCCTTTATTATATTTAGTATATCAAGGCTTGTATAAAAATCCTTTTTGACGCTCCAATTTAAATACATTTCTATAAAGTTGAAAGGTTTTGAGCAGCTGGCCTACAATATAGTTTTTTCATCACTCACAGGAACCATCCATTATCATCAAAATCTGCAAGTGCATTGTTATCACTTCCTATGAATTCTCTTAATGCAACTTTCCCGATGGAATTGTTACATGTATTTCCCTGGGTTCACACTTGCCTGAAGATGAACATGCATAAATATATTGATAACTAGAAATACAAATCTCTTGTTACTTTTTCCAAAATTGTAATTCTTTAATAACATTCTGACTCAAAAACGAGGTGTGAGTCTTATATTTCATGCACTTATAGTCTTATACTCTTTCAAATGAGAAAACTCATCACACATGACAAGTTTTTCTAACACAAAATGGATATAAGATATCATGTGTCCTGAAATGCTAACAAATAGGAAAAAATGGACCGCTTTTACCAACATTTGCCCTTCATTGCATAGGAGAAGAGACAGGAGGCCCAACTCTATTGTCTGTTCTAAACAGTACATAATAATTGTGCTAATGGAAAAAATAGGTGGAATCGCAACTCTAGGAGGGTTGGGCTGAGCACGGTGGGGGTCTGCCTGAAGGGAAGATGGATTCCTTCGGGAATATAGAGAGCTTGGGCAGAAGGGAATGGGTAAGCTTAGGGTTTCTAGAGGGCAAGGTGATACTTCATGGCCTTTCCCCTCAGTGAAATCCTGTATTTATAGATATTTTTTTATTTTTTTGCATGGAAAGGCCATCATACTTTTTCTTTCTTTTTTTTTTTGCTTCATGGGGCTAGACAACAGAGGGTCGCCCATCCCCCATCCCCTTACACCCCCCAACCCTGGTGGCAGCGGGATTTGATCCCAGGTCTCTGCTACAACGAGTCAGAGATCCTACCAACTGAGCCACCATCTTTTGGTATTTATAGATATCTTTGCATGGAGATTATGGAGATCTCTGATCTCCTATCCACACAAGGCTTCCATTTTGTAATGTGCCAGAGAATGAATCCAAAAGGTTCGAAATTCTGACGATTCACTGCGGCACAGGTTGGTCAGGATGTCGCCACGTGTCCTCTTAGGGCTTTGGTACTTGGGTATCCCCTTTCCCAACATGTGTCCTCGAGGATGTAAGCTACCTTATCCTTTGCTTGTCCCTTTTTTAGGTAAAAAATAAAAAATAAAAATTTTATTAATGAAAGAAAAAAAAGTACATCGAATGATCCATAATGGTAATGAGATATCACCAAACGATCAAAACTCCCCACAACAAAGAATAAAGCAATACAACTCAGAAAAAAGGTCAGTGAATTAACTTCTAATCTCAAGCTCTAATAAGGACCAAAAACCACTTCCAAGATCTTCTTTGGAGACTCCCTCAACTCCTGGTAAGATAAAATCCACCGCATGATTCTTTTACTGCAAAGCAAAACTATTTAATCTTTTCTTTTTTCTTTTTCTTCAAAATCCTTATATTTCACTCTTTCTAAACTTCCCTACATATGGTAAAAAGAAACAAAGCTCCAAGCAATCTTCCCCTTGATATTTCCTCACATTGAAGGCCACCTAGCAAAAACCTCTCCCAAAGTTCTGGTGATCGGAGAAGCCAGATTTGAAAAGAACAAAGAAATATCCCCAGATGTATTTCATGAAACAACGATTTATACACAAGTGTTCAGAAACTTCCCATAAATAACATCTTCCTGCCCACTGCACTCCCCTCTGATTTCTCCACTTGAAGGCCACCTAGCAAAAATCCACCCCAGAGTTCCGGTGATCCAAAAAGCCAGAATTGAAAAGACCAAAGAAATACCCCCAGATGTATTTCATGAAACAACAAGTCAACAATCTATACACAAGTGCAATACAATCTCTTCAGAACATAAATAACATCCTCCTGCCCACTGTACTCCTCTCTGATTTCTCCACTTGATTTCTTGCAATAGCATTAGAAAACAATTGAACAAAGAGAAAGCCATTTTTAGCTTCCTTCCACAATCTTAAGTTCCTTCTTCCAATTTGAACTTAAATTAGCTGCAACTTTGACAACAAGCTCACACATTCCTCCATCTCCCAATGGGGCAAAGGTCATATAATCAAAACTATCCGCAATAGGTATGTTCTTCCTACTTAAGCTGTACCTCCCTGGGCAAAAAGATCACACAATTACCAATTCCCACCAAATCATCCTCCCAAAATTTTATCAATGAAACATCACCCACCTTTTTTTGGAAAACCATCACCCAGCTCATCGAAAAACAAAATTCAAGAAAGCTAATTGAAAATCCATAATTCCTTTCCATGCACAAACCCCATAAGCTGATTTCATCTCCTTTGTGCCTCACCCGAAAACCACTACATCATCTCCATGGAGCATCCCTCTCAATATTTTTATATTTTTGTAACCAGCAGGAGCTTCCTTAGTCGGTAACATGTAATTTTCCTCCAATTCTTGGAACATTCTCCTTRTAAAAGATTCACCACCCAAGACCAACAGACTAAGCGCTTTGCCTATATCCAGCTTGGAACATTCTCCTTTGCTTGTCCCCTATGGCATTCACGTGCTTCTTCCGTATGTGACGAAGCTATTAGCCAATTGCATATCTCGTCTAATAGGGTTGGGTGGTTGAATGGGATGCCACAGTGCCTTTATCGCCTCACCGGTTTGCAGATCGCGGCCTCTGGAAGTGACATTTAGTATTTGCTCCATCACATAATGTGCAATGGGCCTTTTCTAATTGCTCATTCATAAACCAACATTACAAAGAATTCATAGAGATCGGATACATATCATACAAACACAGGGACAGGGCTTCCATTCAAAACCAAATCAAACTACAGTACACTTCTACATTAATCTCCAGTCCTAGAGACCCCAAACTAGCATCTTCCTATTGACTCCTTCCTGGCTAGAGCATCAGCACTCTCATTTTCCAATCATGGAACCAATTGAATGAGTAGTTCAGGGAGGATGATAAATGTCTTACTTCTATAGTCCAAAGTCCAAATGCTGAAATCTGAGAAGCAATGGATCTGCCTATCTAAAGGACAACCAGCGGCACATGACAGTCACCTTCAACAATCAAGCCAGCAAGGCCATAGAGTATGCTTGTGTAAGGCCTTGGACAAGTGCAAGGAGCACCCCTGCAAATTTCTACAAAGTTGCCAATGAGAGATGATATTTTTTTTGTTGGGGAGAAGGGGGAGGGAGGGGAAGGGAGAGGGAGGAGATCAATATTACCTTAATATTGGTCCCCAATTATAGAACTAATCTAGGGCCCGTTTAGCGCGTCTTTCCGCGTGGTCTTTCAGTTGTTTACAAGCCGGGAAGACCGATTTTCAGTCTATTTCCATTTGGCACATGGAAGATCTAGCCACCAAAAGGTGGAATGCCGAAAAGACGCGAGAAGCCCATTTTGGGCTGATTTCGGGAAGCTCCAAATGAAGCTTCTCACGTTTTAATCTCGCGTAGAGAGACGCACGTCTGCCAAATGTGCTTCGGGCTGCTCAGATCTTCATGCAAAAGCTCAATGCACCTTTTGCATGTCAAAGCTACCAAAAGATCTTCCCAAAAAGACACGCCAAATGGGCCCCTAGTTTGTTCTAAAATATAGACTCATGTAACCTTTCCTCCAAAACAATAAAAAATATCACAAATTCCATGTTTGCCATTTCTTTTTTTAACTCATAATCCATTGTCTAATTAGAGCAATACCAATCTTAGCCAACAAAGAAAAAGAACAATTACCAATACAAAACATTCTCTTCCACAGTTTTGTTAATTGCTACTATTTAAGTTACCTAAAAGGAAAGAATTCAAGATGCCACAATCATTATCTCCATCAATGGAAAATTTACTTCTGATAAAAGAATATAGTTAATAAAAGAAAAGAAAACAGGAAAAAAAAAAGAAAACATCATCTTGCCTCTCTCTATGAAAAAAAATCAATGAAAAAAGTATTTAAATATTCAATTTATTTTTCTCTAAAAAAGAAATTATCAAGGCAGAGAGACAAAAAGAAATAAAGAAGCTCCATCTTTCTCTAACCAACACTATATCAATTAATTCATTAAAGGTTTGCTGAGATGGACCAGGTTCATCTCATATAATCTTTGTCAAACTCCGTTAGTCAATTTATATTAGCTATTATTTAATACAGAGTATTTGTTAAGGTCCTCCAGGCCCATCTTGGCAAATTTTTTAGCCAAATGAGAGGTTAGCATTTAGTAAATATGAACTGTTATGGGAGCTCCAGGCCCACTATTAGAGTTCCAAAACTAGAAAGCATGTAATTTTGCATTTTTTTGCTCTCTCAGTTAATGTAGTTTATGTGTTGTTCCCTGCTATATTTAGCACTTAGCAGGTGTTGGGACTTCTTTTTTTATCAATCAGGGGCTTAGACTTCTTATTAATAAAATCTCCTTGATCACATTAGTATCAAAGAAGTTATTTAAAAAAACACTTTCCAATATTGGTCCAAGCTATCTGGGATCTTGGGAGCAGTAGACTGGATATGGTCCTAATCTTAGGCATTTTTTGCACAAAATGACTGGTCTCAGACTCAAACCTACATTCTCATGCTTGCTTAGCCCGAGATTTTACCATCACACCGAGTAATGCACCCTGTATTAGTGATCATAGAATAATTTATTTTTTGATATGCTTGTTTATAATCATATTATTTAATAGTTTAATACCGATGACGTTATTATTCAGAATCATTGTTCTTCGCTAGGTTCTTATTACATATTTAAACTGTTTCATTTATTATTCTGTGATTCTGATTTTTCTCTGTTTATTTAAGACCATATAAGTAGGTGTTATATTGATGACATAATAATTGTATTTGATAATTAATTGATGAAAATAAAATTGTTCTTTGATAGCTTTCTGTCACATATTTAAATTGTTTCATTTTTCTACTAATTGTAATACGGGTTCAAAGTGATGAATAAAAGCACTCAATCATTGCATGCATTAATGCATTAAGGCTGCATCTGCCGTCTTTTCCGTTCATTAATTTGATGAATTTTGTGATTCCAAGAATCACTTTTAAGTTTGAATTTATGAAAACTGTTGGAACTAATTCCTTTTTCTGATCTCCGAGAAAACATTATATTTTTTTAACAGAGAAAAAACATTCTAATTATTGATTCTGTGAAGCTAAAAAAAAATATAATCAGAAGAGAAATATTTTTGGCTGAAACCCCATTCTTCAAATAGTAATTCTTTGAAGAATTTTAACCACACATAGCCTAAACGGAATGATGAACATGTTTTAGGGGGAAAATAAGCATTTTCCCTTATTTTAGTTATGCACTGGCCCTCTCAAGAGAAAACTTCCAACACTGCCTACATTTCTAGGAGCAAAGGTCTCACGTCAGAAAAATGCAAACAATTTCTTATACTGGTAATAGCATTAACAGCCTATACAATAAACATAAACAAACCATCCGGCTCTTCCTAATAAACGATATTGGAATCAAAAAAGCATAACATTAAATGTACAAAAAAGAGAATCATCACACTGTAACTGAGATGTTAAGTCAGAAGCACTTCAAAGTGCCACTTATTGGCATTGCATCCACCTTTAGAGTGATATGGTAGCAGGATTTCACCTCTCGTATAGTGAAAATTTTGTCTAACTATGAACAAAACAAGAACACGTGCACATGACAGAATTATGCATGCTTCAATCTTTCCTAAAGTCAAACGCAAGCTTGCTTATTCTTCTTTTCAATAGCAAAAGGAGTAATAACAATTAGTGCATCAAATAAAGTAAGTAATAATAGTTCATTGTTAGACTCGGAGCTCCAATGACAAACGAAAGACGACAAAAGCAGGTTCCAAATGAAAGTTTTCTGAAACAACTTTCATGATGAAAGTACTCGATAGACACAAGTAAGAAATGTATATGGATAATGTGAAGTGAAGGCACAATATTCCACTGTTGGCGCAACGTTCATATATATTGAACAGTGGAGGACAACTTACAAGAGCGTAGGGAGAGTTGGGATACTTAGAGAGCAAAGCAGTTGAAAGCTTCAGTGCATGCTTGAATTGGCGAGAGTCAACGGCGTCCCATATCGGTCGAACCCGACGCTCCGGAATTCCCCCCGCCATGCCGAACTTTGACGCCATTACAGTTGCCGTTAGGATCTTAGGGTTTCGTTGGAGTCGTTCCTCTCTCTCTCTCTCTCTAATCTATATATTCGTTCATTTGCGTCTGTCTATGTGCGTTAGAGAGATACCCTCCTCCGATGACTGCTTCAGGAAACAAAAATGGGGGTGAAGAGAACTAAGAAAGGGTTTTAGGCGTCGGCTCCGTTGGATGGATTACTCGGATTTGCGTGTTGGCAAAATGGCGCCCTTTAGGTACACCAAACTCGGTGTGTGAAAACCTAAATAGGATGTTTGGTGACGAGTAATATTTCGATCAATGTTTTGGAACCGGATTCGGGTTTAGGACGATAGGAGTGAGTTGTGACTTAAGAGTTATGACCCGAACTGGAGTTTCGTATTTAACTTTTGACCCGTACCACCATACGTCCATACACCCACACCGCTTATCGCAAGAACCTGGAAGGCTTCAGCGTTTGGATTGAGCTGTTAAAAAGCGGCTCATGTTAAGCATCCATGTTCCGGAGGGCTTCTGTTAAAAAACGTGTGGAGCCACTCGGCACACCTTCTTAAAGGACATTTAATCTCGGTTTGGTTTGTGGGATGGGGATGATAAAAAATGGAATATTCCAAAAATATTTTATTTTCTCGTATTTGTTTTGAGGAAAAGAGTGGGATGGGGTGAGAAAAATGTGGGATGTCAGAATTCAAAATCAATGATTTGGGGTCACACCAAACCCGTGCAACCTCGGTGGAAAAATTTGAGAAAATTCAGAGTTTTCATCTCCCTCCTCCCGTAAACGACGACGCCGAAGGTCCACGTGCATTAACAACAACACAGTCCTTGCTCTAGAGCGCATGCTACCACCAACATAAACCAAAGAAATCCGATTCAGATAGAAGAAAACCACCAGCATAAACTAGAGAAATCCGTAGCGACCACGCCAAATATTCCAAAAAGTTTCTACAAAATGAATTTAACATAAACCAGAGAAATCGACGATGAGAGTCCCATATGCATCTTCTCCAGCAAGTTGGAATCCTTAGAAACTACAAAGACACCATTTTTTTTCTTTTTGAGTCGGAAATAATACGGGCATATTGAAATCCTCAAAAAATGCCAAAATTATCATAATTTCCCATCAATATCAACAAGTTCAATCTCCATAATTCAACTGGAACATGCGGAGCAATAAGGTAAACGAAATGCAACTAGTGGGTCCATATGAACGAGCTTTCTATTTTCCATTGAAATGGACATTGAATAAAACCTCTTAAGTGATCAAAAAGGAAGAAAAAAAATATTGTGAGCATCAACAAGCTAAAACTAATTATTAGATAAGAATATTCAATCGAGCTAGACGGAACGACAAAGTTAAGTAACAAGGAGAGACACACACTCAGCGTTTCTTGGTTCTATTATGCATTTGTCTCAAAAGAGAATAGGCACATCGTGTAATGGGGCAGTGTGCATCATGTCTAAGGCCGGCAACAATGATGCGCCGCAGGTCACGCCAGTGCCAGCTGTTAACGATTTAAGGGAAGGCCAGACACCATTAACGAGACTGAAGTTATATGAGGTGGAAGAATTTTTTACCCTCGAGTTTAAGCGTGGGTTGTCGGTGTATAGGTCAAGGAAACAAATAGATTGAAAGAAGAAGAAGAAGAAGATAATAAGAAAATAAGAAGAAGATAGGAGAAATAGAGTGCGAGAAGTGGGAGATGAAGGGGTAGCCGTCGCCTCTGTTCGTCCGAAGATGAATGTGAACAGTGCCATTTTTATCCCCTTTTACACTTTCTCATCCCATCCCAACAACCAAACAATGGAAAGTTTAATTTTTACACTTTCCTATCCCATCCCATCCCACTCAAATCTTCCCACAAACCAAACAGAGCCTTAGATCATTTATTTGGAGTGCATTGTATTAACTAAGCGGTGGTTGAGTGTCCGTGCTCCATAAAGTAAATCAGAGTAGCAGTATATATATTTGAGCAGTAGTTTGGGAGTTCAAGACTAGCTTCTGAAACTTTTAATGCAGACAAATTTTGTCATTCCTAAGTGGAGCCCAACTTGAAATGCCAAATGTCACATCCCGAAAGCCCTTCCAAACATGCACAAATCCTTTTGCGAAGATTTTGACTTCTATGTACCATAGTGTCGCTTTTGCCTAACACATCCCTAGGAATGGCAATAGGGCGGGGTCGGGTTTTGCTTGCCCGATACCCGACCCTGAATTGAAATTCCTCGTCCCGTCCTTGCCCCGAACCCCTCACAATGCTAAAAATCTTGACCTCATCCCCATTTCCCGCCCCCAAATTTGCCCCACCCACCCCGGTCATTCTTACTTTTATATTTATAAATTTGTTTTTTATTTTTTTGAAACATATGTAAAACTATTTTATATTATGTAATATATTATAATATAATATATATTAGCATATATTAATAATTTTGTATGTATTGTGCTATATAATATAGTCGAGGTTGGGGTGGACAAATACCGTCCCCAACCCCCAGAGTTTCGGGTTTTCCTTGAACCCGCCCCAACCAGGGCTGGGCAGGCCCCACAGGGACAGGTCAATTTGCCATATTTACACAGTCCCACATATCTTATGAGCCCATTTAGAAGGGCTTTTGTGTTGGAGGTGATCAGTAGGGGTGCTCATGGTTCGGTTAACCGAACCGTAGGGTATTTTTTCAACGAACCGACTTGATTGGTTTTTTAAATATCTAAACCAAAACCGAACCGATGCAATCGGTTAACCGTGGTTCGGTTTTTCAGTTTTTTTATTCATTTAAAATAAAATAAAAAAAAGACTAAAATTATCGGTGACTCGATGGTTGTTGTCGGTGTCGGATTTTTCGAAGATGGTGGTTGCTATCGTGTCGGCACTAGTTGGTGCCGGTGGTTGCTGTTAGAAGTCTGGCGGAGACGCCAAGAGGAGAGGTGAGAAAGAGAGAAGAGAGACAGAAGTCTGTTTGATGGGCTTGGTGCTGTTGTTGGTGCTTGTTTGCTGGTGAGGCGACGACCAGTGTTGTCGCTTAGTGCTACAGCTGCTGCCATGCTGATGGTTTGAAAAGTAAAGTTAGTAAACCGATGGACAATTAATGGAGACTGTCACACTGCCCAACTTTAAATTGAAAGTTTACTTTTCCAAAAAAAAAACAATTGAAAGTTTCAAGCCGAACTGTGACACTCAAGATTGGCAGTCTGGCACTGTCAAACTAGCAATGCCAATAGTCTCTTAGACTGTCAAACTCCTTTGATCAAATTTAAAAAATATGCATATATCGATTGGTACGATTAACAAATTTTTTGATTCAGTTTCGATCGGTTTTTTTGGTCGGTTCAATTTTTCGTTTTTTTTTGCTCACCCCTAGTGATCATGTGAGTTAGGTTGATTGAACCATAATTGTTGTGATTGTTAATGGTTTTTACCAAGCACAACTTTATGAATATCGTAAGCCACATTTTAAAGGCATTTCCTAATTGATGAAGGAAAATTTGGCCCGACCTCGCGTTCGCCCGACGCGTAGCAAAGGCAAACAGCTCGGGACAGTAGAGCACCCAAAGCGAACATCGGAAGCAAGTCAAAACTCACTACCGAACCCCAACTCCAGATCGCTGTGTTTAGTCCGAGCTCCTTGTTAAAAGCGAACTCCCTGTTAAAGGTCCCGGCTCCCTAAAACCCGAGCTCCCTAAGTCCTAGCTCGGTACCAAGAGCCCGAGCTCCC
>NW_010729091.1:6307697-6409707 GCF_000365185.1 Nelumbo nucifera | reverse complement strand
CATTAATCAAGAGTGTAGGACTTTAAAATATATATATATATATATATATATATATATATAATTATTATATTTTAATTACTATTTTACTATGTATGCTTTTCAACATTAACAAAAAACCAACTAAATATTAAAATTTGAAATGTTTGATAAACAATATATTTATTATTGTAAACAAAAAATATGTCATTATAAATTGTAAATTATCAATTGATAATTTATAAAAGCATATAATCTTAACTTAAATATATCAAATCTATTAAAATTTCTAAGATACATATCATATGCAAATTTATAATTCTTAATTACTAAAATAATGGAACAACCGTTAACAATTTTAGTTATGTCAATTTTTTGAAATAAGAAATGATCATTGATATAAAATTAAACTAGTGGATTTGATATATTCAATTTAATACTATATTATTGAATGTTTTGTAAAATATTGTTTTTGTAAATAATAAATATATTGTTTTAAGTGTAAATTAAAATATAAATAAATAAATATATTGAAATTTTAAGATACATATCATATACAAATTTATGAAGTATGGGCTTTAATTTATTAAGCAAAATTGTGGAAGGAGCTACCCTATCTTAGCCAAATTAAAGCATTATTCTTTAGGTTATGTTTAAGGGATTATAACTGATAATAACAACTATTGGGCTCTAATATCAATAAAAATAAGGGTAAATCTTTTAAACTATACATATTGTTCATGAAACTGACAAATTATACCCTTATTATTTACATATTGACTTAAAATACCCTTATTGTTTCTAAACAGTGACATCATCGTTAAGTGCTAATGGAAAGAAACGAAATGTCGAATTTGCCCTCCAGTATTCCTCAAAATGTAAAATAAAACACAGCTGAAATAAAGAAATGATGTTTTGAATATGGATCGAATTGGTCTCTAATTGGAATGCAAACCCAAAAACTAAAAACTCTACCATCTTGTGTCATTATCAACTGGTTTCAAAACCAGGTGGGTAATCTGAAAAGCCAATGATGACGAGGGTTGCACTTGTTGTCGGCATTACCCATCATAAATACCGTTCTTCAGCATAGAGAGGGGAGGAAACTAATCTCCGACTGAACCTTCTCTTCCTATGGTTGGCTATTAGTGGTTGTCAGAGAGAATGCAACGGCGATGATGTGCTCACTGAAACAGGGGAGAGATTGGTGGGGTTACTATTGACAACACTACAAAGCTTTGCCTTCTCCGTGGCCTTTCCCATTATCCCAACAGGTGCAACTGCAGAATTCGCCTTACTAGTGGACTCTGAGCACAAAGCCAAAGTCTTCAAGATCTTCTCCTGTGCTGTTTAACACACTCGGATTTCATAGTGGTAATTGAAAGATAGCACGCACGACGGCGGTGTCATATTTCTCCTTCTTTCTCCATTCTCAGACATCTCCCACCCCATTTTTTTCATGTTTCTTTTTTTTTCCATCTATTCAGCTTGACCCCTGCTTCAAGTGTATACCTTCGGCATCGCCTCTTCTACTAAGGGAGTGATCCACTGCCACTGCAAGTTTTTCATCATCACCCTTGATGATGTTCTATCTACTTGTAAACGTTATCAATGTTCCACGCCAATAGCTAAAGCTACCTGTGGGGCATGGAAGCTATGGGTGGGACCAACATTTGTTTCCGCTTAAGCAACCCAGCCATATTTTAAAAGAAGGGCACCACCTCTTGCAATGGTGTTGTTATGGACTAAGTCAATTAGGTTTATAGTGAATCATGGGTACAAATTAATAGAGATTGCAATACTCGTATAATGTGCTTGGAAGTCGTAGTGGAATCTCTTTCCTGCAACTGAGTGAGCAACGCTAAAGGCTATACAAGGAGTGAAGATTATTGCGATGGTGGAGATGAACATGATAGATCCCGAATTAGGCACTGGTGTGAACGAGATGGGTCATCCCTTTCTTTCTCTCTCTCTCCTAATTGAAACAACAATATGGACTATACAACTAGTTGTAAGCAATAAAGGCGTTTTGATCATCGACAATAAACCCACCATTAGAGTACTTTGTAAGACTTGGGTTTCATAAGAATTTAAGCCTTACCATCACGGGAACTTCAAGCATGACAACAAAATTAGACCACTATGCATTCATTGGCGTTTTAGTGTGCTTTTCTTGGCATTTCAGAACGCAAGGTTCATCTTTAATTTTTTACTATAAAGGATTCAATCTCGGTGGAACCATTGCGATGAACACATATGTGAATGAAGACGACGTCTTCTGGGCGCCAAGGCACTTTCCGTGCACAAGTTAACTGATAAGTGGATTCCGTGATCATTGGAAACTTGGTGTCTCTGGTGTATCCGATCCTTATGCCTTTTTTTTCTTCTTTTTTCAAGAAATCTGGTGATAAACGGTTGGAATGGCTGTTATTACAGTTGAAGAAGATTAATAAGAAAGAAGGAAGGAAGGAATGAAGGAGACAGAGAAAGTGAGAGAGAGAGAGAGAGGCAGAGGGGAGGCCTAATAATGAAGAGAATGAGAGTGGGGGCTCAGGACAAGGGTAATATTGGGTTTTGAAAAAAAATATAGGTCACATGGAGTCACATGTGCATAAATCGTGACAGAGCATTAACAGATGCTGACGATAGGGGTACAACTAGTCAATTGTCAAAAACAGAAGGAGTAACATTAGGCAATATGTAAATAGTAAGGGTATAGCTTGTCAATTTCGTGCATAGTAAGAGTAGTTTAAAAGATTTACCCAAAAAATAATCCTTTTAATATAATTTATAGAATAAGTTAAATTTTTAAGAAATATATTAAATAAAAACAAAAGCAATGTTCATCTTATTCCTCCTCCAAACAAACTAGTGATGAGTCGCCTGAACCTAGAGGGTTTTTGACGATACTAAGCACCCGGTGGTTGGCATTGTTCAACATCGACCCGTGACTCACCACTAAGCACCTGTGACTCGGAGGTGCTTAGTTACCTGAACCCAAGGATTTATAATGCTCCCATCTCTCTTGAGATTATGGCCAATCTTGTAATCGTATCCACCGGGCAAACCTACAATCTCTCATCGATTCAAAAGTGGCTAAGGGCCGAACACAACACCTGTCCCAAAACAAGGGAGAACCTAACGAATACAAAGTTGATTCCCAACATGGCTCTCAGAAAAAGCCCCATCTGCCCCCCAACCTCAATGATGAACTCTCCTCATTACAACTATAGCCAAGCTCCCAAGCTTATTTAATGCCAATGTAATGCTCAACTACGTGTCGCCCTCTTAAATAAACTCGTTTTTTTTATTGCAATTGATGTATAGAACCATTAACCAACCGAGGGTTGGCTCATTGGTGCCTTATTTGGATTGTTCCTGTGTTGATGCGGAATCAAATCCCACAACTAGCACTTTGGAGAAAAAGGGTTCGGGGGAAAGTTATTAATGGTGCATAGCACCGAATAAACAAAATATATATATATATATATATATATATATATGAACCATTATAAAGAGCCCATGTCATTGCCATCAATGAGGCATCGTTTATAAATATGAGCAAAGATCCACTGATACCTCTCTTATGCTCCTCGATTTTCATTGTTGTTTTTATTATATGTGTTTGGTTCGGTTTACGTTTATTGAGTAAACGTTGTCACATAAGCGCCCCATCAGCAAATACCTTATTAATTGCATCCATATGTATTGATGTTTGCATCCGCCTCTCCCATTTCAGTAAGCTTCATGTTTTAGCTTCCCGAAACAGGTAGGAGTTTATTGACACTTTGATGATGTGGTGCCTATGTGTCAAAAATGCCCTCGTTAATTGCTTATCTTGGTTTTGCAGCCACAGAAATACAAAATGTTTACTCAATAAACATAAACTGAACCAAACACCATCATTATTGTCTCACCTTGGCTCTTCAATCACCTCAACTAATTTAAAAGTCGGAGTCAATGCCCCCTATACCATACTTCAAGGCTTCTAACTTCTTTTTGTGCGACCAAATCTCCTCTGTAATTTACAATTTACCCTTTATATCTTCAATAGTGCCATTACCTAAGATAATAAAATTATTTTTGAAAAATCCTAAAATTTTAAATCAAAGTTTATACATAAAATCACAAAAAGTTTTACTAAAATCTCTCTCTCTCTATTTCTATACATACATATATTACATCTATACTATTTATAAAGTGTGAATCTTTTTTTTTGACTAAAATTACCCTATATTTATTTGGTTGAGAAAGGGTATAAAAATAATTTTATTATAGCTTTAATGGTTAGTATAATGGTCATATTTGTGTATTTAATCCATCTCTAATTATAAGAATTGAAAATATAACTTCAATTATTACTTTCCACCTCATTTAATCCCCTCTCATTAAGTATTATACCAAAGGTATTAAATCCCATTTTATCTTGTTAAATCATATTTTAAGTTATTTTTAACTAATTAATGCTACTAGTTAGATTTATGTCAATATTTTTAACAATATAAATCCATATATTTTAAAACTAACTCAAAAAATAACATTATTCTCTATTCAAGTGGTAGCTAAGCAATTCAACCATCCAAATCAAATTGGTCAACCTATGAAGTCATAGTTAGGTAATATTTTTTTAAGAAATAAATATAGAAAATTACAAAAAATGTAGAAAAATTTAGACACGTTAATGATATTTTTATTACTCAAATAAAAAATAAGTGTAATAAACAATAAGTATCTTTTATTGACAATGAAAATAAAATACATAATTTATAACTATCAAAAAATGAAATATAAAATTTAATAATAAATAGTTTAACTTTTGGATTAAATGTGCTAACCTTTAATGTCATAAATAAATAATAAAATGTAAAAATACATAAAAATTGAAAAAAAAACAATTAGGCACATGTATGATATCTTGTATTTATCATATTGATAAAAAAAGTAAGTGTGACATATTAGAATTATTTTTACACATAAAAATACAAAAAAAAATTATAACACATATATAATTCTATATTTACACTACTATTAAAAATATAAATAAGACTATGAACTTTCTTTTGACTAAAATCAATGTTTTAAAAATCGACCCGGAAATATAACCACTTTGGCTTTTGTTTTTCAAGTCAATTGTTCAGCCATCCAGTTTGAGTGGGTCCAATCGATAAAGTGTAAAATACAATGCAACTTTTTATTTTGACCCTTGGGTTGGGAATATATTAAAATCCACCGTATGTATACATTATTATGCGAGGGGAGTGTGAAATTTCAATAATGAGGCATCTGGTTAAAGTTGAGAAGTGGGAAGAAGAATAAGAATAAAGCATCACTGTAAATGGTTGTGATCATGTTCATCGAGCATTGTTGCATAAAAGTTTGCCCTGAGAAAAAAAAGAAGGAAACGTCGGCAACGACTATCTCCTTGTTCATCATCATGCCGCTACAACACCACTTGTCCTCTTCTTACATCTCTCTAAATATCTCTCAAATCCCATATCATTTGGTGCATGTATATCAGATTTTAATATAAGATTGCTGTTTAATCTACCATATCCTTCACCGAATTTTTCAATTTCTTCATTGGAGTTACACTTTTTTTGTTGTTACAAAAAAAAGATTTTGAGATATTAATTTTTTTTTTCTAATTTATATTTTAAAGTAAATAAAAAATTTAGAATTAGTTTGAAAGCAACCCGGGAACCATTAATCGGGTCTAACATTTTAACGGTTAAACTGTCTTGATCAACAGTTCCTTAACCATTTCAATGTTTTTTTTTTGGTAAAATAGTGGTTTAGGGCCAAAACGGAATCAATGAACTGACCAATTCCCAGGTCAAATGGTTCGACATTATAGTTTGGTCCGATTTTTTTAAAACGTTCACTAAAATAGTCATTTTTTAATTTAGTCCCTATTTAATTGTTAATTAAACTACTACTTTTCACCTAATTTAATTCCCTATATATATATATATATATTGATAAATGAATAAGAGGAAAAAAAAAGATCTATCTATACTATATGTAAAAGTGTAAATGTAGAGTGAAAGTTTTTCATGACTAAAATTACCATCTATTTCTTTGTCCGATAATGGGTATAAAAGTCATTATTGCAGTTTTAATGTTGGTTTTATTGACTATTAAAACTCCCATATTTGTGTATTTATTCCACCTCTAATTGCAATGGTTGAAAATGTATTTCAATTATTACTTTTCACCTCATTTAATCTCCTTTCATCAAGTCTTATATTTAAAGTATCAACTCTCATTTCCTCTTATTAAATCCTATATTTAAGTTATTTTCACTAACAAATGCTACTAATTAGATATATGCCAATATTTTTAATAATATAATCCCATATATTTTAAAATTAAGTAAAAAACAAAACCATTATTTATCCAAGTGGTAACTAGGCAATTTAATCATCTGAATCAAATTGATCAACATATGAAGTCATAGTTATGAAATAAATTTTTTAAAACTGAAATAAATATAGAATATTATAAAATGTATACAAAAATAGGCACCTTTATGATATTTTTATTAGTCAAATTAAAAAAATAAGTGTAACATAAAATAATTATTTTTAGGGTAAAATACTTAAACATACCTTGAGGTTTCATAAATGCACCTTGTGTTTTTCTAAAGTACTTAAATGTATCTTATGGGATGACCCCACTAGACTTAAACATACCTTCCATCAACCAAACTTCACATGTGAATTGATTCAAGGCTTTTAAAATCCTATTTTGCTCGTTTGGTCATGAAAAGGAAAAGTGAGGTGGAAGAAAGAGAATAAAAAACACTAGAATATAGAAGAAAGAGAAGAAAATAACTTTGTTCCATTTTCCTAACTTACCACATCGGCCCATTGTATTATTCCAATAAAAGAAAATATGTTTTGGTCAAGTGCAATACAACTGTGTTGGAGTGTTACATTTATTCCATCATTGGTCCATTCAGTCATGCTAGTAAGTTTTTATTAGCAAATGAAGTACAACTTTGAACATTTGATACCAACAGATATGTTTAGCCCGGAAATTAACCTTAAGGACGTTAGATGTTAATTTGGAGAGAGGAGTAAAGAGATCTGTCAAGTATGTCGAAAGACCCAAAATTTGAGTAGCTAAAGCCCAGTTGAGAAAGAAGAGGGGATTTAAGGAGCTGTAAAGGATCGGATAATAAATGACAATAGTTGTAACTATGAATTATGTTGAGATAATTAAATTAAGTCATATACTTCGCTTTGTGCAATCGATCACCCATTTCCATCCATCAATAAGATTGCCATGTAAATGTTGGGGGTTGGAGACTTGGTGTTTTTTTGATATTTTTTATTGTATGGATTATTTACATGAGTTTGAAATTTTGAAAGAAAAGTGAAGGATAAAAAAAGTCACAATGTATATTTAAGTATTTTTTGAAAAACTCAAGGTACCATTAAGTCAATTTATGAAAACCTATGTTATGCTTAAGTCTTTTACCTGTACTTTTATTGATAATGAGAATGAAATACACAATTTAAAACTGACCAAAATTAAAATTATTTTGCTATTTGGCAAAGATCAAAAAGTTCAACTTTTGGGTCAAATGTGTTAACATTTAATGTCATAAACAAATTATAAAATTTAATAAAATATAAAAACACAGAAAATGAAAAAAAACATAAATTTTGTAAAAAAAAAACATTTAGGCACATGTATAATATCATATAATTACCATATTAAACAAAAAGTAAGTGTGGCATATCAAAATTATTTTAACACATAAAAATACAAAAAAAAAAGAACACATCTATGATTCTATATTTACACTATTATTAAAAATATGAATAAGATTGTAGAACATTATTTTGACTAAAATATTTGTTTTTTAATTTAGTCCATATTTAATTGCGAGGCTTAAATTATAAATTAAACTACTTCTTTCACCTTATTCAATTTCCTATATTTAAATATTACATTTTTTTTATAATTTGACAAAAATAAGATACACAAAAAAAAAAACATTACGAAGAGAATAATCTAACTAACTGGGTAGGCCTATCAATGATACTTGAAATTTTACAACTCGATTCAATTATCATATATTTGGATGATGTGTATATGTAACTAGATTAATAATAAAAAACAAAAAAGTACATATTTATATACATTTTGGATATATAATTACTATTATTACCATCATTTAAATTTGACACGTATAAAGCACGTGCACACTTACTAGTACTATATACAAAAGTGTGAATGCATAGTGAAAATTTTTTGACTAAAATTACCTTCTATTTATTTGTTTGATAAAGGGTATGTAAGCCATTTTATTATAAATTTAATTATAATTTTTTATGGCTACTAAAATGTCCATATTTGTTTATTTATTACATATTTAATTGTAAGGGTTGAAAATATAGCTTTAATTATTACTTTCCACCTCATTTAGTCCATTGTACTTAAAGGTATTAACTCTCATTTTCTCTTATTAAATCATATATTTAAGTTATTTTTCACCAATAATTTATTTAAGTTATGTTAGTGTTTTTAACAATATAAATCCATATATTTTAAAATAGGTTAAAAAACAAAACTATTTTTTATCAAAGTGGTGGCTAAGCAATTCAATTATCATAATCAAAATGATAAACCTATGAAATTATAGTTAGGTAATAAAATAAAAAAATAAAAAATAAATATAGAACATTACAGATATTAATAATGAAAAATGAAATATATACTTTAAAACTGACCAACAACGAAATTATTTTACTATTTTGCAAAGAACAATGGTTCAACTTTTGGGTGATCAAATGTGTTAACATTTATTGTTGTAAATAACTAATAAAAATATAAAAACACAAAAGAAAGTAAAAAATACATAAATGTTACAAAAAAATAATTTAGACACATGTATAATATTAATTAATTATCATATTAAACAAAAAGTAAGTGTGACATATCGGAATTATTTTTAACAAAAAAAAAAATATATATATATATATAKAGAGAGAGAGAAAAAATTGAATACATCTATAATTCTATATTTACAATTGTACGCTGCTATTAAAGATATAAATAAGATCGTTGAACTTTCTTTTGTATAAAATACTCATTTATGAATTTAGTCCCTATTTAATTGTGAGGTTTAAATTGTAAATTGAACATTCGAATTACTATTTTCACCTCATTCAATTTTCTCTATTTAAATCTTACATTTCATTGATAAATGAACAAAAAAACACCAAATAATAATAATTCCAATTTTGGATACACTATTAGTATCATTATCATCATTTTAAATTACCGTTTACTAATATATATATATGTATATATGTATGTACTAGTAAACGTAGGTAATTTTAAATAATGATAATGATACTAATAATGTATGTAAACAAAAAATAAATAAAAATATATATTTATAAACAATATTTCGATACATTATTAGTATCATCATCATTTAAAATTACCACGTGCAAAGCACATGCACATTTAATAGTATATACATACGTTTCGTACATACATACATACATACATACATATGCATGTCAACAACCCTCTCCTTTCAACATATGCACTGATATATTTTCCCATTTTTCATTTGTTTTGTTTGTTTTAAAATATAAAATAATAGTCATAGTCATTAATAAAGCTGCATATCATAATCATTCATAAAGTTGCACACTATTTCCAAGAGAGAGGGAGAGAGTTATAACTCATGATACAAAGCCCTAATATCAATAAAATAACAAAGTATTATTAAATTAATAATAAGATAATAGTAAAATAATAGTGCCATAATAAAATGTTAATAAAATAATAATAGCAAACAAATATATTAGTTATTAAGTATAATAATAACGTATAAATAAAATATTAATATAACTAAGTGATATTACTAATAATAAAATAATAAAATACAAATATTATTATTAATAATTAAATATTATCAAGCACAACTAATATATTAACATAATATATTCATTATAAATACTAAGATATTAATTATTAATACTAATAAAATAATAATAACAATAAAGTACTAATAAAATAATAAAATATTAATAATTTTGTTGGTTGATTCAAATTCAAACTCCAATTGAACTAAAGTACAACAATCATAATCTAATTTTGATTGTCTATGAACCAAATATGTGCCAATAATAGGTGATTCTAATTCTAATTCCAAATGATTCCAATTATGGTCCTATTCGTGAACCAAATATACCCTAAAACAGATTTATCTTCTAAAAAATATTAATTTAAAATCCACTAAATTTGTTGTTTTGTGTTTTATTGTTTAACCTCAACCTATTTAGATTGGATCAAAATTGGATATCTAGTTTCCTCAATGGATTTGGATTCAAATCATAATTTGTGATATCAAATTGAATCATATTGGGATATAACTCAATTGCTCCACTAATTATCTATTTTCTCAATTACTCCATTATATTGTTTTTTTTTTGGGGGGGGGGCTTCTCTTTTTTCCTTCATTATTTTTATTATATTTTATCTCTTATCCTCGTTAATAATATAATAAACCAAAAGCAATTTTAATATGTAACAATCTTATTGTGTTTTAAATGACCCAAAAACTATAAGGTAAATAAGATAATTATTTTTAAAATACACATGTATAATAAATGCATATAAATATAAAATATTAAATTTATTATTATAATTTTTATATAATTACACATAATATCTATATGTATACATAATTATACTACACATATATACTAATATTCTGTTATTAGAGGTGGAATTTTATCAAATCGGATGAGGTTAAATTTGCATCCAATTCAATTATTTATCAAGTGCAAGTTCTAACATCAAAAGCATGGATTATCGAATTCGAAGTCTAATTAGGTATTTGACTTTTGGAGTCCAATGATGGCCTTGGTGGATAGGGCCCAAGTTAAGCAACTCCCAAATTCAACGTGGAAGTTAAATGCATATATGGTAAATGTTATTATATAATATTTAGATAGTAAGTTTGTTATATATATATACAATACATAAAATTAAGCAAAAAAAAAAATCATAGTTTCATAATTAACATGGGTAAGCCTGTCAACATCTTAAGCCTATATGAATATTATTACGCTTGAGGTGTGGGCAAGGTTAGACCAGGCAACCTTAAAAACTATTAATAGACTATAAAAGTTAGATTGGAGGGGGCTTAAATCTAATTGAAAATGTCAAATTGCTCTTAGGAGTGCAACTTTGGAGGGTTGGGCCACGATGAAGATCAACTCAAGCCTAACTCAGTCTTAAACCTCGAGCTTGGGCTTAGATTAAATTAATTATGACTAAAAAAGTTAATTTATAGATTAATTTAGTTATGATTATAGCCTAATTTTATATGTTTACTAATGCTTAAGTATTTTAAATATTTAAATAATATTTACAAAAAGTTATAACATTTAATCATTAATAAAATAAAGTTAAAAAAGGAACACCAATAGGTAGTATGGAAAAATAATTATATTATTAAGTAATTATCAATACTAAATTACTAAATTATTAATATAATTAATCCAAAATTACTAAATGGTTTCTATAACAAATTATTAAAATAAAAATCAATTATTTTAAACACCATTGTATTCCTTTTCTAATTATAAATTATGATTGTTTTTTCTTTTTTTTAATAACTAAATCCCATACATCACACAAATCCCCACTAATTATATTATGATACGGGCCAGGGTAGAGATTAGCTTTTATAAGGCAAACCTATACCCACGTCGTTCTAACAGCCTTTCCCAATCTTGCCTTGGGAATTTAAGGTCATAAAATATAGCACACAAGTATTGAGATATTCTCAAAGAGAGCTACTCGAACGGGCTTTGCCTTTGACTGAAGCCTAACTCGCGAGGGCAAAAATATCATCATTGAATACATGCGCGCGTACACTGAACGCCGGTCCACAATAAACACCTTTGTCTTTGATGGTCCATCATCACCCATGGCCCAACAACCTCTCTCTCTAGGGTGAACAGAGAACTGAGAACCCACCCTATCAACAACCACCAAATATTATTGAACGTTTCTCCACGTACGAAATTAGATGGATAATACGGCCTCTGGCACCGTCGGTGCACTCATCCACGTATTTCTAGTTCGCAGTGGAGTTGGGAGTTGGGACAACGGAAAAAGTTTGTCCGGTACTCAATAAATTTTTAGGTCTATATACCGTTGATCGCGAGATCAACGGCGTAGCAATCTTTGCCACCATATGGTTCTCTAGGTCATTTGGCCACTTGATCAGACAAAACCCGGCCCAATGGCCAAAACAGCCCCCAACCCACGACGTCCCAAATACAGTCTCGTTGTTAAAAAGACTATTATATACCMTTATTTCGATTTCCCGATCCATCGCTCATTTCTGATGCCCGAAGCCACGTGCAGCTCCACCACTGATATTTCTTCCTGTTTGTCTTCCTTCCTTCTTCCTCTTTTCTTCCATTCCGGCGCAAGATAGCCTCCATGGCAAACGCATGAGTCAGAGTTTCTCATTGCCCTCTGCAATTTCCTGGATTAGAATTCCTATCCACTTCTATTTCTTAGATTTTTTTCACTATGAAGCTCAGGACGCTTTAGAATTTTTCACTTTCCTTTATTGCAAACTATTCTGTTATTTCACTGTTCAATTTAAAATCGGAACAAGATGATGGGTTCTGGTAACCAGGACTTCGATGAAGCCCAGCTGTTTGCATCTCGAGAGGAAATGGAGAGCCTCATTCTCGATGAGCCTTCGAACGGAAAATCTTTCTCTGATTACCGGAGCGCGATGTCTTCTGTCTCTGTCTCTGAAACTCACCATCCATTGTCGCCGCCAATCGTCGGCATAGGAGACAGCGACGACCCCCTGCTGTCGTCTCCATCTTACAACAGAGACCATCGAAACCCTAATATATCCGAGAACTCGTACCTGGAACCCCCATCTTACGCAGATGTCATCTTCAGTCCGTTCAGCGATAAGAATGGCGAGGTGAACGGAGTCGAGAACCCTATCTATGATTCAGGAAAATCCGGAGTTCTATCGAGATCAGCTTCGTCGAATTCTGAGTACTTCAAGATTTCGGTGTCAAATCCTGTAAAAGAGCAGGAGACCTCGAATTCGCTTGTTCCTGGAGGAAACACTTACTATACGTATCTGATCACGACGAGAACTAACATGCCCGAGTTTGGTGGATCGGAGTTCAGCGTGCGGAGGCGCTTCAAAGATGTGGTAACATTGTCCGATCGGTTATCGGAGTCTTACAGAGGTTTCTTTATTCCACCGCGACCGGATAAGAATGTAGTGGAGAGTCAGGTCATGCAGAAGCAGGAATTCGTGGAGCAGAGGCGGGTGGCCTTGGAGAAGTATTTGTCTCGATTGGCAGCACATCCGGTGATCAAGAAGAGTGAGGAGCTTAGGGTGTTTTTACAGGTTCAGGGGAAACTTCCATTGCCAACGACTACCGATGTGGCTTCCAGGATGCTTGATGGTGCGGTCAAGCTTCCAAAGCAGTTGTTTGGGGAATCTGCTAGTGTAGTTGCTCCGCATGAGGTTGTGCAGCCCGCCAAAGGAGGAAGGGACCTGTTGAGGATCTTTAAGGAATTGAAGCAGTCAGTAGCCAATGATTGGGGTGGCACGAAGCCGCCAGTAGTCGAGGAAGATAAGGAGTTTCTAGAGAAGAAGGAGAAGTTGCAGGATCTCGAGCAGCAGCTCAGCAATGCATCTCAGCAGGTAGTTTGACTTGTATGTTTTTCATATTTATTTGGTTTTCTTTTCACTATTTTTTTTATTTTTATTTTTAAATTTGGAACCCTTGGAAAGTTGGTTTTCACCAGGATGTTGTATCCTTACTCTGGCTGTGCAGGCTGAGTCTCTTGTCAAGGCCCAACAGGACATTGGAGAAACAATGGGGGAATTGGGTCTAGCATTTATTAAACTAACAAAATTTGAAACGGAGGAGGCCGTAAACAATTCTCAAAGAATACGAGCTGCTGATATGAAACGCGTGGCAACAGCTGCAGTTAAAGCAAGCAGATTCTATCGGGAATCAAATGCTCAGACAGTAAAGTATTTGGTAAAGTACAATCCTTTTGTTACTGATTGAAGTTATAAGTTTGAACTTAAAAATGTAAGCCGATGTTGCATTAAGGTTTGGATATTCTTTTCCTTTTGACAAGTTATAGGTTTGAATATTCTGAATTTCCTGTACAAAATATCTTTTAGTGGATTTATCAAGTTAGTTGAGAAATTTCTAAATTCATAAGAAAATTGATTTCATACTCTGTATTTGAAAGCATTTCAAAATTGAATCAACAGATATTAATTCATAGTCTCTTGTCAAGTTTCTGAAACATCTTATTAGCGATGAATGAAAGTGGTGATTTTAGTCCAAGGGTTTTGTGCTTCAGTATGGTATTGCTGTTTTTGTTATACTTGAATCAAATTGTGTATCTTGCAGGACACACTTCATGAATATCTTGGATTGATGCTAGCTGTCCACAGTGCATTCTCAGATAGGTCAAGTGCTTTATTGACAGTACAAACTCTTCTATCAGAACTGTCTTCCTTGCATTCAAGGGCTGAAAAACTTGAAACTGCATCATCCAAAATATTCGGTGGCGACAGATCCAGGATTCGCAAAATAGAAGAGCTGAAAGAAACTATAAAAGTTACTGAGGATGCTAAAAGTTGTGCAGTTAGAGAATATGAAAGGATCAAGGTAATTTGTGTATTCCTGATATTCTCAAAATGCACCTGAAACTGATGCTATTTTTTTTGTTATTTTATTGTGGTTATTGGTTTATTGGCAATTTCTGTAAAAGGTTGTTAGGATCTCTAATGTGTTGTTTGGTGACAGTTATTATTATTCCAAAGTAATGGTGTAGTTGATAAAAAAATGACTTAATGGTGTTAAACACTTGAAGCCTTCCATGATGTAGAGAACCTGTGTCTTACATATATAAAACCTTGCTTGGTGCCAAGAAAACTGATCAATCTTTTAAGAGAGAAGGAAGGCTACTAAAATCTGGTTTGAAATCTTGTCTATCATAAATCACTATACAATGTCATAACATTTTTGGTAACATGCCGTGCCATAACTTAAAAACTTTAGTTTATATATATAATTTTGGAGGGTCTATGGTTCAATGCTTCTGCAGTACAGAAATATAATGTAATTCACTTGTAGTCAGTGAAATCAGAGTCATGAAGGCAAATGCTACTCTCATAATTGCAGTTCCTCTTTCTAGAGATGCTATATTTTCAGAGTAGCAATTTAAGTTTTGCACGTACTTTCAGCTTTGATATTTGCTCAATATTATCAAAAGCAAAGAGCAAAAGATTAAATATAGATAGGGAAAAATATGGTGTAGGACAATTTTTCTGTATGTATCCGTTATAAAATTATACATGTATGTATACATAGTATACATGCATATATACATATGTATTTATACTAATATGGTACAGAGAAGTTCATGTCCAGGTTGGTTTCAAGAATTGAAAATATTGTATGCTTTTCTATATGTAACAAAAATGACATTTTTTGGTAACAAAGTTAGAATCTATTACGAATGCTCGTATGTAATTATGTATAAATATAATTATATCTATATATTTGTCATGAACAAACATATATAGTACATTGTTTAGAATTCAAGTAGTTATCAATACGTCTTGAATTGGAATTATATTTAAAATAATGGCATGCTATTATATACTTAACTGGACTGATCTATAGTGGAATTAGATATGAAATGTGAAGAACATCTTCATATGCCGTCCATGTGTGTACATTTCCCAATACTCACATGTAATAATTTCTGTTGCTAATCTAAAATAAAGAAAAAGAATCCTTATTTTGGGAATATTTTTCAAATGCTATTGTTATTTCATACCCAAATAGTTTGTTAAAGATATATTTATTTAGGATAATATAAACTCATTGGTTTTATATAGTCCAGGAGTGGAGAATATGCCGCATCTAGAAATAGGAAGTCTTGCACCATCTCCATGGAATGCTTTAAGTTAGCTTAGGGATGACTTTTATTTTAGGGTGCTTTCTTTCATGGATGTATGTCTTGCGTTCAGCTTCCAATGAGACTTTGACCTGCATGAATTCTAAGGATGCTTTCTACATGTAATCAATCCCATTTGAGTAACAACCAATATGATGGGTTGTCAAATGCTATTTGTGCATTTTAAGCCAGCAATGATGGAGAATAAGAATGATGAGTAGGCTTGATGCAGGAACTGTTGATGTCAGCTGAAGTGGATGAACTGAAAGTCTTATTGCTTTACCTTTTAGTGAAAAAGTTTTTAAGGAGGTTGTAAGCTCCTTAATGGATGAAGCTGAAGTTGGGTTGATTACTATACCCTCAGATGTTTTATTAGTTAATTATTTTATCCACTAAAAGTCAAAGCAATTGGTCATTCAGTTCAGCGGCTTCATCCATTTTCAAACAGCCCCTGAATGCTTATAATATACTATGATTTGCTAGGGAAACACATTTAAGTGATGAGTACAATTTTGTCATTCATTCACATGGTAATCTTGATGATCTCTAACAGGCATGTTAAGGTGGCCATATTGTTGATGTGCTAAGTCATGTAATATTGTTATTTGTTAAAATAAGAAATGCTCTTGCACTAGCAGGATGGAGCAGTTTTGCCTGTTTTGCAAGTTTTCGTTCACAATTAAGGCCAAGCATTTGGTTAATTATCAAATGAAAGATGGGCAATTTGGCCCTGCACAGAAACTCATAGAGGTTAAAGTTTCTTTTAGTTTTATTTTTTATTATTTTTTAATATTTTTTTAATATTAAGTTCAGGATTCAATCCTTTTTGCATACCTGATGGCATAGAATATTTCCAAGAACAAAATATTAAACTACAACAGCGAATTGTTGTCAGCAAGCCAAAGGCCATTGAATTGTTTTATGCACTTGGGGTGATACGATATATGGCTACTGAGAGGATATTATGACAGTTTAGCTCTTTGAGCCACTAATAAGACATATGTTACAGAACAGCTCATGGAACTGTACGATACTGCCTGCTAGGCTTAAGAAAAGTGGTAAATATCAATCTAACTGTACAGTTATGGCAAGACAAAAATGGCTGGCTTGCTGTGAGCTTATAGCTACTCTGCTCATGTTAAATATAATATCTACTGGTTGCTCATTAAAATGAAACAGAATATACCTTGTAGCTGCTTAGTGAAAAAATGGAGAATTACCCATGTTAATTATGCCCTAATTACATTTATTCCTTAATTGCTCATATCCTTTCCATTGTATTCGTCCTCTTCAATTGTTATAATAGTCTGTTTCCTAAGAAATGGCTGTTATTATCTTAAAAAGAGAGAATAAAACCATTGGAAGTGGAGACTACAAATAATGAAATATGACATGCTAAAGATAATATTATATTGGCAATTATTAGACAAATATAACATTTTAGCGCAATAAATATTGCAGACTTCTGAGATGGTGCCTGTTGCCTTGATCAAGGGTATCTCATAGTCACCAAATGCAAGCACCTTGCGGAAATCTTCTCATCTTGGTGAAGCAAATTTTGGTGCATTTCGACTCAATTAAGAACTGAAAGTGCCTGTGACAATTATGTATAATGATAGCTTTCTAGAGTGCCAGATGAAATGCTTCTGCTTGATGAATTTTCTGTTGTATTAACTTTGATCAAGTGCAGTAGTGTATGAGAAAGATTGGAAGCGAGAGACAAAAAAGAACTATTAAATGGATTGCCTACTAGTTTATCTTTGAATTATGGTTTATGGAAAAAAGCGGATTTGCTGGGTTTTCTGGAATTAAAACGAGGGGTTTATGAGGAGTGTCAAGCAGAGGCTTTGGTAGAGGAAGGTGATGTAGAGTATGAAAGAGTCTCTAATGTGTTCACATCCTCTAGGATAATAGAAGTATCTTGTTCTTTGTGATTAAGGTGGATGTTTTCAAGCTGTTATGACTTTAAGGGTTTGTCTATGGTGTTGGGTTTTTTGTTTGGATGGGAGCTGGAGGTGAGAGTTGGAGCACCCTTGATTTGCTTTCTCTGTTTTTAGCCTGGTTTGAGAGGATTGCTTCTAGGTGGTGGGGGTGTCTTCTAGGTTGGTGGGACTGGTATGTTGAAATCATCTACTGGTAACATATCTTTCTCTGGTGTTCTGTTCTTGTTGGGATATTGATTCCCTGGACATCTAGCTCTTGAACCCCAATTGAACTGCTCTTCACATGCTGAGACAATGCTGAGACAAACACTTGGAGAAGTGTTTTTATGCCCAACCTGAGTTCATCAAGAATGGTTACTCCATCAAATTTCTATACTTTTCTCCCCCTATCCCCATCTCCACCTCAAAATCATCTTGTATCCTTTAGTAAGTTGTATCGATGACTCAACAGAACTATTATTTCCCTATAGTCTCCTAGGTTAAGAAGTTAATGGGGGGGAAATAGATGTTCTGCCTTGAGGTTTATATTTTTATTGCACATGTGGTTTATGACAATGAAACAGTGAAGACAATGAGACCTTTCTTTGACAAATTTCTGCATAGTAACTTGTGAGATATGGAATACTTGTGATTTGAGATGGTTTAATGGGAGTTACCGAATTTAGTTCCTGGAAAGGATTTTCCCCAAGAGTTAGTAGTTGAGGATTTAATAAGGAAAAGTGTAGTTTCCTTTCAATTTACCAAAATGGAGTAATTCCCTGTGTTGATATTTAGATGTAAAATGTGATGCCTTTTTGAACTCTCAGGGCTCAATGTTAATCAAGCTAGTGTGGGGACAGGGTATGTTTCCTAAGCTATCATTCCTTCTTTATGCTAGCATGCAAATAGCGTTTTGGTTCTGTGTGTGTATATGTCTGGCATTATTAATTCATGATTACATGCTCATAGCACTTTCTTCTTGTGTTCACAGCTTGAGTATGAAACTAGAATTAGAATATAATAATGCCTATTTTCCTGGTTCATGCGATAGCACTATATTGCTATCCTGTTAATGGACCTCGTTAAGTTTTTTGGTTATTCATTGAAAGCAACTGTTTATTTTGCATGGTGCCATTTCTGTTGACATTCTCTTTAAATTTTGTTAAAGCATTCACCTTAACACCCTAATTTAACAGTCAATCTTTTGGCAACTTTTTGATTTTATTTTAGCATAACATCCTCATTTGGAAGTCAACCTTTCTGCAAAATTAATCTTTGTTCTTTAATTTATTTCTGAGTAGTTCTTTCTGGAATCTTTGAAATATGATCTAAAATGTTGTAAAATGCAGGAAAACAATCGAAATGAACTTGAGAGGCTAGACAGAGAAAGACGTAATGACTTCTTGGGCATGCTGAAAGGGTTTGTAATTAATCAGGTATTTTTCCTTCACATTGTCCTTTTCTAATTTATCTGTTTAAGGAAGTTGGGATCTGACATAAGTCATGCTGACACGCTGTATTCAATGAGTTATCTTAACCACACGAATAAGAAGGTTTCATAGCATCTGGTTACAAAAACTTTGATCTAACAATGAAAGACAATATCTTTAAAAGTCCCAGGGATTTAAGCCACAGATCAAATGGATTTCTGCTTCTCATAGGAAAATAAGGCATTTATTGGTTTACTGTAGAGTCCTTTTGACCCAAGATCGATGGGCAGGCACATCATACAGGATATGTTAAACATGCATTCCCCCAGAAATGAACTTGCGTTAGGATTAGAATTAGGATGGTGGCAAAAGAGTTAAATAAACCTTTGCCTTAATGTTATGATCATTGTTGTTGTGGTTGTTGTTATATTATTATTTACTAAGGTTCCATGGCACAGAAAGCTAGAATAGGTGGTAGGTGCTGAATTTATGTGATCCTTTGTTTTTATATGAGTAATTGATCATCTTTATTCATTATCAATAACTTATCATCTTTATTCATTACCAACAACTAATCATCTTTATTGATGTAGGGAAAGAATGGCATATGTACAGTGTGATTACTGATGGAATACCTTAAAGCTAGACTGTCAGCCTAACATTATCAACTGTTTTCATTAGTGTTACAAAACCTGGATCCGAGGTTGAACTGTTTCCCTTTGGATCAATGGGTCAACCCGTGATATCATCAATATAAAAAATAAAAAACCCAGTAGTAACCTGCTGAATGGGTCAATGGTTCTGTTGTCTGGGTTGGTTAAATCAATAGGTTTTTGTAATATGCTACATTAGAGGTTGACCCGAAATTGTTCTCTTACTTCCCCTGTTTGCCCTTATCCTAGCCAGAGCATCAACTAGGCTATTGGTATAACTGTATACCCATGTATAAGTAGCAGTTATGTAGCATCCCTCATAAGATGTCTGTACTGCCATGGAACTTGGCTGATAATTTTCAGCCAACTCACAACAACTTTGGAGTTCCCTTTCAGTGCTACGTTTCTGAACCCAATTTGCCACCCAATACCAACCTCTTAGTGCCATCCGTCAAGAATGGTGCAAAGATCTCCATGTTTTAAGCCAATGAACAACTTAATCAAAATGTTCTCAATAAAGGTTTCCTTGGTTTCGGATCTTTCTCAGAATATTCTCTTGTTGCTTTCCTCCCAAATGTTACAAAGAACTGCTGACCTAACATCTATCGATACATTATCTTCCCTCCTTTGGTGGATGGGTTGAAGAATGACGTGATGAATGCATCAATTCTGTGGCCATCAGTCTCTCTTGGAACATGATGAGAGAATTCAGGGTTGAAGGGGAGGCTTTAGGTGCTACAGAAAATGGATACCTCTGGTGGAGGATTGCAGAGCACTTCAGATGCATTGGTGTAGGATTAGAACTGTGTCAACTAATATGAGTGGGTTAAATAAGAGAAGAATAGATGGCTGTCCTACTCCTGCAAGGTCTAAGGCTGAGCAAAAGACTAAACATGAGAAACATAGCATGGAAGGAGATTCTGGAATTGTGGGAGGTGGTTAAGGAAAAATAGTCAAGGTTCATGACATCACAAGCATACATTAAGAGGGAGGATAAGAAGCCTAATAAGAGAATCAGGAGCAACAGTTCAGTTGGTGCCAAGATCATCTAATACATGATTCAGTTGCAAGACAAGGGGTCAAAAGGGAACAGAATAATTGTTTTTTTTTTGGGGGGGGGTAATCGATGGTGAAACATGAAATGAAAAGAAGGGTTAGGTAGTGAAGACTAGCCTAACAAAAAGGCAAATCCGTACGTAGATAACATTCTTTTTCATAATCAATAAAGTTACACTATTAAAAATAAAAAAAAGACTGGATTTAAGTAAATCCAATGCATGATTGCATTTCGGTTGATCATGTTAGTTGGCTAACTATTTGAGAACTTAGAGATTGCATGTGATTTGTCTGTAAGTAGGCCTACCAGAGAGCTTAGCTGGGTCAAACACTCATTTTAATGGCACAATGTTCCATTGCGGTGTATACATTATCAGAACATTATGTATTGCATTGTAAATTTGTAATCTTTCATTCTTTTTTTTTTTTATGTGGGCTTCATCTGAAATGACAATTATAATCTGTGGTATAAGATTGACATTATAAGGGGTACAATGCATGCAATATAATTTTTGTTTGCAATTTTATCTTTCTTTATTTTTTATTGCCCTTGCTAGGTATGCCGTATGCATTGTTATTGCTATTCCTTTAATTTTTAATCTTTATCTTTTTTTATTTTTATGTGAAACCCATCTGAAATGGTACAAATACCAGATGCATAGTGCATGATGCATTATGAGGGAGTACAACACATTTTGTTTTATATCTTTTAATTTATTTTTTCATTTACCCATACCAAGCATGGGCTGTTAGCTAGCATTAGGATTAATTTGACATGTACTAACTAGCTGGGAGTGATGCTGCTTACTTTGTTGATTCATTTGCATACTACACATTATCATATGCTATCACTTTGCTATTTAGCTAGAAATACGTCATATTTAAACTGCTTCGTAGCTTTCACATGTGATGTTCTCTGCGTGGTGATAAAGTTGAATTGTAATCAGATCAGTTTATCTTCTTTCTTTCTTAATGGAGTTTTGTTATGGCTATCTTCTGTGTTTAAGTAGGGTTATGTTCATTTATTTACAGGTGGGATATGCAGAGAAAATAGCAAATGTGTGGGCAAATGTTGCAGAAGAAACAAGTGGGTACACGAAAGAGAGCAGTTAAAATCTGATTGTAAAATTTAGCCCCCCCTTTAAATATCTGCTGTCTTCCTCCTCCCTTCTATTGCATTTGTGTACATTACTAGGAAATAACGACACGTTCATTCTCCATTGTAATAAAGGAGAGTACTTGGTAGAATTATCTTGAAATTTGTCGAACTTTTCTTGGATCTGCTACCGACGTAGTTGCCTGGTGCAACTATGAAATGTTGCTTATGAACGCTCTCTAACGAGGACAGGGACCTGGTGGCGGATATGACAAAGATTTGTCGTCCTTTTTTAGTTTTTATTGGTTCTGCTACAAAAGTTATTGCCTTGTCTAACCATAAAATGCTGCTTCTCAATGCTACAAAAATTGCAGGTAGCTCTGGCTGGGTATAACCAAATGTCTTTCATTCACATGCAGCACCTAATGAGACTGATTATTTTTGTGTTGTGTTTGAACTCAAGAAATCAAACATCTGCCATTCAAGTTGATTTGGTAGTTGAGCACTTGAGCTTGATCAAGCTCAAGGACCTCCGTCACAAGTTCACAAACTCATAAACCCACATGGAATTCATGGCCACAAAAGGTCTGTGTGTCATTAGAGTAGACTATATCTGCCACAAAATGGAGCAGCATCGTTTTGAATTACGAATCAGATATTTAACTTTAAATTATTATTCTTATTTCTAAACCAAAGTCTGTACCAAGGCATCGGGATTTTTGGATGGAAGGAGGAGAATCCAATTTGATTGGGGAGGATAGCCTAACGCTAATAATGTTCAACATTCAAAGCATAATGTAGGGTTGATGGCGTGCAAACAAACCAAATATTCTTTAGTAGCTTTTTCTTGAAATAATTCGTTTGATTTCATCGCCTAAAATTGACGTTGCAAGATGAATTCAATTGTCAAATTTGTCATAATGCTAATATGTTGTTTGCTTTCAAATGTAAAAAGATCATTTCGTATAGTTGCTGAACGCCCAGTGGGTTTCAACTTTCGGCTTGTACTGATTATTTTTTGATAGGTGAACGTTGATTGATATGGGAAGAAAAAAAAAGCAATTTAGCATCGTGCAACACTGTTTGTGTCTTGAGTTGTGGCGAAGTGAAATGCTAAATTCACTTTCTCCTCCCTTCATCCTTTTCCTCAGAAGGCACACACGTAAGTCTGGCGGAATACTCAGTTGCATGCATACAAGGGGTCAAGCAACTGTTTACAGTGACATTTGACTTGGGTGATTTGGATCAGGGATGGCTAGGCAGAATATCTGTAACTGGTATCTGCCTTGGAACTGACTATGAAGATGAGCTATTTTCTAGTAGCTGCTGCTATTGATTGAAGATGAGCCAACCCAGGCTGAGTTTTTTTAGAAGTGGCAGTGTGTGGACCAGATCTTCTCAGCATGTAACTTAAAAAAAGCTCATCTTGCATTGCAAAACAGAGTAGGCCTATCCTCTTTATTATCAAATAACTAATAATATTAATGTAGTCTCAAAAAGCTATCAATGCTTGATTATTCCTACAAATAGCAATAGGAAAAAGAATCAATTACAATCAAACCTAGGCAAAATGATGACATCGTACTACTACTGTTTAGTAAACTAAAATAAGCTACTATTTACAGTCACTTAATAAAGCTCATATGGGCAAATAAAAAAAAAAATCAAGTAATAAAAGAATTTCGGTTTCCCTTTCTTTTTCACTCCAGAACCCACCCCCCATGGGCCCCATATGGCGAAGTGAAGACAGCAATTTTAGGTTATTCAGTTGTTGATGGAACTCCAGTAACATCCTCAGCGGAGCTGGCAGCAAGTTCGGGCTTGATCTCTTCCAGCTGCTGGAGAACTTGCTGAACTTCTGGCCTTGCTGCCGGTGAGGGATCCACACAATGTAGAGCCAACTTCAATGTGTTGAGCAACTCATCACCCGTGGTGGATGCGTCCCTCATTAGTTCCAGATCGAAAACTTCGTTGGTCCACTCTTCCTTAACGATCGAGGCCACCCATTGAGGCAAGTCCACACCATTCATCGCTTCACCTGGGGATTTCCCAGTAAGGAGCTCTAGTATGATGACACCGAGACTGTATACATCTGTTTTTGTGCTGGCTTTCTTGAGCTTTGAGAGCTCCGGTGCACGGTAGCCCAGTGCACCAGCAGTGGCTATCACATTGGAATTGGCAGCAGCGGTCATGAGCCGAGAGAGACCGAAATCCGCAATCTTGGCATTGGTTTGCTCGTCGAGCAGGATGTTGCCGGAGGTCAGGTTCCCATGTATTATGTTCTCATGGGTGTGAAGGTAGCACAAGCCTCGCGTTGTGCCCATCGCTATTTTCATCCTTGTCGGCCAATCGATGGGGGTATCAGGCCCTCGAGCTGCAACATACATCATAATATAACGATCAGTATCGACTGGATATGTAATCTCTTGTAGAGAGTCAAAGAGCTCCTTCCCCCCCTCCCCCTTTCAGTTGAGAAGGGAGGAGCCATCTACAGTTAGTTGAATCAACTTACCATGGAGGAAGGCGGCAAGACTCCCTTTAGGCATGAAATCAAAGACAAGAAGCTTTTCTCCTTTTGGTCCCAAATAGTATGCCCTCAGTGCCAAGAGATTGGGGTGACGAATCTTGCCCAGGGTGTTAACCTCGACCTCGAACTCCCTCTGAGTCTTGGCAATTTTCTCCCTCAGCCTCTTTACCGCTACTTGATTCCCATCTTCCAATGTCGCCTTATACACTGTCCCGTATGTACTCTTCCCCATTATCTCTGCAGTTGCACACAAGAGATCGTCTGCAGTGAAAGCCAATGGCCCATCAAAGTGGACTAGCTTCCCTCCTGCCTCACCGCCGGATTCAACTTCGGTTCCAGCAGCAGTCGCTCCCTTTTCGCCTCTTGTGGCGACAGCCCTTCTAGCTGCGCCATTCTTCTTCTCCCTTGAAGTAGCTCTTTTCCTGATCAAAAAGCAGAGCAGAATACAGCACAGCAAAAGTGAAACCACGAGGAGGCCCCCGGTGGCTATGAGAATTATGTCTTTGGTGGTCAGTTTGCGGCGGCTTGGTTTCGTAATCTCTGGTGATGGAGATGGCGAAGAGGAGGAAGGACAAGGAGTCGAAATGCTGTACCCGCATAGTTGAAGGTTCCCGATAAAAGAGCTGGGATTGAATTTTTCCGATAGGAGAGAGGGAACGGAACCAGAGAGGTTGTTATAAGACACGTTGAAGGAACTTAGGTTCGGTAGATTGGCGAGTGAAACTGGGATATTTCCACTAAACCCATTTTGGGATAAATCTAGTTGAGTCAGGCTGGAGATTTTGCCCAGAGCATCCGGGATATTTCCTTTGAATTGATTTCTCTTCAGGTCAAGGACAGAGAGATTTTTTAGTCTGTCCACGGCGTCCGGAATCTGGTCCTCAAGGCGATTTCCCTCGAGGTTCAAGAGAACAAGGGAGGAAAGGTTGAAAAGACTGGCGGGAAAGCTTCCACTGATGGCATTGTTAGATAAATCTAATGTTCGAAGCCTAGAAAGATTTCCAATTTCGTCGGGTATGGTTCCGTTGATCTGGTTATGACTCAGAGATATCTCTTCAAGCTTATCCAGTTTGCTCAGAGAGACGGGAATCCTTCCAGAAATGAAGTTGTGATCAAGGGTCAAGAACTGGAGCTGATAGCTCTCTGTTCCACCCCAGGTATCAGGAATAGAGCCAGAGAGGTTATTGTACTGAAGAGCAAAGAAGGTGAGAGAAGGGGAGCGGGTAAGACTTACAGGAATCGAACCAGAAAAGGCGTTGGAGCTGAGGTTAAGCCTGTAAAGCCTCGTAGAGTTCCCGAGACTAGTGGGGATTGTTCCAGTGAGCGAGTTGTTGCTAACGTCAAGAGTCTGGAGCAATGGACAGGAACCGATCGAAGGAGGAATTGAACCTGAAAGTCGGTTGTTGAAGAGATAAACACCTCTCAGATTGGGGAGGAACCCAAGAGAGGTAGGAATCATGCCCGTGATAAGGTTGTCGTGCAGGCTAAGCTTTCTGAGAGCTTGAAGTTGGGCGATCTTCTCTGTGATATGGCCGCCCAATCCCTTCCATGGGAGCTGGATCGCTATAACCTGGCCTTTAACGCACTTGATCCCTGCCCATCCTCCTGAACAAGCTCCGAAGCCACTGTCATTCCAGCTCCGTAAGATTCCCAGAGGATCCACCAATTCGCGTTTGAAGGCTTGAAGAGCTTGAAAATCAGCTTGAGTGACGATTATCCCATCCCACGGCTGGCTCGATACCGAATGGCAGGTGAAAAGCAGTAGTTGAAGGAGCAAGAACAAGTGGTTACAGAGGAAGAACCCGTTATGAAATGCAACATGCCGAAATGGTTTCTTGCCTAAGGAATGATTCTTCCATTTCTCCTTTTTATCTGAAATCCGGCAATGATCGGCTGTTCTTCTCATAAGTAGCCGCAGAACATGAAATGGGTCTACGTGAAAACTACCCAAGAGATGATTTCTGTTCTCCATGGCCACTAAAGAATAGCAGAAATGTAGAAACCAATGATTGGGGAAGAATTGGTTTTGCTCATCCACTCTGCCCCTCCAATTGGCTTGCTTTTATTTCTGCAATCTAGTTGAGATGATGGTGATAATAATGAAACAGGTGAGAAATGTGAGAGGTGGGTCTTGTGAGGAGAGAGGGGGGGAGGGGGTATGTGAAGATCTCAGTTTAGTGAAAATATCTTAGTTAGTGAGAAGAGATAGAGGGTGAGAGTGCGAGTGTGAGAGAGAGGGGAGTAAAGGAATCTTTCATTTTTATTATTATTATTTTGTTGGGGAGACAAAATCGGAGACAGTAGTCAGGTGGAGGGTTCAGAGGCCATACCATATTATTCTTGGTTGAGAGTAGAGACCAACGGCTAGTTTTCTCTTCCATGTCTTTAAAACAAATGAAGTAGGAAGTTAAACGGCTAGTTCAGGTCTTCGTTCCGGTGCGCTCCTGTAACGGCTATATCATAGTGGGTCCCATCAGCTCACCTGGAATCGTGGAATCACTAATTTGGCGGTGACACGTGACAATGGCGAAAATGCCCCCTGGCTCCTTCCTATCGGGTTTGATGACGAGGATGAGGTCAGTCGTAATTCTTACAGATGTTGAGTTGACAAGGGTAGGGGAAAAAACTGAACTGAACACGTGGATATTTTGACGTTTTGTCTTCTTCTGACGTGGGATAATGCCCTATTGCCCTTCCTTCCGAAATCCGAACCTGCTTCTTGCAATCTTGCCTTGTGTTGGTTTGGTTGGTTAGTGGCTGCATCAGTCTCATCAAGGCACTGCAACGACGGTGACGGTTCATCATTTTCTTCTAACTCATCAAGCATTAAGGAACCAGACCGGATGAAACGGATTACTACGCCGGACAATCGAACCTGGTCGTACCAAACGGTCTGGGTCGACCGGAGCACCAAAGTTGTGTGAGCCAGAAAGAGAACTAGTAACGTCATTTTGCCTTTGAGTCTTGAGACCTGCTGGCTGTGCCCTGTGGGCCTGTGGGCCTGTGGCTGCTGCATGCATGGGACGATGGGAGTGAGTGCCAACAAACCAGCCGAAGGCTAAAGGTGGGGGTGGGGATTGGCCAGTGAGTTGACGTGTCTCACCATCTCTCAAGTCTGAATTGAGATCCTGTAAGTACGTATATATATGGCCCACCACAACAATTTGATCATGACCATACAATAGGTTTTCGTGATTTCTTTCTCTCTGGATCTCACTCTTTCTTTTAATAAATAAGATTTAGCTTTTATGGGTGTACTGTACTGTACTGTACTGTGTTGACACTACTAGGAGTTTAATTACAGTACACAAAGTGCACATAAAGCTGGAATTAATTGAAGCTTTTAGTCTAAGCCTAGCTAGTTGAGGAGGAGGAGGAGGAAGAGCTTGTAGTACTTGTAAAACTTCAGTAATATATAGTTTTGAAGGAAGAAGATTTTAATTGGAGATGATCGATGGATGGGTGGAATGGCTAATGGCTCTCCCCCCTTTTTACCAACCATGGCTAATGGCCTTTTCAGCTTTCTGTGACTCAAGTCAAAATCCATGTAAATCAAAACATATGCAAATGCAAGCTAGGTAGGACAGCCATCCCTCTCTTCCTATAAGCATCGTCAAAGTAAACAGATCTCATCATTTATAAGAAATTAAAAGCTTTGTGCTTCTTTAATGGTGGAATAAATGGAGCTAAGAGAACTTCAGTTTCACGTATCATCATCCATCACTCAGCAGTATGGTGTTCAGTATAAAATCTAAAAAAGTACTAGATGATCGTTCCTGATCCTGATCCTGATGGTTGAATCGTCCATCCCGCCATGACCCAATGACGACCAAAACGGTTTTATAACTGGTCTGAATCTGAAATCTGACAGACGCATTAATTAAAATTTAAAACAGGATTGACATTGATTAAAACCGGTTTTATGATCGGTCCAAAAGAGATGTAAGTAAATGTCGGTAGTGGGAGTGAAAAACAAAAGAGAAGCTTTGGGCTTGAATCCGAGAGAGAGAGAGTAGACGCGTCCATTTCCATGGCATGAAATTACGGTAGGTCGGTCCGTAATCCGTATGGCAGCGGTGCAGTAAAAGCTGAAGTGGTGGATCCCCGCTCTCATATTCTCATATTCTTCTTCATCATGCAAATAGATAGAACTTAGAAGCTCCTGGAGAGTGGAGATACTTCCTTCTCTACGGTTCTTTGTCTACCGTTATTTACCGAGATGGAAATGATAGCACGAGACCCCACCATTTTGGTGTTAATGCTTTGTATTGTGTTGTGGCTCCAGAGTCCAGACACAACCCCAAAGCGCCCAACGGTCTTGTTCAAAGCCCTTCAACTTGAACAATTTTTTGTTGTACGTCGTCATCTCAACTTCAAACAATGGTAGCTCAACCCATGTCACTGTATGAACTAACGTGTGACGTGGAGAGAGAAAAACTGTAGCACTCAGAGCATTTGAGCATTTGGTTTGGTATGCACTAATATGTCCCTTAGAGAGAGGGAGAGCGAGAGCGAGAGCGAGCGAGCGAGCGAGCGAGAGAGAGAGAGAGAGAGCGCGCCTGTTGATACTTGATAGCCAAAGTTACTTAGAAAGAAAACACTCGGGATTTTCTATTCTCTTTTCCTACCCACTCCCCTACCCGTCGTGAATTTTGGATTTACACATCTCTAATAATAGCTGATCGTCTGTCCCCTAGCAACAGAAAATTTTCTGTCCCATCCAATAAAATACTGCCACGGCATCTATTTGTCTAAAACTCAAATTTAATAGAGTCCAGACTTAAACGGCAGTCCGGACTCCAAAAAAACATTAAATTTTATTAACCCGCTCAATTTTAATGAATTCCCTCCTCTTTTCTTCTTCCTCTTCACTGCCACTACAACCAACCATCGTCCCTCCGCTGTAATGAACTCCCTCTTTTCGCCCAAGGTGACTGTTGAGAAGAGATCCTAATTAAAACAAGCTGATGGAATCTTGGCGAAATGTTTCTTTGCTTTAATGAACTCCCTCTTCCTTTCTTCCTCTTCACTGTCATTACAACCAACCACCGGCCACCGCCCATCCGCTGTATCTCTTCTTCCTTCGGCCCTCCTTTCGCCCGAGGTGACTATTGAGAAGAGACCCTAATTAAATCAAGTTAATGGAATCCTGGCAAAATGTTTCTTTGCTTTAATGAACTCCCTCCTCCTTTCTTCTTCCTCTTCACCGTATGGTTAAGGAATTGGGTTTCTTGTATCTGTTTCTCTTTCTTTTTCTCTATAATCCTTTTATTACAAAAAAAAAAAACAAAAAAACACTCCTAAACTCTAACTGACATCCTTAATTTCTCTGGCAATATTCCACCCTTTAATCTGGACTTTAAGGCTTTGCAACAAGAGGTAATGCCAAGTGAATGGTGGTGCCATCCTTAGAGAGAGTGGCTTGTTTTTGGCACCCGCTGTATCGACACAGTTCATCGCACCATTTGGATGGTCTCGTCGTCTTTGGGCTCGCACCAGATGTAACATTGACAATACGGGAAAGGGTAAATGCATCACCGGAGACTGCAATGGACTGAAGTGTGCGGGCGGTGGTGCACCACCCATTACACTCGCCGAATTCACCAGTGTCAACGGCACTAACAATGATTTCTACGACATAAGCCTCGTGGACGGAAAATCCGAATGCAATACGAACAAGCGGTGTTAGGATCACCAGTATATGCTTGCAACTCATATGTCGCACAGTCAGAGAGAGACTCGTATAACTTTTTTCTTCCATCTAATTAATTTACAAGGAATTTTAGAAGAAATAAAACACCTTTATAGTGCGGAATTTTTCCAAACAAGAAGATATAGGGAAAAAGGAAAAAAAAACTTGGAAAAAACATAGATGAAACGGCTTCAAGCCAAAATAAGCGCCGCTAAAATGAAAAGAAAGAAAAGGGAAAACTTGGTAGCCTCCTCTTCTCTGATAATCAGGTTCATCGTTGTTCTCTTCGATCATCAGGTTTCATTGGTACTCTAATAGAAACTGTCTTAGAAGGCAAAATAGAGAGTTGTAGTGGAAAGAATCACCGATGGCTCTGAACATCAGCAGTGAGCGGTGAAAATATTCCGGAAACTTGCAGTGGAGGAATGAGCGGTGGTTGAAAAAGACTTCGGCTATTGCAGCGGACGAACAATGGTGGCTCGATTGCAATGGCGGTGTGCGATGATGTTAGTGCGGGCGAACTTTGTTGTGTGGGAGAGGGAAAAGAATGCTGAACGAATACGGAGAAGAGAAATTTTGGAATGTGGGATTCTAAAGGGCGCTTAAACCAAAATTGACAAGTCTTTGGAGTCCAGACTACCGTTAATATCCGGACTCCGTTAATTTTGAAATTTTTTAAGAAGAACGACGTGTTTGATTTCCATCGGAGGAGACAGAAAATTTTTTATCTCTATTATGAATTAAGAGATGTGTGACTGTAATCGATTAGCTCTACCCTTACTTCCATCAAAATTCGTACACATGTATGATATATTTTTTTTAAAAATCCAATTTTACCCTTACCAGCAGCAAAACGATAGCCCCCTCCACCTCCGGCCCTCTCTCTCTCCTTCTTCCCCTTTGTTCTCTCTCCCTGTTTCCCCTGTTTCATCACCCCACTGCAGCGGCAGACCCCTCTCTCCCCTGTTTCTCCCTATTTCCCCGTGAAGCACAGGCACACATGGGAATGCCAAGTAATCACCATATTAAATGTTATTATTTACAACATCTCTCTCTCTCTGCATAACCTCAATCTAAAAATAGAATGGTTTCTAACTGTCCTATGAAACTTTTCAACTTATGACCTTTTCATAAATGGCTAAATGATGCCCTTGAATCTACGATTTAAGGCACACTCGAATGCAAGGTATGGGGTCGAAGTGAATTTACAGGACGAACAGCTCCAATTCAGAAGTTCCTGGCTTCTTGCATCCAAAAGATGGTTTCGACTCGAATGCAAGGGCTAGACAACGGGAGGTAATCCATCCCCCAATCCAGATACAGACGGGATTTGACCGTCAAGTCCCTTCTACAATCAGCGGGAGACCTTACCAATCAGTTGGTTGGATTTGATTCTCATAGAATGCGCCTCACACCAATTTTATATAGCATCTTAAGTGTGCATTGAGAGATCTATCGCATGCATAAGATGTTATTATTAATGTGAAGATGCTCCCAATGCATTCTAAGGAGCAGATGTGTAAATCAGGCCATGCTGCCAGTAGCACAGCACGACGGACTGCGAGCCGTGCTGGGCCTTGGGTTTCATGATCATGGGCTGACAAAGCACGGCCCATATAAAACAATTGTATACATCAAAATTCTAAGATCTTTTTAATTATTGCATATATACACAATTGTATATATCAAAATTCACATAGAATAAAATTTTAAGATATTTTTTATTTTTTTTTTGTTTTAATTTATGTTAAAATTTCAAAAAGAAAAAAAAGACTTGGCTTGACCCACGACTTAGCCTATGGACCAACCTAGTCTGCAGCATGGGCCCATGCGGGCTTGAGCTATACCGGGCCGACCCTCCAAAGTATCCCAGGGGAGGGAAGCGCGGTTCAATTTGGCCCGCAAACTAACACGACATGGCCCACACTATGCACATGCAGCATGCGGGTCGTTCCGTGTTGACCCATCATGTCCCAATTTACACCTGTAGACTGAGGAGCATATCTAAACTCGGTTTAGGCTCTAATTAGCCACATGACCACATTAGTACAATAGGTTAATAAGGCAGGTCCAATCTTTTAAGGTTGCAAACTGTTTTGTTGTTCCTTGAATTTATTGTTGCAATCAGTGTTTTTGAACCATTGTTGATATGGATGGTTGAATCGTTCGGCCCAGGAATCGTCTAAGCAACTGGTTCTGTTTTACTCCCAACCCGATCCTTGGCCAAAAACTATTGAATTGGTCAACAATCCATTGATCGGGTGGTCGAACTGTTGATCCGTTCAATAGTTTTTGACCGCTTTTTTATTGTAATTATTTTTAATTTTTAAATTTTTAGTTGGAAGAGTCCTTCATTCGAACGGGACAATTGAACTATAGACCTGAAAACCGGTGACCAGAATAGTTCTAGTTCCGAATCGGTTTTTAAAACCTCGGTTGCAATCTTCTTCAAATTTTGACCCATTTTTTTAAGCCTTGGAAAAAAAATAGGGCAAATTTCTTAAACTACCTCTAAGGTTTAAGAAATTGACTAACCATACCCTTACTGTTTTAGTATTGTCCTAAAGTATCCCTATTGTTTCTAACAATTGACTAAATCTTCCTTATCATCAGTATTCTTTAATAGAAGGATTAAAAAGACTATTTTGCCCATCATTCTTCTTTAAATTTTCAAAATGAAACTTTTGACATCTTTCTCATATTGCCAGGCTTGTCTTCCTCCGTCATGTCTTAAAGTACTCATCTGGTTCTTTTTTGTCTCCTCGATCTATCTTTGCCACCTAGACCCAGATCTACGTTCCTTGATCTGAGATGAGGTGGGCAGCATTTCGGACCTCTCTCTCTCTCTCCGTCCCTTCGTTTTCTCTCTTTGGGTTGCAATATCCAATTATCCATACTTCGCATCTCATTATCTGTCTTGCTTCCCTCACTATGTGTAGAGGTGCCAACTGGACTGGATTTGTTCCAACCCGATCCAGTCCAATATGAGTCCATTTACAAATGGACTAGACCCAATCCAGTCCAAATCCAATCTATTAATTCAGCCGAGAAGCTTAAGTAAAGTTATTTTATAAGTTTTTATTCTCTAACATGCCATCTCATACAAAAATTTATTAGGCTCGAAGGATGGATGAGCACAGGCCCATGATAATGAGATAGACAAAGATCAAACATTAGATCATTTAATTAATTAAAATAATAAAATACTCTGACACTAGATTCATAGAGTAGAGTTCACATCAGCGCCCCTTGTGAGGCGTTCGCATATCCCGACCTTATATTAGAAACATCATCCATCATCTTGTCAGAAGATATTCTCAATATAAGGTCAGGATGTGTTTTTGTTTTGGGGCATTGTATGGCGCCCAGCTGATGTGAGCTCCCCGAAGCCTTAGATCTGCGTCTTACACCGAGCTCAAAGCACGTTTAGCCGTGCATCTGGAAGATCTCCTTACTTGAAAAACCCATTACCTTTATTTTGGAACCTGCAAAAGTGAAAATAATAATAATTCATATAGCTCCTAGTAGTCCTAGATGATTCAATGGAAGTTTTTCTTGGTCAAAATACGTCTGCTCCTCCCGAGTCCCGAGACGTAAATTATGTATATCATATATGAACTTGAAGATTACTGGATTAAACAATAATTATTGGGATTTCGCAATATTTGTATGAACTTTTACCGAAACTGAAAGCACTCTTTTAGCTTGCAACTTGGAGTGGGTTTTTAAGAGACTATAGATATGGACGATACGATCTTCTTTGGAATTGTATTGGTACGTGACCACTTACCGGAGGTGAAAAATGAAAACCCCACAAAGAGAAGAAAAATAAATATATACGTTTAATTGATTATATCTGAATCTTAATCAAATTAAATTGTGAATACCCATTTAATTATGTATTGCTTTGAGCTTTGAAGTATGCTATTATTACATTCGGTGGAATAGCCTGTATGGCCCACCTCCCAGACTTATCCTCATCTGCACTCTGCAGAGTGCAGACCGCCAGACCCTGAGACCTGGCTTATTATTTGAAACATTTTGTTGACCGGGTCATCGCATTCGCATCAATGGAAAGGGCAAAATGACACCCGTTCAATCTATATATAAGTCCTGTCTTTCTCCCATTCATTATCAAGACACTCCATGAACTACCTCTCTGAACCATCTCTGACTCTGCAATACCTAGATTCTATTCTTGGGACCCATGTGTTGCATCTTTCTTTCCTCCAACGTTTGTATTATTGAATGAATCAATCAAGGGAGAGTACCAGTTAGTGATTTCATAATTTTTTCTTTTAATTCATCATTTTTGTTCATGAATTTATTCTATACTTATTAGATTTTTTTTTAATTATTATTATTTCAATATTTTTGTATTGTGCATGCGTATTCAATATAGTGGACCCAGAAATCATAAACTCAATACCACATTTAAATCCAACTTGATTAAACCCTGGTTTTCAAAATTAAAGCTTGCAACATAGATTCCATGGCGTGGACCTAATATTTACTTCACATAAACTTTGCTAAAAGGAGTGTAAAAAATTAGCGGTACCTGAGTGCCCGTTTGGGAGGGCTTTAATGCAGCACTTTCTGGCTTTGCAGAGCGAGTACTACAAGCCTAAAAATACTATGGGTTTGTTTGATTTCCTAGAATAGGTGTTTGGAAAGGTCTATTTTGATTTCAACCGTTTGCTTGGTTAGAATGAGATTCCAATTTTCATTTTTAATAGAATGGGATTCCTTCATATGGGAAATGACCATTCCAAGTCATTTTGTAATAGGATTCTCATTCCAGAGTTTCAAAGTTTAGGCGTGAGAATGTATGGGTCAATTTGGTTTGGTTATAAGGCAAAACCTAGAACATACTCACTCTATCAAGATCGGTTCTAATGTCCATCCATGAAATCTGTTTTTTCTTTGAACCACCCAACAACAACAATAACAAAAATCCAAACTTATCATTATAATTTAAATTTTATACATTAATTATTATACATAAATATTAAATTAAAAAAAAATAATCAAATCACTACTCAATAGTCAAGTGAGACCATTACCTTTACAACCAAGAGTGATTGATTGGATTCAAAATTTTACATCTTCAAAGTATTTTGAGATTTTTTTTAAGGCAAATTTAGTTCCAAAGCTATTTTTTTTGAAGTCCAATTGGATATTATTAATTATTAAAATAATAAGAAAATAAGAAAATACAATATTAATAAACTAATACAAAACTAAAAAATTGACGAATTCCAATTCCACCTCCAAGTGAACCAAATAGTAGCTAGCTATTGAAATCCGACTCCAATTCCACCACGAATCCAATATGATTCCAATTCTGATTTCAATTTGGATCCTGACCATAAATTAAACGGACCCTATGTTTGGTGAAAAAGCTTTTGGTACATGAATGGGAGGGCTTTGGGTCAATGCAGCTCCCAAACATGCTCTTATTAGCTCTTCAAAGTGGCTCATTGAAGTCAAATAAGCCCAACAGCCATAGTTTTTCCGTGGCTTTCTAGTTTGAGGCCCAGCTCAGAACGAAGAACGACAGAAGCTGCGTCTCAAAATCCCTCCCTCTCAGACTGGAATGGACACTAGATGGAAGATTCACAAAATCTCATAAGCCCAACCATGCAAAAGGTGTCCATCAACATGATCTTTATTTATTTGTATAATAAATCAATGGTAAACAGAATTACAGAACGTTGAGGAGTGTAAAGACCCAGTCGGAAATTACATAGATTTTGATACCTACTTAAACATGTCTACATTTGTTGGTTACAGATCTGATCTACAGTATAGTATAGAACAGAAAAAAATAAGATACAAAAATAAAAGAAACAAAAAGCCTTAATAAGTGATTATAGATGAAAGAAAGAAAAAAAAAAGGCGCAAACAATCATTTGTTTTGTAACCTAATAAAGGAGTATGATAAATGATATGAGAGGAAATTTGAACAATGAACAACTCGGAGTCGGTTGCCCTCACATCACCAACCTTGAAAAGTTGAATCGGATTGTAATGGATGGTTAGATGCGTACAGAAACAGAAGGTGCGGGGCGTGCGGCGGTAGCTGCGGCAGAAGAGGCTGCACCTCCGATGAACGAGAGGAATCCAGTTGCGGGAGTTTCTTGTTCATCGAGAAATAAATCATCTGGAACCTTAAAGGAGCCATGAACGCAGACAATCGCTAAGCCGAGCATGAGAGCGGAGATGAGGAGCGATCCGACGCTGGTTAGGAAGACGACGATGACAGTCAACACAACCAGACCGCCAAGGGTCTCCCGATCATTGAAAGTGCGGCCAAAGAGGACAAGAGGGGGATCTGAGGGACGGAAGAGGTAGAGGAAGAGCCAAGCAGCGAGGAGGCAGAGAAGGACGATGAGAGAGAAGGGGTGAGAGAGGAGAGAGAGGGCGAGGACGCCAGCGAGGAGGATGACGTAGTTGATCCGGAAGTAGGAGGAGTTCTTGCGGAGACGTGATGTGGCTTCGGCGAGGGAATTGGGACGGGAGAAGGTGGAGCGATCGATGAGCTCCGACCATGGACGGCGTTGGGAGAAACCTTGGCGGACCGAATCGGTGATGTGGGTGATGAAGGCATGGAAGGCAGGTGTGGCGATAGGCGGCTGAGATTGGGTGGCGGTAGGAACAGGTTGCGGTTTGGAGATGGGGAGAGTGGCGTGTGGAGGAGCAGACGACATGCTTGGAGAATATCTGGGTTGTAATCTATCTCTGTATATAGGTTAAAAGTGTGGAGGAGGGCGGAGGCGGCGCCGGTTCCAGAGGAGTTGAGGATTTGGATCAGCTGGAGTTGGAGGCAGGAGATATTTAGCGGAGAGAAACCGAAATGAAGGTGGGGTGGGGAGGGCGACGACTGAGAGAACGAGCGAAGAAAGCGGGAAAAGAAGCGTTTGTTTTTCTACTTTTTTTAATTAGCAAGGGTGTTAAGTTTTGATAGAATGTACTGCGAGATACCAAGATGTGTTGAATTTGGAAGCCACAACGGATTAGTTTCTGAAATCAAGCGGTAGCCACTAGCCGGTAACTTGTTTCTTATCAAACAAGAGAGATGTAATGTGTAAGATAGACGCGGTAATGTGACTTTGACAGTTGGTACGCTGACAGAAGGGAAGCCCACGTGTTGGGACTTGGGAACGACGTTTTAAGTTTAACTTGGAAGAGGTCTTGGATGCAAGACGGTGACGTAGGTAGTTTGGACTTTGGGTGATTGATTGAATCTACATGTTCAATTTGGGCAGTTCCAACTTAGAATTCGAGCCCCGACCAAGCCCATGTAAAATTACGCGGATTGGGCTTCAATTTTCGATCATCGGGCCCATTAGTACAAAATTTCGGAACCCTCAGGCAAGTAAGTACAGCCAAAACCTAGCCTGGACTTGTCTGAATCTAAGCGTATTCCAGTCATATACATGCATCCATATATAAATACATAGTTATTTGCATGTATAAATGTTATATATATATATATATATATTAGTGTGGATTGATTGATTAATTCATGCCCGGTCCAGACTCGAGCCAATCCGAGTGTATAAAATTTTTGTATGGACTATATTTGAGTTAGAGAATTGGGCTCGCTATAGGTTCCGGCTTTCAGTCCAATTCTTAAGTTTAGACTTGGGTTGAGCTTAAACTTGGCCCAATCCATCAGATTTGCATCCTTAATTGAAATTGAACAATTGAACAGGATGAGAAGCTTCATTAAAAATTAAATAATTACTGATATCGGCATTTTATTTTTTATCGTCTATAGTCAATTAATGATCATTTGTAGTGATTTCTCATAATAATAATAATAATGATAAAAAGCAAATGGAATTTGTCTTTAAAGAGAGGCAGAGAGAAGTCTTTTTCCTTATTTATACTTTTATACAAAACGAGGCCTGTAAAGCATACTTTTTCATATAAATAATGATAGGAAGCGGAATAGCTGGAAACAAATCATATACACCAGGCTGGACTACCTATCACGAGTGAACACGCCAGCGCTCTTGTGAATCCCATCTGTACTGAATACTGGCGTATTCAACTGTGATAGGTAGCTCGGTGTATACAATTTTGTCTCCAGCTCATCTGGACTCGTAATGATGGTTTGTGAGGCCAACCCCCGACCCTGACCTCCAGATCAACCCCCGTCCCCGATCCTCGTCGGAGAAAGAAATTCCCCTCTGTCTTTGACCCCGATGGGAAAGAGACCCGAATCCCTGATTTGAGAGAGATTCTGGATTTGCGACTTGTGAGTAGATTCAGATCTGTAATCTGTTTGAGATTTCAAAAATCAGAAATCAAAAGCATTGAGAGAGAGGGAGGACCATTACGGGCTTTGAGTTGCGGCATTGCCTCACCTGAGAGAGAGAAGGAAGAACAGGTCAACGAAAGAAGAAGAGTAGGGCACTACCATACTAGGGTTTTGAGTTTCAGATCATCCCCCGTCCCCGATCCTCGTCGGAGAAAGAAATTCCCCTCTGTCTCTGACCCCGACGGGAAAGAAACCCGAATCCCTGACTTGAGAGAGATTCCGGATTTGCGACTTGTGAGTAGATTCAGATCTGTAATATGTTTGAGATTTCAAAAATCAGAAATCAAAAGCATTGAGAGAGAGAGGGAGGACCATTACAGGCTTTGAGTTGTGGCATTGCCTCACTTGAGAGAGAGAGAGAGAGAGAAGGAAGAACATGCCAACGAAAGAAGAAGAGTAGGGCACTACCATACTAGGGTTTTGAGTTTCAGATCATCCCCCGTCCCCGATCCTCGTCGGAGAAAGAAATTCCCCTTCGTCCCTGACCCTGACGGGAAAGAGACCCGAATCCCCGACTTGAGAGAGATTCCGGATTTGCGACTTGTGAGTAGATTCAGATCTGTAATATGTTTGAGATTTCAAAAATCATAAATCAAAAGCATTGAGAGAGAGGGAGGACCATTACGGGCTTTGAGTTGCGGCATTACCTCACCTGAGTGAGAGAGAGAGAGAAGGAAGAACAAGTCAACGAAAGAAGAAGAATAGGGCACTACCATACTAGGGTTTTGAGTTTCAGGCTTTCAGCCGCCGCATCTGTTCTTTCTTCTTTGTCTGTCAAATGGTAGTAGAAGAGTCTCTCAATGGAAGAAGAAGAGCTGAAGAGTAGGGCAGTACCATACTAGAGTTTTGAGTTTCAAGCTTTCAACCGTTGCATTTGTTCTTTCTTCTTCGCTTGTTGAGTGGTAGTAGAAGAGTCTCTCGAGAGTTTTAAGTTTTTGTCTTTTTAGTCTTTTACTTTTTTACTCTTTTTTGATTTTTTGTAATTTGTGTAATGTTTAATTAATTATTAGTTGAAATTGTTATTTGTTAATCAAATAATATATAATATAATAATATATTATATATATTATATTAATTAGTAGGGTTGATCACGGGTCGGGTTGGGTCGGTTTATTGAGGTTTTTCCAATCGACCCGACCTGGTCGGATTACCTGAGATGGAAACCGAAACTGACCCAATGTTAAGCAAAATCGACCTGGTCAGTTTGAGTTAGGTTGGGTCGGTTTGGGTAAACCGTCCCGAACCATCGATTTATGAATTTGTACAACCCAAAACTGACCGGTGCTGATGAAAACCCGATCGACTTGGGTTGGGCCTTCTTATGAACAACCCTATTAATCAGGGCTTGGGTGGGGCGGGGATTGCATCCCCACTCCCGTCCTTGTCCCCGATCGGGGATTCAATGTTAGCCCCATCCCTGACCTCGACCTCGCCAAAACACTCTCCATATCCAGCCCTGCCGGGTCAGGGAGCCCAGGTACCGGTCGAGGATGAGGAAAATTGCCATCCGCCCAAAGCAAGTATCGCCATTATATAGTAAATATATTTTTAGAATTAATTATTATGTGAAGCAAAAGAGTATAAAAAAGGCATGAAGAAATAATTTTTTTAGTTTTTATTATTAAAATATTGAGAATAGAAAACGGATTCAAGAAAAATGAAGGTTCGTATTATTTTTATTATTTTTGTTTTTTCTAAAAGCAGTTTTTCTTGGTAATTGATTTGAGACATAGTGGTTGTAACTTGTAACTTTTGAAAAAAGGAAATTTAGTACAAAGGTTTTACTACAATATCCTTAAATGGCATAGAGAGAATTAAAACTGTAATTTTTTTTTAATAATTTTCCCAAAGAAAATCCTAGATTCCCACAAAGTTACTTCTCAGTTAGCAACATTCAAATTTGTAATACAAATCGGGCTCCCATGCCCAACTAGAATCGTTGAACCCCAACCCTAACCCTTACCCCTGATTCAGCTGGGGTTGGCCAAATTTCGTTTAGTCCAAACCTGATGCAGGATATATTCTTTTTGAGTCAAATATTCAATTTGCACCTTTATTATTCTTTTTGAGTCAAAGAATTAATCAGTAAGGTGAACGAGTTTCAACATAATTACATATATAAAACACAACTATGATTTTGGAAAACTCGTAACCAATCTACTGGTATCATGAAACTGGTAAGCAATTAGATGGTATTGATCAGTGGTTCATATATAGATTTTACTTTTTTTTTGTTTTGTTTTGGTAATTAGATTCACCCGTTTATATAATATTCACATATAGAAATATGTGCACATGTTATTGTCCAAAGGCCTTAATCCTAAACCCAACTTAAAGTTGAATTTGGTTCATAATTTTAGCCGTATCTATGGCTGTGTTTGGTTTAAAGGAAAATATAGAAAAATTTAACAATCTTGTACCCAAACATAGCCTATGAAATTGTGAGTTACGAACTTGTACCCAATATCCATCACTACAATGTACGACCCCCAAATATTAGGACACTTGTATATCTATCTATATAATTGGGTTCAGTTCTCACAAGACCATGTTCACACTATTCACATAGTCTCATTATAGCCTTGCACTGGGAATATCTCCCATGAAGAAAAGCATACAAGTACGGAGATGTTCCTAATGCCCGGCTGTAAAAAGCTGTGAGAACAGTATGAGCATGGTCTTGTGAGAATTGAAACTAATGTTATATCTATACTACATAAAGTAAATAATTGTCTTGATTTTGGGGTTTATCAAACTTAAATTTGATTACAATGTTAGAAAATGCCCTTGCACTAGTACTATATGAAGCATCATTACACTAATATCATATTAATCAACACTAATTTTGGTTTTCATGTAGGTCATAAAAATTAAATCCAAATACTATATACCCAAATATTTGCATGCATACCTATCAAGAGGAGATGTTCCTAATATGCGAGTGGGAGTAGACCTGTTCATGGGCCGGCCCGGCCCTCGGATGGGCTTGAACCTCGGGCCAAAAAGCCCGGCCCGCAATAAATTCGAGCTGGGTCGGGATTTGCCAAAATAGCCCGGCCCGGCCCGACCTATAATTAAACCTAAAAACCCTAGTTGAATACCCCTCTTTTTTTCACCTCTTTCCCTTATTTTTCCAATCGAACCCTTCTTCTCCACATCCTTTTTCCCTTCTTTATATTCTTTTTTTAATGTAAATAAATTTTGAATTTATATTCTTTTTTTAATGTAAATAAATTCTAATTTATATTGATTATTGAATAGGGAAAATTCTATTTTTTTATTAGCTCGGGCTCGGGCTTCGGGCTTTTTATCAGGGTCGGGCTCGAGCTCGGGCCTAACATATTTCCATTAATAAAGAGTAAAAGCCCGGCCCAGCCCGGCCTGGCCCATGAACAGGTCTAGGTGGGAGGCGCTGTGGGGCGCCAATCTGTTCTCGGTTATATAGATGCCACTCAACAAAGCTTACCCAAGGTCAAGCTCTTTTCGTCAATATAATTGGTTGTCCCATGCAAGCTTTTAAGCATGGAATCCGATTCTTTGAGTGTTATTCAGGGCCAATCATTGGAGTTTTTCGTCTCCTCTCCCACTTTCCCATTGACATGGGATTAGGGTTAAGGGTGTCAATGGACTGATTTTGGATTAGACCCCATCCAGTCCAAAATCAATTTGGATGGATTGGACTGACCAACAAGACATTTTAGATTGGATTAATCCAGTGCAAAATATTTATTAGATTGGATTGGACCTGGTATGTTCGTAACAAATTTATATTGGATTGGGTTGGATTAAGCCAATATCTGGTCCATTGAAACCAATCTAAATAAATTGAACGGTCTTAAGTTGAAACCAATCTAAACACACACACACACAGATATATATATATATATATAGAGAGAGAGAGAGAGAGAGAGAGAGAGAGAGACCGGGCTTAAGTTGAAATCAATCTAAATCAAAATGAATTTAAATAAATTGAACGGTCCAAACATTGAATTGGACCAGTCCAAATTGGTCCAAAACATTTATTGCATTGGATTAAACCTTGTCCATTTATAATGAATTTACATCAGACTGGGATCGGATTGGACCAAATCGAATCCAATTGACACCACGATCCCCATGATAGGTAGGTTATATTCAACATTTTCCAAATTACCTTATTTAAATTGCAGTCATAACATTGAACCATCCGATTCTATTGGAGATAAAGAGGAAAAACGGAAAGAAATGCTTGAAGCTCGAATCCAATTGAATATTTAAAACGTGAATCGTTGTGCCCCAGTTAACAGTTAAGAGCTACTATGTGCTGAAAACTTCAAAGAGGTTTGACGTTTTACACTGTCAAACTCAAGGTGATGGTAGCAAGGATGGGTGGAGTATGCTTCAACTTTAAGAGATCCTTGCTAAGTAAGGTCTGTTTGGTGTCTTGGTCTTTTTCTGTTTGGTTAGAAAAAGATTTAGTCACCAAAAAATGATGTCCTGAAAAGACGTACAAAACCCGCATGGTGCAGAAAAACACACCTTAAACAAATAGTCTTCAGACTACTAAAATCTTAATATATCATGTTTTATCTGTCAGATACACCGGAAAATCTTTAAAAAAAATGCCAAACGACACCCAATTAAATGGATTTAGACTACTTCGAGGTTAAGGCTTAGTTAAGCATATATACCTAAGTTAGGCGCGGGTTCTTCTACAGAAATATTAATAAAAATGGTCAACACTCAGACTTCGATGAAAATCCTCCCAAACGTGTGATGTTTGGTTTCCAGCGTTTTCAGCCTAATCATGGAAAAAACAGGGGGAGGGAGGGCTCATCAAGTTCGACTGGATGATGGGTCAAATTCTCCATCATTTTCATGTTCTCTTTCTGGGTGCGTGGAGAATCGTCCCTTCTCATCCCTTTCTTGGTTCAGCCTTATCTTACCTAAAGAGAACCATATAATTACTGACAAGTATTAATTCAGCTAATTGTTAATATAATCGATCCATGTTCCATAACAAAAATCAAATTAGCAGTAGCGGTCAGATAATAATCGTATGGAAAGGTTTCATTTGTTCTTTCTCACCTCTGCGTTTAGAATTAGAAATATATCAACCTTAACACAATAGGGACCGGATAGGCCGGAGACAAAACCATACACAGCAGAGAGAGAGAGAAGAACCTATCACGAGTGAATGCGCAAATGTTCTATATACAACGAGTCTTACATGAGATCCATACTCGTGATAGGTTGTGTATAGTTTTGTTTCCAACCAATCCACTTATCCAGACTCAGGACAAAGATGCAAACAAAAAAAAAAAAAGTCATTCACAGTAATACAAAATACCATACCTGCAGCTGCAGCATTTTACAACAGTACACGTGACAATTTACAAATCACAACGGGTACTGTTGTAAAAGGGAGTCTGGCTTTGCATTTTGAGTAAGGCTCAGTTTGGAAGGAGTACAACAAATACATCTTCTTCCAAACTGAGTTTAAGGGGCAAACGGATTGGTTGAAAAAAAGAGGGAGTGTGGGGCCCTTCGCCCTTGTAACTAGCCACTTGTCTTATTCCCAGAGTTTTCATTGGTACGTGGACTAGTGTTGTCAGCACAAAACATAGAAGCTCCCCCAGTACAAGAGAATTTCATTACTTTTTGGCATGGGATAGTTTCTTTTAGATCCTCCCCACCTAATGGCTAATGAGACTACTCATTCAGACGTTACTTGCAGGGAACTAACCAATAGATTATATATGTGCATGCTTATCTTTTTGACTTGTTTTTCCTCTCAAGAATCTTCACTGTACTACTTCTTCATTCACTTTTTCAGGTCCTTAAATATTAACCCTACAGCTTACGATAACAGGTGCTTAAACACCACACCAGAGTTACGCCATGGCTTTTTGCTGCATTCCTGATGTATGGTCCTGGATTCATAACCTCCCACCCATCACCCAATGGAGATCAAACTCCACCTCCATTTGCATCTGTTCCTCATCAAGATCAACCCAACCATCCCTCCATCTCTCCATAACCAGAAACCTTCATGGTTCATTTGTTTCCTTCTCTATTGTTGCGGATTTCAAGCTTCCCGTCTCTCTCTGGACCTCAAAATCATTTAAACTAAGCACCAAGACACTAGAGTCATTAGACGAGGAGATCGTTTTCAATCTGTTCTTCAATATCATTAATGCCTTCCTCAGCTATGGCCCCAACAAGAGCAACTCCTTTGTCAACATCCCTACATTAGGAACCGTTGGCAATTTCAAGGACATCTTCAATCTTGCTTTCCTCTCTCTCACCTTCCTTATATGCATCTATGAAGCCCCCGGAGATCTCAGATCAGGATGCCTCAACTCCCTAAGGAATAACTTGAGCAGCTCACAGTCGAACGAAGCATCCAAGCTACTCATGAGGCTCCTAGGCCCCAACTTAGAAGAGCAATGGATGCGATCACTAAACCTTGCCATAACTAATTGGATCATAGAGCTGAAGGAGCCCCGTCACACACTCAGGACACCGTCGCCCTTGTTTTCCTACGCAATCTCAACAGTCGGGCTATGGAAAGTCCAATTATATTGTCCCGTTGTTGCCATGATGAAAGTAGAAAATTCAAGCAGCAATTCGGATGAACGGTTGCAATTCTCGCTCAAGTATCACCAGCTAGAGGGTGTGATCCAGTTTGGTTACAAGGTCATAGCTCGAGAAAAGTGGGTTGACGTGATGGTGAGCGTCGATAACATAAGGTTAGTTAGTACCTATGGAGTTGTGTGCATGAGATGAGCTGAAGAGAAGTCTGATCAAATCATATGGAGTCCGGGTGCGGGTGGGTGTTTGATTTTTCTAATGTTGTTTTTGGCTTTTAATTTTAACAGATGCGATGTGATCCAGCTGGTGCCTGAGACCCTAATGGCGGAGAGAGGAGCTGGAGCAGCTGAAAAATATTTTCCTTCGCGGGTATCCTTGCAACTCACCCCAACTTTCCAACCCCATGTATTATCCGTAACGGTGAGCAAATCATCAGATAACCCAACACGAGAGATTGGCCTAGAGAAGACAATTGAAGCTGGATTTGATCCCCCGAACTCTTACCTGGGACTAAAAGTTTCGGCCGCAGAGACTGTGACATTGAGCTTGAAGCCATGGAAATTTGAGCAATCTGTGCATGGAAGCAGTGCAAATTTGAATTGGTTCCTCCATGGCAGCATAGACGGACGAGAAGTTTCGTCTAAAAAGCCTTCACTGTTGGAATTGGTGCAGCCCAGGGCTTGGTTCAAGGACCGGTATTCCAACGCCAATCGGCCTTTTACCAGGCAAGGAGGAGTGGTTTTTGCAGGGGATGAGTATGGAGAGAGCGTGAGGTGGAAGTTGGATAGAAGGGCCATAGGGAAGACCTTGGAATGGGAGATTAAAGGGTCTATATGGTTAACTTATTGGCCAAATAAATACAGGACATTTTATAGTGAAACTAGGAAATTGGAGTTTAGAGAGATCCTCCACCATCTTCCTATCTAATCTAAAGCCATAAATAATCCTGCCCAGCCCTGACACTATATTATTGTAGTATATATACAAATATTGGTAGAAATAATGTTGCCTGTAACGTAGCTTTTCTGAAATTTCTTCTCCACTCGGCTCCTTCTGTCATTTTAATGTTTGGGCGATTGCATAGCCCTAGCCCCTAGCCCAACACCACTAGCGGTTGGGGTAACACATGAACATGAAAAAGATCAAAACCCCATCACGATCTCATACAATCATGGAAAATGACACCAAAAATTACAATTACATCCAAGTGCTAATAGACTTGCTCTTTAGTTTAGAATTGGCCCCCGGTTCTAGTCATCAAAATAAAAAAGAAAAATTGGCCCGTTTCGAGCACAGATTCTTCCGTGCGACAAACAATTGACAAAACACCTTCAAATGAGCCCTGTATATGCATCTAATAACATGACTCACTGAGCCCAACAACAAGGTAAACTCTTTCTCACCTGAGTTTAAGTTTAACCAAGTAAAACATAAAAAATTGGTGCAAATATGTGCAAGGGAATGGGAATCACTCATATGTGAGTGTGATTAGTTGAGAGGACTAGTTAGGTAATTTTATCTGAAGCAAAATAACCAGCTTGTGGATTTTATACTTGCCTAGGCGCGTAAATACGAGCAAATGCCACTCCATGCAAAGCCCTCCAATCGCGCCAGCAAGTGACCAGATATCCCTCATCTTCAACTTCAAGAGAAAGCTGCACAAAGCTAGGAAACAACATATCTGGTCGGCGCTTTCTTTAACCGGGATTGATAATAATGAATATACCACGAAGGGAGTGAAAACAGAGTAGCTTAGGCTTGGACACAGATGACAGATGTTTACATAGTATATCACACAAACTGAATTTTTTTATAAGAAGGGTTTCTCTTGCCAACCCAGTTCATTCATGGTAACAGGTGAGACCAGGGGTGGCAGTAAAAGTCAGGGTACACAAAATCTAGCCCTACCGTCCATGACCTCTAATGCCACAAAGTAAGGAAGACTATAACTGTGGCTACCCGCACAACAAAAGCAGCCACCAAAGACTAGGGAAAATAGTTTCATTCTTTTAATGCTTTTGTTTCTAACAATTTTCTTCGCGGAAGGTTGCATAAAGCATGTGTAAGGGAATAATATTTAAAATCTACATATGTTAAAAGAGTTGAGTCATCTTATGTTTTGTCCTACAGGTGTCCTTATGGAAACAAAATTCAGGATTACCTATATGAGGCAGCAATATAACCAATACTTAAAAATGAAAAAAAGGATGAATTAAAAGATGTTACTGGCACTATTAGGTTCTACAATTCCCTGCAACTCGACGTGTTCATTACAAAAGATACCATAATATCATTTGTTGCTTCTCCACAACAATTATGATACCAGATTAATGGATTGCTATAGAGTTGCTTCTAGAAATGTCATTTAGTCTGTAAAGATTTCAGAAAACACACACCAGAAGTTCTACAGAATTTAGAATGTGGATCCATTCCATCCAAAGTCAGAACCCTGCACAATAGAAAGTAATAGAGAGTATCACTAAAGCTTTATGGTAGCACAAAATGGAATGGAATGGTACCCGATAAAAGTTCTAATGTTAGAAGGAAATGATCATTTGAGGGGGTGCCTAGAAACTTGTGAAAGCTGATAAAAATTCCATTCATGGTTTCAAACAGTAAAAGGCTATTTACATTATCTAATGCTAATGTAAAGCATGCAAACACTGTGCATATTCTTGACTTTGATGGGCCTAAACAAACAGGAAAAATGCAATGAGAACAAAAGATGGTCTATGATGACCCAATGGTGGGAAAAGTAAATAAATTCAATAACTTGCCTTAGTGTCATAGAATTTGAGGAAAAATCGTGACTTAGGAACGGACAACTTAGTTTCAAGGATTGTCGCAATTGCAGCACTCAGTTTCTTGTTTACTTCAGGATTTAGGCCCCCAATAGATACCAGCTCACCATAAGCTGTTGGTTGCTCAGTCCCACCAAACGACATGGGTACTGATCCCTTCAAGATGATCATCACATACTGTAATGAAATAATACAAACTTAGTGGAACTTTGACTCAGGTAAATTAAGATAGCATTACAAGCAAACAAAAGTGCATGCCCACAAACATTCAAACAAGCATATACACATATCACAGTTACAAACAAAATTTTGAAAATGCCAACATAGATAATGCAAGGTAGACTGTTAGCCAAGTCAAATTATACTTTCACAACATCATCTGTCAGTCATGCAAACACGAGGCAAATGAGAATAACTGCTGCTTCAGATTCAGCATTTAGATGCCAACCTCCCTTGGTAGTGAAGTCAGTGTTATGATACCACAAAACTAAAAACTGAGCTTATATGTCATCTCATCTCCACTAATAAATAAGCCAAGTGATGCCTACGAAATACCTAGGAGTATTTATGCTTCCACCGGCCAGGTCATGCCCTGCCCCCTGGGTGGGCTATGCAGCCAAGGTGGTTGTTCAGGAATGACCAAGTAACACCTAGCAGCAAGGTATAGAGGATCAAGGTAATAGCATCATGTGTTCTTTTATGATTTGTGTTTTCCCTTAAGCTCAGTTTGGAAGGAGTACAAGTACAAATATGTAGAGTACAAAACCTTGTATTTTGTATGTATTTGCCCTGTGCATATCTGTATTTGTAATCTTTCCAAACTGAGCTTAATTATACAATTGATGATACAATTGTAAATTAAAATGCAATAAAATCATTGGATTGAATTGTTGTGGTCTGGGGGAAGAGCTACCAAAAGAAAGAAAAATTAAAACAAAACCAAGAGCGAAATGACAATGGATTGAAAGGAGAAATACCTCCAACCATATGCCTCAATTAACTTGGGCGCTTCTTTCTTATTTTAAATGTGAATTTATGAGCTATTGCCCAGATTTACCGAGACATTTGGTTATTTTATGATCGAGGATACCAGACACTTGACTACTCCACCAACCACAAACAACCATATAGTTTACCAGATTACCAATACTCAGTTTTTATTTTTTAATGCATTAAGCTCCTAATCCAGGCACAAATACCTCTTTCTCTCAAAGTGAGAACCGGTAAAAAATTCCAAGTCCTGAGCTAATGCAATCGTTTAACCTCAAATATAAGGCGCATTGCCTCCAGAAGAACAGCAGGCATCTCAGCCCAATCTACTGAATTATATATGGGCATTGCGCAAAAAACAATCATTTAATGGCAGGTACGTCCCGATAAGAGAGAGATAAGAGGTGCTTTCACAATTTACATGCGCATAATACTAATTAAAAAAATCCATTCCTTAATAACAAATTTTCAAGAATTCCAAAATATATAGAAGGAAACTTACATTAAAATAGAGGATAATATTGACATTTCAGGATTTGCATAATACATGAAAACCGAAAGGAAAAAGAAAAAATAGATAGAAAAATTAGAGAAAGAGAGGGAGAGACTTACGGCCTCTGGTTTTCCGATGATCTTAGCGACGGACTTAGTGGCCTCAGAAAGAATGGAGGAAGTGTCGACCCCATCCAGGCTTATGTTGGTGGACAAGTTCAGGCAAGGCATCGTTTTCTTCTTCCTGAACTAACAACTAAAACCCTCGACCCTTCCTCTCTACCTCTCAATCTCTCACTCCACACACACACACAGTCACACCACGCAGATGACGAGGGAACCATCCGTTTTATTTGTCTAAACATTCTAGATACTCAAGCTCTCGAGCCTCGACAATCGAGAGAGGGTGCTTTGGTTAATTATCGAAAAAGCCCCTCTTTCCTAAAGAAAATTACGACCGAGCTCCCTCTCGGACCAACGACATACAGAGTGATACAGGGATGGCATCATGGGCCTCATCGCTTTAAGGCGTAGTTGGGGGCCTACTGCCCACCCGAAGGCTTAATCGTTGGTGTGTTAGGCTGTTGACGCGGAATCGAATCTTGCAACTAATAATTTGGGGAAAAATGGGTTAAGGGGAACTTATTAATGGTGCATGGTGTAATAAGTTTTGGCATTTAAGTATTAAATAAAATAATAATTATAAACATTTTATATTTCATATAAAAAAATAATTTAGAGGAAAGGAAATAACTTAGTTGATTTGGACATTATATTTAGAATAATAAGAAAGTTTTCACTTGATTTATTCAAAAGAAATTAAGAATTTGATTAGTCTTTTTTTTGTGTTGACCTATCTTAAAACACTATGAAAAACTAACATAATTTGATTTGCCTTATTAGTTTTCCATTTTTACTTTTTTATTTGGTCCATGAAATGTTTTTCCTACATATTTTAGATTAGATAATACATAATTTTTTGCATTAAATCACTAATTAACTGTTGATATTTGAGGCTTACACATTTTTACACCTCATTCTAACAAAGCTTAAGCCTCGCATCAAGGCATATGTCTCACACCTAAAGACTTAAGCCTTTTAAAACAATGATCATGGCAACTAAAAAAGGCATCAGGTGGGTTTGGGGCTCAGATCCTGATTTAGAGATGAATCCTTGTCTTTGACCCCGATTTCCATCAAAGATAAAAATTGTCCTCAATTTTCAATTCCCAACAGAGGCAAATTCTCCATAGGGACCCAAACCCTTGAATTTTTTTTAATTAACAAGATTTTTGAAAAATAAATTTAATTAATTCTATGCCCCACCAAAACAATCTCCATCCCTAACCTAATGAAGTTTGATGAGGGTAAAAATGACACACCAATCATTCATTGCCACATGGACATCCAGAGCCACTTAAAATCACCTTGACATCTTACGTGGCAGGACCTTGGGAGAATGCTCTTTAGTAGTTCAGTTTATGCCGCCCAAGTACAACCGACCTCGCTTGAAGGCAGATCGACAAGAGCGACCAAGAAGGACGACAACCACCTCGGATCACTTATGCAATCCGGAAACTGCAAGCTGGCGAGTTACCTGACCTCGTAAAGACCTATCTACATGGTTTGCCCACCTTGATCCATTCGAGCCACTTAATGACCTCAAGATACATAGAGGGCATGCCACCCACGTAGTGACAGTTATAGGCACATGACGCCGGATCTGCTCCTTACACATGACGCCTCACACTGACCTTGTAGGCACATCCCACCATGCATTAGGAGTATCTCCCGTACTTATGTATTATTATTTACGAGAAATGTTCCAATGCACAGTGGAACGTGCCTATAAAATCGTTGTGAAACGCCTTTGTGAAGAGCAGATCCCAATTCCTTTAATGCATACTTACTTTGCAGAGCCATCTTGCCAACCAGCTCGTGCATGTCTTATGTAAACACGTGCAACTAAAGGATAAATATGTAAGGTGACTTTAAAAATCAAGGCAAACATCCTATATAATAATGTCAGGACAGGACACATGAAACGTATATATAAGTAAAGAGTCAAAATATAATTTAATATCATTTTATTAAAGATTCAAAGTTTAACTTTTATAATCATTACTAAAACAAGACAACTACTTTATATATATATATATATATATATATATGATAGATCAATTCATCCAACCTAATGCATACGTGTCATGTGAATAGGGATTATATCTCTACCCACAAAACACTACCACCATGTATTTGGAACATCTTTCTATGAATAATGAGAGATATTTTCAATGCATGTCGTTATGTGAAAAGAGATTGATGAGGGTGGATTTGGCCCTCCAATGATATTATGACACATGGCATCTCGGAACAATTAGGTGACACCCGGAACCACTTAGGCAACAACTTGTCTTAGCTAAGTTGATGGTGTCCCACCTGGTGGCCTGGCACGGGCGCCGACCTGGCAGCCTGGCCCAGGCGCAAACTGGTGGCTTGACACAGGTGCCAACTTGGCGGCCTGGCATAGGCACCGACTTAGCGACCTGCGAGACGTGCTCGCCGGCAAATTCGGCGTGCATATCCTAACACTCCCACGATCCTTGAAAGTTGGCCCATGTGCCGAACAATCTAGAGGGTGGTCAACGTGCATGGCGGTTGTCTCAGGGAATCTCGGACCACTTAGACGACTTCTTGGAAATCTCGGATGCAGTGCGTGAATCTTACGCCAAATTATGCCTATATAAAGGCACCAACCCCAATGGCATAGGGGGGAAAGTAAGCATATTCTAGCTCTCATACTTTGTGATTTTTAGCTCACAATCTACTATGAGAGTATTGATTTAAGCATCGGAGGGACCTCGCCGGGTTAGCCACCCTGGGTCCTCTGACATTGGTTCCTTGCAGGTCTCTAAAGAACTATGAAGCTCAACAATCAATCCAACTCGCCACCAGGCAGCTCGGCACCTAATAGGCAGCTCGGCCCAGTCAGTTTGGCACCTAACCTGCCCAGGTAGGACCAGTTCGGCGTCTAACCTACCCAGCTCGGCACCCAATCTGCCCCCAGCTCGGCCTGGCCAACCCGGCATCCAGGTCCTCATCCAGCAAAAGTTCTCCACTTTGGCCTCTGAGTCATCGGCCACTTGGAAGCAGACCAAATGATAAGATACTTAGCACGAAAAATTAGTACTTCACCAAAAATTGATTCATCAAAGATGTTAGAAGAATTTGTTGGTAGGAGATCCAAATTCAAATAAAATTAGAGAAATGCTTTGTAGGAAATAGCAAACCAGGTTCTGGACATTCATATCCCAACATACTTTGGATCTGCTACTCACAAAATGTTTCCACATTCCCTATTCACAGAATACCACCGTTGTATTGAGAACAATGCACAACTGTAATGTTCTGTCTATAGGAATGTGGGAAGTAATTGTGAGTAGCTGATCCTAGCCCATCAAAACCACAACTAGAAAAGTCAAAATGGTTTGGGCCTTGGGGAGTTAAACCCATCAGAAGAATTGTCTCTCAAGTCGGCCCATTCTGCCTTATCATTATTGAAGGGGAAGAGAATATAAGGCCAAATAAAGGGCTGAAAACCTGCTGGAATGGTGGATCAAAATGATAATTTGAAAAAAAAAAAACAAGTTTTTAATGTGATATTTAGTCTGAGTTTGGAAGGAGTACAAATAATACAAAATATAAGGTTTTGCACTACACATATTTGTACGGTTTTCTACAGTTAAATAGGGAGATCCAACTTATTTGCACTCCACATATTTGTAAGGTTTTGCACTTCACATATTTGTATGTGCACTCCGCTATTCCCTGTTACTGGAATAGTGGAATACCAGAACTTTTCTATTGAAACTTACTAAAAGCAATCTAAATCTCTTGTTGAATGTTACTGCATTTTCTACAGTTGTTTGGATAACACATTTTTCATAGATAGTGAGCCATAGGATGGGTTTTGAGAAAACCTAAATCTCATTTTTTTTTTAAAAAAAAGAAAAACCTAGGAAATTGCATCATGTCATCAAACCAGGTCAATCCACCAACCTGACCAACTTAAATTAACACAGCACATTGATAAAAAATCATTGAGAGTACTAACTATCAAAAAAAAAAAAGAAAAATCACTGAGAGTACTTTTCTTTTCCTACTTAGTTCTTTTATAAAGCATGATAATTTGATTGGTCTGTCCAACTTGGGATATCTAAATCGGTAACCTGCCTGATCAAATTATCAAAAAACTTAAAAAGGAGTAGAGACTAGAGAGAATGTATTGGGGTGGGGGGATCAGGAAAGGTTGCCTGGACTTCCATCAATGGTTCTGTATCAAACAAGTTGCAGGAATTCATTGTAGATAATACATGATTTGGCAATGGCTCCCATTGCTTCTTTTATCATACAATCCAGTTGTCGCTATAACGAATCTACCATGACCCAAAAAATTACAGTGAATTTCTCGATAATTTGTACATATTAATATGAAATTAAACAATGTTAATTGCCTTTTTTTCTTTTTGTTTTTCACAACAGTCCAACTGTACATGCCTCAAATTTGGTAGGTACCAAACAACCCACTGTACTTACCCTCAGCCCAACACTTAAAACTAATTAACATCATATTTGTAAACACTACTTGACATCAATCGATTTCGTTTTTACATGGAAGGAGCAGTTATTCTCTGTTACTAGAAGCAAACCAATGAAAGGAGACAAAAGTAATTTGGAATCCAATCAAAGGAAATGAATGGTAAAGGCAAGTTATAAAAGCTTAAATAACCCAATACATTCCAATCTAGCTTCGGCTTCTACTCCATATAAGTCAATAAAAAATTAAATTAGATTCTTAGAGATCATACTTCATAGTTTTGGAGATTATCAAGAAGACCAAAGCCTTAAATCATTTCCAATACTGTATGCGACCTAAAAACATAAAAATGTATTCTCAAATACAATAATTGATAGATTTGAGAACAAAAACAAATTTGAAGTAAGATATCACCGGTGGAAGTGTAGATGCAGTGATGGGAAGCCCATTTTGGATAAATGATATGAACATGAAGAAAAGAACCATAAAAATGGAATATTAATGGCTATACTTCCAGATCGAAGGAAAACGAAATATATCTAACAATATCTGAACTTAAATGGTGAAGTTTTAGGCTCAGATTTGAGCCTGATTGCAATGAGGAAGGCAGGAGCTCAAATCTAGATATGGATTTGAGATATCTTGACTACACAAAGAAGTTGCTGATGACAGATATCAAACATCAATAACAGCCACCGTGTCGAACTTGATCGAGGTCTGTAGGAAGTTGCGACGACGAACACAAATGGTTAGCTTGTCTCACACAATTGTTTAAGACACTAGAGCTTGCTTGGAAAAATCAAAGTAACATTTGCCCTCAATATCGATGCATTTTCTAACAAAAATGCAGATTTGTCCCAATCTTCATTACATTTTTACATTCTTTCCAAATGCTCGCAAATCTGACCTGGGATGCAAATTTGTGCTGAAGCGAAATTTATACCCCTTCCAAGCACAGCCTTAAGGGAAAAGAGAAATAAAAAAGATCTTCAACAATAGGTCGTACAGACCTCCTCAAATTATCCCAAATGCATCGGAAAGTCTAAGAGAGTATAAGGAAGAATTAATTTTTATGCTTCCACAAAAATAATGGAAATTGTGCTTGTAGGTGCAGCGGCAGAATCCACAAAGGTGAGTGCAAAAAGGCAATCATGGGCTAATAGAAATACACCATTATATCAGATTCAAATAAGGGTATATTCGAATTTCTAATCCGGCATTGTTTATGTCGGGTCCAATCTGATCTATCAGATTTGATAGGACTCGATTTGAATTCGAATCTCATTAATGAATTGGTTTCTTGGATCTGATCCGATCTGATTTGTTTTCTTTAAAAAATAATAAATTATTAAAAGAAAATTTAAATATACTAATTTAAATAAAATAAAAACAAAAAATACAAGTATTTTTTATTATTTTCATCATACATATATATATATATATTATAAAAAATAAATAATATAACAAATTTATAAATCAATAAATAACATATATTTATAAATATATAATATATATCAGATAGGGGACGATTCGATTAAAAAATCCAAACACGGTGATCCAAATTTGACCAAATAAGATGACCTGATCCATTTACACCCCTGCCGTTATAACAGTAGCAGAAATGAGGGCTGTCCTTGAGGCCCATAAATTAGCAACCCAATAACATTGCTTTTACAATAATGGAATGCGACTCAAAGATCACAATTCAAGCGCTCAAAGGTTCTAATCACTAATCATAGATTGTAATTAGATGGTGGAAGAATGTAGAAAAATCAACCAGGGTCACAATTTCTTCATCAGATAGAAGCCGATTCATGGCGAAGAGAAGCAAGCTGCTGATTGGCTAGCAAATGAAGGTCACCAAAGAGGAAAGTCTATCCTGTTGCTTCGGATCTTTTTGGGGTGCTTTCCCCCCGGTGTTTGTAGCTTGTTTTCTCGTTCTTCCAACCAAGAAAAAGAAAGAGTACCCCGCTGTTTGTTCATACAAAAAAAAAAAGATTATTTACTAAAATGTTAAATATAGTTTATCTTCTCAAACAGAAGAAATCATGTTAGGTCTTTTTGGATTTTAAAAGGGGGGAGTTGGTAAATGGAATTTTGGTTTTCATTGACCAAGAATTTCATATTCTTTTTTCAAATTTATGCGGGGACTATGGAATCCTTATTTTCGTAGGTATCACTTACTAGACCTATTCATGGGCCGGGTGGCCCGACGGGCTAGCCCGGCCCGGCCCAACTCTCGGACGGGCTTGAACAGGCTTTTTGGCCCGTGGGCTTAACCTCGGGCCAAAAAGCCCGGCCCGCATAAAATTCTAGTCGGGCTCAGGCTTTGCCAAAATAGCCCAGCCCGGCCTGACCTATAGTTAAACCTGAGTAAACTCGGCCCGACCTATAGTTAAACCTAAGTAAAAACCCTATGTGATGTCCATTTGAATAAATTTTTTGATTTGAGAAGGTTGTTGATTCACTTGTAGGCCCATTGTTCATTTAAATAGGGGAAAAAAATATCTGAATTAAAATAGATAATGTCTATTTGAATAGGGAAAAAATTGATTTTCTTTTATTAGGTTGGGCTTCGGGCTTTTTATCAAGGCCGGGCTCGGGCTCGGGCCTATTATTTTTCTGTTAATGAACACTAAAAGCCCAGCCCGGCCCGAGCCCAGCCTGGCCCGGCCCATGAACAGGTCTATCACTTATCCATCTCCTAAGTGGATAAATAACTTTCCCACCTAAGGCGAAAGCTGACAACACTTGAATGAGATAAAAATACCCCTTTTAATAATAAATTTTTATGGCTAAAATGGTTATTGCCTTATTTACATGAGAAATAAATAAACATGGGTAAATGCACTTACTTGAGTAAATGTTTCTCAGGAAAAACTTACCCAAATAAATACATTTATTCGAGTAAATAACTTACAAAAAAATGAACAGGGCCTGCCTTAATTATTCCATTGGAGATAATTTTCCTAATTAAGTATCAGTTATTTGACAGGTTTAAAAAAAGTACATCAATTATTTGGAATTGACCATTTAGAATGTGCTTGGTTTGAAAGAAAATAAGAGAAAAGAAGTTGAGACAAAGTTATTAAAGAAGCTTCCAAATTTTGTAAAGAAAGTTTCCTCAATTTTATGTTTATCTCTTATTTTCTATCAAATTAAACAGGTATAGATCTTTCTAACCAAACAAAAATAAATAAATGAAAAAGGAAATTTCTAAACATTTCTATAGAAAATGGGCTACAAAAGGGAGTAGGCCTGGCCGAATAGAAATTTATTTCCCAGTTTGACATGCATGTTTGTTCATATGTACTCCATTAGGTTGTTTTCTGAAGCCTGACAAGTTACAATAATACAACATTGCATTTATTTGGACTTCGCATACTGTAGTTAGGAGGCACGCTTGCTTGTTGTGTGTCCAAACTACTCCCTTAGTTTTGGAGGTTTCTAAAGGTGATAGAATCTTTTGATGGACAGCTTCAATTTGCCAGATGTCATCTCTTTAAACTTCAGAAGTAGGAATATAGGATTGGTTGGCCATGAATGCATTGATGGACGTTTAAAAAAATGAGAACAAGTTAACAGGAAAAGAAAGGATGTATAATGCCGAGCCGAGGATGGCTGTAGGTTGGGATGCTCTGGGCCCATATCCCAGTATCTCACTATAGTCTATAGCATTAATGTTGGGCTGGAACTGTATATAGCTAAGGCCCAGCTGAAGTTTGTTAAAACTTAGAAGCCCCGCCCTGACCCATGTGGATTTTCTTGGCGGGGCGGGGGACGGGGATGGGAATGAAGTTATTGCCCCGCCCTGACCCTGATATTTTTAAGTAAATTTGTTTTTCCAGGAATACAGTCAATAAAAAATTTTCGGGATTTAGGTCTCGACGGGAAATCCATCTCTATCTTGGGGATCAGGGATAGATGACAATTTTTGTCCCCATAGACATTGGGGTCAGAAGCAGAAATTTATTTCAAAATCAGAATCAGTGTTGAGACAGAGGACAAGTTTTATCCCAGCAGGAATGGGGATCAGGGATAGGAATTAATTTCAAAATCAGGGTTGAGACAGAGGACAAGTTTTAACCCCGACAGAAATTAGGGATTAATTTCAAAATCAGAATTGGGGACCAAGAACATAATCTCTGCCCTGTTGCCATTCTTATACCTAGCTAAAAGTTGGGCTGGGAAAGTCATCGTATAGGCCACCTTTCTAACTCTTAACCCATGCCAAGCCATAGTATGCCTCCACTTTGGAAGAGTGCAAATACGAATGTGCAAGTTTGATAAAAACGACAACATTTGTATTTGTAGTATTCTTCCCAAACGGAGCCTAAATGAATCTCAGGGTCAAACTGGAGTCCACCTTTGCTTCCAACATAAGCATAGATCCAAAGAGGCCAATCAAAATTGGTCACGTTACCCATATTTTCAGGCCTTTTTATCATGTGAAATTTAGGCTGTATTTGGTTGAATTGGATACAAAATTTGTATCTAGTTCCGTTTTGTATCTGCTTGTTTCTAACTATGATTTGCACTTTTCATTTGCATTCATAAGTATTGTAAATTTTGCATCTCAAAATTGATGCAAAATCTGCACCACCTTCCTCTTACCCCAATTTTTATATAGGGTGGGACCACATCATTAAACGAACAAAATAAGGTAATAGGAGTGTTCATGGTTTAGTTCAATTCGGTTGTAAGTTGCTTGGCCAACCGAACCGACTTGGTTGGGTTGGGGAGTTGGTCATTTGGAATCGACCGACCATTAATGAAAATCGGCTAGCTTGGGTTGTTTTGGTTTGGATTGGTCCAAAAGATTTAAACTTAAAAAATTAAATTTAAATTCAAAAGGTTGCAGCAATATTATGAAAAAATAAATTAAAAAATGAAGTTTACAATATAAAATATTTTAGACTAGGAAATGTGGGAATTCTTCCATTTGTCTATATTAAAAATTTTAAATTTAAAATATAAAATGCTAATATATATTTGTTCAGATCAGGTTATTTTGATTGATTTACAAACAGCTAAACCAAAACTGATCCATCCTCATCGGATCGAAAAAATTATAAATCGAATATAACTAAAAATACTAGAAAATCGACCAACTCAAATCGATTTAATTAATTTCATTAATTTGATGAACAGTTAGTAAAAGATAAAATGTGAAAGCAAAAGTTAATCGGAATTTACACTCCATACATTTATCATTTGCACTGCAACCAAATGCAGCCTTAAGATTTTCTCAACATAGATCACGTAGCCTTATTTTGATTGGCTGGAACGACATAGGAGCGAATTTTCTTTTGTCCCCCAAAACTCACCTTCAGATTCTGCCATGCATTCACTGGCTGTGGAAACTAGAATTGAATGGAGGGTGAGGTACTGGCCGGGTTGCGACTTGCGAGGTAAATCTATGTTTCATGGTGGAGAATAAACAGGTTATTGGGACTGACTGATTTACCAATAAATGCATAAACCAAAGAAAGGAATTGGCGGAGTTTTTTTTTTTCATTTTTTGTTTGGTAAATCAAAATCATACACATTGCCAAACACCTCCTAAATCTTTAATGTGACTAATAAAAGAAAATCTGTAGGAACCTTTGGATTCTGCTGGTTATGACAATGTTCCCACTACTTGAAGTTTCTGGTGTTATCTCTTGGACGACAAGCCGACAACCCCAAAAACTCTCGCCAGTACTGTTGACCTGTAGTACAGGGGAATTCAAACAGTTCATCTCAACGGCCCTTCGTCACATGGTAAGATGAACTTTTTATTGCTAGCATTTTGTTTTTCTCGATCTTATGTTTCGTCTCTGAATAAAATAAGTTTGTAGGATAAACAACTATATATTGTTCCTTATCATTGTTTTGAACTTCAAAGAAGAATGCCCAATGTTGGCCCCAAGATCTGGACTGAAATTTAAAAAGCATTCAAATTTTTGGACAATTTTTAGATCAACACATGGTGATTTGAAATGTGAATCCCTTGATCATTTGAGGACTGTTTGCACAAATAGTTCCCAATTGTTCAACCGCACAAAACCAGAGGCTGAGCTCAAGCCATCTTGAGTTGCAGTCGCACCTGCAACCTGCAAATTAAAAGGACGGAGCAATTTTGATTGCCTTATCCTGTCTTTGTGAGAGCTATGAAGTTCATGTGAGAATGGAGGAGTGAAATGCGTAGCGTATTCGATGTGAATGCATTTAAAGATCGGGCCCCCACCGGCCGCACCGCGACGTGGGTCAAGAGTTTGATACTTTATTGGACTGTTGTTGGCTATTGCCATGCTTACTAGCGACGACAAGAAAAAAAGGTGAAATTTTGCAGAGTCAGACTTTAAGGTTCCCACTTCATTCCCAGGCCAGCCAATTACCCCCATCTCTTCTAATCTATCGTTGTTTTGTTTAATGGAATTTCAAATATTAATATCATACGTAACGTAGTTGGTTAATTGGCAAGTTCATATTTCTTCACTCTTTCCATCTGGTCTGGTGTCTGGTGATTAAAATGTCAATTCAATCCAGTTCAGTACATTTTTTTTTTCCCCTCTTTTCCTAAACGTAGGCTCACCAATCGTGTACCCCCGGAAGAGGCCAAGAGTCCACAGAAATGACAGAGATGAGAAATCCCTGCGCCCATTACCCTAATCAAAAACTTGGAATTAAATGCATTACAAACAAAAACAAGAAAAAGGCAGTCTTCGTCTCTCATAACGTCTTGTTTACCATTCTGATCTAAATTATGTCTGCTTAACGAGGCTGCTGATCTGTTGTGGTCGCCTCAACTGAACGTAGCGCATAGACCTGCAAAGCAGGAGGAGAGAGGTGTGGAACGATCAGGGCCAAACCTAAGCGTGCATGTCGGGCAATCAATCAATCAGTCAATCGGCCATCGTACTTTCACCATCTCCCCTACACTACACATTTTCTCTGGTTTTTGGATTTCCTCAAACCAAGTAAGAAAAAGACCGATGACTCCGCCATCTTTTTCAGCATTGCTTTCTTCGCACCTCCTCCTGCGTTTTCATTCTATATTATTGTCCCCTCGTTTCACTCTACCTATTCCGATATTTTTATGTATTTTTGTTACGAAAGCATTCAATTTTCGCTCAGCGATAAAGAGAGCTACAAGAGAACGTACGTTTTAGGTAGACCCGGGTCCCGGGACGGACCGTGTTCATTGTTCAAACTTCAGAGACTTGTAGGTGTGAAGTGCTCGAGAGGAGAATTCTGAAAATCTGAATCCCTATGTTATTTAGTACGCGGAGTGAGGAGGACGCAACCCATTTTACGTACTGCACTCAGAGTTGTAGTTATTAGGCCGGTCTACAGTCTAAACTCCATCAATCTTGCCATTCTAACCAGAGGACCAGAACCCAGAGAGAGAGAGAGAGAGAGAGAGAGAGAGATGATTCAAACTTTCAAAGTTATCGTCGCAGCTGTTAGACCCTGCAGCGCGTTTGGGGGAAGACGGAACAAGGAATTGTGGTGTAATAGTTAGGCTTCTGGGCTTCCCGGCTCAAAATCGATCCAATTGTGGGAAAATTCGTTCAGGAATCAGGATCAAAACAAGGTGGGTCAAGTCAAAAAAATGGATTGGATCTGAATATTCAGGCCCGGTTACAAGAGGACGGAACAAGAAATTGGACCAGTCTGATCCAGTTATGATACCATGTGTAAGGGTATCAAATGATTACATGCTGGAGTGCAGAAATCACGGGGAAGGCATCGTACTGGGGGTTGGGCTAGGAGCTGCCACCACCCAATCCAATCACACTCACAAGCCTACAGTCTGTCCACTTTGCAATTTTGCCCAAGCCCACGGTATTGTCATTCAGTTGGTTATCCAATCCAGATGCAAAATGCAAAATTATTTGTCCCTCTATTGTCCATAGAATAAAAGCATGCTTTCTGACACTTGTCTCATGCTTTCTCTGCTCCTTAATCTTCTCTTTTGCTCATTAATTCCACTGTAACAGTAACATGGATTGACCTAATTCCGTCCCCTTAAAGCTGATCAGAAAGAAGACCAAGTGAGAAAAGAACCGCAGGTGCTTAGCTTTAATAAGCAAATCTTTATATAAACATTACCAAACGATGACAAACAAAAAAAGATGAAGTAAAGGGTGGATATGTCCTTGTTAGTGGCGAGTCCTAGTTGTAGACTTGTAGCGTGTGAATTTGGGGGGAGGGGAAAGAAGGACAAAAGATTCCAAACCCAAACATCTTTCATGCTTTCAATTCAAAGTAATATAAACTTGAATGAAGACATAGTGACACACTACTTCTACTCTGTTCACCAACAAAAAAATAAAGCCATTTAAAGCTAAAGCTGTATTTCAGGATAGACCCACCTTTTGAATTTAAGGAGAAAAGGGGTTCTAAATCCATACAATCGGGTGGGTTAAATGATTAGTAAAGATACAACCCAAATGTTTTCTTTATAGTTTATACGGTTTCTTTTTGGTTTTAGATAGAAATTCTCACAATCGATATTTATAATGTTTCTTAATTGCTTTTCTGTTCTCTTTTCCTAGAATCCGATGCCAACCCAAATTCGTGTTGTTTTCCCTCCAAAAAATGGGGCCGAACCGAAAGGCCTTTGATTGTCCATTTCTTTTTCAATTCCAGACATTATGCATTGAAGTTCACATTACCTCACTCTCAATCAATCTTCTTCTCCATCCCAAACACATTATACACCAAACAAGGCAGTTGAATCAAAAAGCTATAGGAATAGCACTTGCGCAAACAAAGAAAAAAAAAGTCATTCGCACAAAACAACATTTTAGGGTGGATTATGATTTAACCATGTGGAGGGTGGAAGCTGGAAAGGAAATGTTACAGTGTGACTGCATCATGATTTAACCTTGTGATGGTTCAAACTTCAAACACCCGCCCCGGCATCAAGAAGATCTAACGGCTGAGGGCTCTTTTGTGCAATTGCTCTTTGTCCAGGTACAGCAGTAGCAGTGCTCACAAGAAAAAGGAAGAGAAACAAATGCCATGCCCCATGCTATGCCACTATTCATGTACTAATTAATCATCCTTGTTCCTCCTTGTCTTCTTGTTAAGGACTGTTTGGTATTTAACTCGTGCCATTAATCGGATTAGCTCATTAACCTGGACCAGGACAGGAAATCGTAAGGGTTGATTTGGAGATGGCCCTTTTTCTAGGGGCTTTCTCGTAAGTTTAGATAAAACGATTTTTTGGACACAAAAATGTACGTGTTGACCATTTCCCAAATCTTGCCAAGTTCGAACGGCGTGGTTGGAGAACTTGGGGCCCACTGTGGAAGATGAGATCAGAAACCCATATGTGGGGCCCAATGCAAACGCACGGCCCGTGCCTTGCACCCTTATAATTACCCCCCTCCCCGCTGCTTTGGTCTCTTCCGTCAGACTTACAGCTTTTTACAGACCCCACTGACCCATCCGTTTTACCACAACGGCTCGACTCGGCTCGGCTCCGTTCCACTCGGCTTAGCTTTCTCTCCTTAACTTGTTTTAACAGCAGTTATCACTTATCTACATGCCTGATGCCTCCATATATTTGCTTGGGCTTCTGGTCCAGACCACCACGCGAAAATTGAAAATAAATCCATTTATTTTCTTTTTGTATTGTGTAAAAAAACTTGGATTTAAATCTTTTTTTCTTTCTTTTTCAAACTAGCGGAGTGCCGATAAGAATGTAATAACACATTGAATAGGAAATTTTATTTGAGCAAATGAAGTAAATTAATTTACTGTTATTTAATTAATTAATTTAACTTAATATAATTAAATACTTAAATTATATTAATTATTTAAATTTTAAAACAAATAATTTTACAATTACAATTAACAACTTTAAAATAATTAATAAAATCTTAAAAAATACATTTAACTAAGACATTATAACAAATGTATATTGTTGGAGGGGTTGGGGCCAAGGGAAAAGGGGAGGGATGGGAGGGAGTGGTTGAATTCTTGGAGAGAGAGATTGAGAGAAGAGGAAATGTTTTAAAATACCAGTTTGTTTTAGTTCCATGGATTTCAATTGAAACGTTAAAGAGATGTAGATGAAAAGGCCTAACTTGGCCCAAAATTTCTAGGCTTAGTCCTAAGTTTTATGTTTAGACTTGGTATCGCCCTGCCCCTACAAATTTTTATCAAAGCTTTGGCGCAATACTTTAGCCAACTCGAGCTCACTTTAGATTCACAAATTTCCAAGTCAATGTCTATAATTTTAGACTCAGTTCCAAATCAATTCATGACTAGGTGGAATCGGCTCCGACCCGATAAGAATCGGGAAAGTATATCATTAACCGAATACCAAATTGACCCAATTGGTTTGGGTCCATTAGGTGACTATGGATGCAAACAGATCGAATCAGATTCGAATCAGGGTATATTTGAATCTAATCTGACACTATCAATTGTAGATCCGTCACGAAGATCCGATTGGATATGATAAAACATGGGTTTGAATTCAAATTCGATGAGGGCGTGGGATTTTCAAATCTGATCTGATTTGTTTTTTTTTTTTAAATTAATAAATTATTAAAATAGATTAAAACATAACAATTTAAATAAAGAAAAACGAAAACTACAAATATCTTTTCAACTATTTTTATCATATATACATGTTTATATAAAAATAAATAATATAACAAATTTATAAAAATACATTATGAATAATATATTTGTAATTCGTGACTGGGTGGAACAGGCTCCAACCCGATAAGAATCGGGACAATATATCAATAACCAAAACCGAATTGACCCAATTAATTAGTTTGGGTCCATTAGTTCCAACTTCAACCATTTTACAATCAGAGAGGGAGAGAGAGGATTATAAATGAAAAGTATAAAGAAATTAATAACAATTTTGTGGCAGTATTATAATTACATGTTGATGGCACTTTTGTAATTATATGAAAACTCAATATCATATGCACAACTAAAAAAGAGGCAATGATTGCTTTCAATGTCACTCTTGTAATTAATAAAAAGCTTAAGGTCATAAATAATGATACTTCTGTAATTAGCATAAGCTCGCGAATATCACACCTTGGTTTTTACACAAGAGTTGAGAAAAATGGTGGTTCAATAGGGCGAGATTGGATTTTACAATTTGGTTTTTTAGGCATGCATCTGGCATTGGGTTTTACATGTTGATTTTTATATTTAATATTGGGTTTTACACTTGCATTTTCCATTAGATTTTACCTGTCGTACTAATTGGGCATATGAAAAAAAAGGAAAAGAGCCCAAAGATTCAATTTTGTGAATTCTGAAGGCTCCTTCCTACACCATACACCATTTCCTTGTTAGTACAAGAAAATTACATCTTTTAAATCGGAAAACCTGTAGTATCTCACTGGATAACAAAGTTGTAGAAAAAACATCAAATTTACGTTACGGGAGTTAGTGTTGGTATTTGGCCACATAGCATTGGCCTTAGGGTACGTGATTCAATCCCTTCAATGCCTCAATGATGCCATTAAACCCCAGCAAATAAAATTATAATAAGAAAAATAATGGAACCACTCCAAGAGTGACTGTAATCTTCTCATTATTTCCACTTACAAGAACAATGTTGTTTCGTATGGAATGATTTTCACTGTGTTGATTGCTCGATTGCTAGAGATCATTTGGGAATTATACTTGACTTTAAAACATACAAACTTGGTATCACAACCACCAAAGGCGACTCCAAATTAATTGGTCATTTTGTGTTTTGGCAATTGAAGAGCATCACCACAAACTGCTCGGAGATGAAGGATATGTTCAAGAAAGACAATCTTATCACCACCACACAAATTAGGCGGTGGATTGGTTTTTCCATGAAGCTCAATAAACTACATTGGATATTTTATTTTTTAATGTGAACAACATCTCTTTGGGATATTTCTTATATTTGCATTTTTTATTTGTGGATACGTATTACCTCTCGTTTTGTGTAGTTCCTTTTATTTTATAAAAAAAATTTTAAGGAATAGAAAAAAGAATATATATCTGACAAATAAACTCGTCGATATGCTTATGGTAGTTATCATTTCAAGTGGACAATTTATCTATGTCTTACGTGATAATCCCACTCTTAGGCAAATTATATAATTGCATGTGGATGGTATAAAGATTTTATATTTATTAGTATAAGTGTATATGACATGTATATGTATAAAAAATTAATATTAATTATATATAATATATGATATATGATATTTTAATTTACTTTTATTATGATCTACATGAAATTTAAGACAATTATATATTTTATATAATATAGATATGGCATGCATTTAAAACCCCTTTTTTATAATATTTTGGTATTAGACAAAATATATGCTTTTGCCTTCACCTCCTTCTATAATGAAGGCTTTAATATTATAGCTGAATGTTGAGTTATTCTAGATGCTATTATTCATGCTAAGGCGCTAGGTCTCAATTCAGTTCTCGTAAAGAGTGACCTAATAGTTGACATTATTCAAGGCAAAGCTAAAACTCCTTGGCATTTATTGGGTTAGATTGATGACATTCATGAATCATTTTCTTGTTTCACCAAAACTCAAGTCCACCATACTCCCACAGAAGGTAATTCTATAGTGGATGCTTTGTGAAATTTGAAGTGGTGGAGGTAGACCTGGCAACTGGGTTGGGTGGGTCAGGTTTGGATTGGGGCAAGACACTTTGGGTTGATTTTAGGTTTGATTGTCAAATGCTAGACTCTAACCTTAAATGTTCGGGTTAGGATTGACCCATGGGTCAATTTGGGTCATACTGAATTTTAAAAACATAAAGAAAAATACATGAAAATGTCAAAATTAAAGGAATTAATCTTAAAATTCCAAATATAAAATAAAAAAAAACTTGAACATTTAACAATTCAAAGAGTAAACAATAGAGAGTAAAGACTAAATAGAAAATATTAAAGAGTGGAAACTTCTAAAAATGCATAAATAGTCCCAATTAGACTTGGCAATCAGATCAGTGGGTTGACCCATGATCCAACCCAACCCTTTTTTTTTTGGGTTGGGTCGAGTCATTCTTCTCCCATTCATGTAGCTAAATATGAGACCCTAACCCTGTTTTTTCAGGTTGGGTTGGGTCAACTTTTTGCCAGGTCTAGGTGGAGGTCTTCCGCTTTTGATCATGTGTCAATTATTCCACGTGTTGTTAGGTCTTTTATTTTTGAAGATTTATTGTATTTGCCGAAAATTAGAATCAGCTAAGGGGTCATGGGGTTGAGTGTAAGGGTGTGCATTGTATCCTGAGCTTTGGGGCAAGGTGAGCTTTGTCATCCCTTGTATCATTTACTTTATGATTTTGCTTATTAGGCTCAGTTTGGAAAGAGTATAAATGCAAATATACACAAAATAATACAAAATATAAGGTTTTGCACTCTACATATTTGCATTTATACTCTTTCCAAACTAAGCCTTAGGTTCCAAGGAATATAAATATAAATTTGTAGAGTACAAAACATTACATTTTATATTATTTTATATGTATTTATACTGTACTCCTTCCAAACTGAGCCTTAATAAAATTTAAGGTGACCATCTCTCCACTTGGAATAAAGTTTAGGGTTTAAAAAAAATTGCATTTACTTTGCGAAGACACAGAAAAATGCTGTATAAATAAAGAACCCTAACAAATATATGCATTTTTTATGAACAAAAGTTTAATATTTGATAGTTCATATTTCAAAACTATCCAATGGAAAAATATGGATGATTATAATATATTATGGGCATATTTTATATTTGAACATTGAATTTGTGGTTGTTATTTTGCCATTGAAATGTTCTCCAAACATGGGAGTGGAATCTGTGTTCTACTTAGATTTTGCTTGTGGGTAGAAAAAATGGTAGGAAAAGTTTTTGGTATATAAAAGTGGTAAATTAGTCAGATAGAGAAATTGTGAGCTAATTTATGTGCTAGTTGAATAGTTTTGAGGTTATGCCTTAATTGTTTGCTTTTTAACATTTAAATTTTGTACTATGTTTATTATGTACTTTTCTTAGTTCATTATTTGATTCTTTCCATTAAATCGATATGGGCTTTCTTGTACTACATTTTTGTCATATACTGCTGTTATTGGCTAAATGATGTTATTACCTTTCTCTTTCTCTCTCTTCTTCTTCTTTTTAATTATTTATTTACGGTTTTACACAGATTATAAATGTTTGAATGTATGGAGGATTTTCTTGTTATTACCATGACGATGATAATTTATCCATCAATTGTTTGATGAAATCAAAATTGGGAAACTCTGGCATGTATAGGGGATGACAGGGCTAGGCTGGTCTATATCATATAAACAATTCACATCGACCACATTGGAGATGGATTGATACATTGTCTAGGTTATAGGGATGGGTTTAGTAAATTCTAAATCCTTTCCATCGTCTCAAATCTCTCACCTCTCTTAGGCTATGTTTGGTTTAAAGGAAAAGGCAGGAAAAGATAGAAAAATCTATACAAGATTTATAGAAAATTTCCTACCTTTCCTTTCTTTTTCCTATTTTTTCTTTCAAATCAAACACAGCCTTATCAAAATAATAGTAGAAACACAAATAAACATTAAAAATTCATATTATTTGATTAAAACATGTGTAAAATATACAACTTATTTATTATTCTAGAAATAAGATTCAAAACATTATTAAGTTCGAGTTGAAGAATACTTAGAATTTCCAATTTAGGAAGTATGTATTATCTCCTTCTATATTAATTCTATTATAAGCATCAAGGATACTTTGGCCTCCATTAGTTTGCCATTATCCCAAAGGGGGTAAGTTGGTAAATTCAGAAATTGACCACAATGTATCCACATATAATGGTTCCACGGTAAGTGAATTTTGCATGAGAGTATTAGTTATTCGGCTACTGTATATGCTGGCTGATAATGCCCTTCCCCTCCCGCCTCTCTCATTAATTATGCGAATAAATTATATTGTACAATAACAGTGGAACCAAATGTATTCAGGCAACTTTTTGTCTAGGAAACATAATTTATTTGGATAAATCTACTTATTTAAGTAAATTAAAATGAAATATGTTTTATTATATTTAAATTATTGCAATAATACTTAATTCTATCTGTATCGGATAGGTTGTAACTCTTAAAATCCGTTTCAAAAAAAAAAAAAAAAAAACTCGACCATTGATTGGGGGAGTTGCCATCCAATCATAGGAATGGTAATGGGGTGGGGATGTTCATGCCCTCGGCCTCGATTTTAAAATTAATCTCCATCCCCGATCTCCGCTGGAGACCATTGATTGGGCTTGAAGTATTTGTTGAAAAAATGGGGCCATGGAAAGAGAATGTCTTTAGAACGAGACTAGAGTGTTTTTCAAAAACTTGTATTTAAATACTTGATTTACACTTCTTAAATAATTTTTTAAGAGTTCTGGAATAAAACTGTTTTTTGCAAGACACGTGGGTGTAAACAAAGTGTGCCTCATTGCATGGCACACATGCACCGTAGTAAGTCTTTATACTCTCTTATTTATTTCTAAGGAGCGCAAATAATTTTTTATTTAAAAACTCAAAACAATTTTTGTAATTTTCCGATATGGGACAAATTGAAAATTAGTTTTAATAAGAAAAAAAAAACTATTTTCCAAGACATGTCTATAGATTTTTTTGTTTCATGTAATTGATCAATCATCAAATCAAATTGGATTTAATCTCTAATGAGATTAAAATCCAACAATAGTAGGCCGAAGCCTTACCCTAAAATTTGCTGGACTGGATACAAAAACAGGCCCGAGCTCGACGTTTCCAGGCCGGAGTTGTGCGGACTCGGCCGGGCTGAAATTATCACCCGGTTGTGTAGCCGCACCAAGGAAAAGAAAAAAAATAAAGAAAAACTTTTGAAAGAGGGTGGTGGAGGGACCGGAGGGGTGCCTAATGTGTTCCTCGCCTCCTCCACTCGTCATCTGCAGTTCTGCACGGCACGGACCTCTTACTTTCAAGCTGAGCCATATTATGATCGCTCAAAGCCTAGACGCGGCTCGACTCATTTACAATAGTTATTATTACCACGACAGCAATAATTTTATAATACAAGCAGACACAGACACTCTCTCAGTAGTCCACTCTCATTCTCCGAACCCTGTTTCCTCTGTCTCCATCCTTTTCTCTTTCTCTGCACCCAAAGAAACATCTGCAGATCAGACCTCAGAGAATCGAAAGTAGAGCTTCTGAGCCACCATACTATATACTACTATTAGGGAGATAAAAAGAGAGACTTTGAAACCAACATAATTACGTTTCTAGTTTAGCTGTGTAGTGTGACCCTCAACATTTTGTTCCCACTGATTTCTTCCATCTCTGTTTCCCACAAGACCGTAAATGGAAGCTTCATCGCCTCTCTCAATCCCACAAACCCCACAGGAAAATCCAGATGCCTCTCCGAAACCCTTTAGGAAAAGCTTCGTCAGTTCGTTAATTGAAGCCGCTACACTTCGCTCCCCTTCCTTCAAAGAAGATACATACTTCATCTCTCACCTGAAAGCTTCCGAGAAGAAGGCTCTGCAAGAGCTCAAGGATAAGCTCTCGGATTCTCATGGCTCTGAATCCATGTGGGGTATTCCCCTTTTGGGTGGAGACGAAAAGGCTGATGTGATCCTGTTGAAGTTTCTCCGAGCGAGGGATTTCAGGGTCTCAGACGCTCTAACCATGTTGCAGAAATGCTTGGCTTGGAGGAAAGAGTTCGGTGCTGACAACATTGTTGATGAGGATTTGGGGTTTAAGGATCTCGAAGGGGTGGTCGCTTACATGCATGCGTACGATAGAGAGGGGCATCCCGTCTGCTACAATGCTTATGGGGTTTTCAAAGATAAGGACATGTACGAAAAGATTTTTGGGGACGAAGAGAAGCTGAAGAAATTTCTGAGGTGGAGAGTTCAAGTTCTGGAGAGAGGCATAAACCTTCTCCATTTCAAGCCTGGTGGAATTAATTCCATCATTCAGGTGACTGACCTGAAAGACATGCCCAAGAGAGAGCTCAGGGTCGCTTCCAACCAGATTCTCTCTCTGTTTCAAGATAATTATCCTGAAATGGTTGCTCGGAAGGTAAACTAGTTGCGCTTTCGGACCCGCATTGTCTTTTTTTTTTTTTTTTCCTTTTCTATTTTTTGATATTGAGATATATATTTTCTTAAAATGTGGGTGTTGATGTATCAGGTATTCATCAACGTTCCGTGGTACTTCAGTATGTTGTATTCGATGTTTAGTCCATTCCTTACCCAACGGACCAAGAGCAAATTCGTGATCGCTAGAGAAGGAAATGTTGCCGAGACTCTATATAAGTATGTCCTCGAACTCGTTATACCGGTTCTGTCTCCATGTGGTTACGGAGCCTGTGAACTTTGTTATCTGGTGAAGTGTGTGAAGTGGATTTTGCAAATGGGTTTGTTAGAGTTGGTCTTCGTTGTTTCAGGTTTATTTTTGATTTTCTGGTCGATTTCATTGGTGAACTGTGTTGATTCTAAATGCATATTTGTTGCTGTCATTTAAGTGTATTGTTTTAGTTGAAGATGGAATTGTAAAGCGACTTTCGTCCCTTTCTGTGATAATTTATCTTGCCTTTTTGTGGTTAAAATTAAATAGAACTTGAAGTTTTCATTTACGGGAATTCCATCTTTTAACTATTGCGAGTTATTTTGAGTCTGCAAGTGCGCTTGCACCAAAAATAGAATTATAATCGAAAATCTTTCCTGGGTCTTGGTTTCCCAGTCTGCTTAGCTTTTTGTTTGTGTGATTAGGTTTATAAGGCCGGAGAACGTTCCCGTTCAGTACGGGGGGCTGAGTCGTCCCACAGATTTGGAGAACGGACCGCCCAAGCCAGCGTCGGAATTCACAGTCAAAGGAGGAGAGAAAGTGAACTTAGAGATCGAGGGAATTGAGGTATGCCGTTGGCCTATTGCCGTTTGAAATTTAAATATTTGGATTTTGGACACGTTCTCCCTCTCTCTCTCTCTCTCTCTATATATATATATATATCTCAGTTTGAATTTACTAAGAAGAATTTTCTGCATAAATCAGGGTGGCGCAACCATAACCTGGGATATAGTGGTGGGTGGTTGGGATTTGGATTACAGTGCAGAGTTCGTGCCGAGTACAGAAGGCAGCTACACGGTGGTTATCGAGAAGCCAAGGCGAGTTGCCCCGTCGGAAGAACCGGTCCACGCCTCGTTCACTTCGAAGGAGCCGGGGAAAATGGTGCTGTCCGTCGATAACTCTAAATCTCGGAGAAGGAAAGTCGCTGCTTACCGATATTTCGTGCGTAAACCCATGGTTGTTTAGCTCTAACCTCTGTAATTCGTGTCTTTTCGTTGAAGGAAGTTACATAAATAACCCCCCATTATGTGGTTTGTTTCTAATTAAATATGGGCTGGGCTGGGGAGGAGCGAGGAGGAGAGGTATGCATGTAATGTATAAAAGGATTAAAGGGTGATGGTATTATCGTTATTAGTAGTGAAAATGCAGGTTACATTGGTAACATAAAAGTTGTTCTTTTCTTTTCCCATTTTTCCCTTAAAACAGTTGTCTTCTTTTTTTTTTGGGGTTATATTATTAATATGTTTGGTTGTGTTGTTTTATTGCCAATGGGTGATGAGGAAAGAGATCTTCTTTCTGTGTTGTGGATTTTCTTTGGAAGTGAAGAAAGAAATGATGTTGACTAGACACTAGACTAATCTCTCCATTTGGGCTTTTTTCCTCTTTTTCTTTTTAAAATATTGTGGGAGGGTTGGTGCGGGGGCAGGATGGATGATAAGTGAGTAGCCAGGGCTGAGAAAAGAGCGCTGAAGCCTGAGCGGGGCAGAGAGTGTCACGGGGTTGGGTTTGAGGCGCGTGTGTGCGGGGTTGCGGATGGTTGATTGTTGAACATTTGAACCCACCCAATCCAACCCAATCCGACGACATCTGCCGCTTTGTGTTTGTTGTGATTGGGTGAATGCTGTGTGTTTGTTGTAGGCCCGCCTTGATGCCTGTGCCTAGCATCATTCCAAAATTCCAATTCCTACACCATAATATCAATGATGTATCATAGTGATAGCGAAGGCTCATAGGTGGTACCGGTTAGTTATGTCTCAATCACTTCTCTCTTTGGGGTTCGAAGTTTGAACTTGCAACAAAAATGGCATGTGTTATCAGGCTGTGGGTTTTTTGATTTTATATATGAATCGGGCATATGGGTAATTGGGTATTCCGTCCGCATTTGTAAAGTGCAATAGCAAGTGTTGGTGATTGGAACATATAAAACATATGATGGACCTAACTCTACAATCCCCACAATTACAACATGCATCCCATAATGCAGTAACTTGAATTCTTTTGGGGTTGTGTGGGCAAGCTCCTTAATTTGTTTTGGTGGAGAGTGAGTGGCATTGGCAATTGGGTCTTTACTCTGTCTTTGAATTTGCCTSTTTGGCCTGCCTAACTTTTTAGCTTGTTTGGCATCAAAGTTAAGACAACACTAGAGAGAAAAAGTAGATGAACCTTTTTCTTGAGACTGGGTGAACTCAACTGGTGAGTGGCGAGGGAGGAAAGAATTTTCAATTTTCATGTTAGAAACTGATTGTATTGAGACTTGAGACAAACAAACATAAAAAAAAAAGTAGCACAAACAGAGAAAAAACAAACAAAAAAGAAAAGGGAGCAAGCATGTTAAAATGATATTACCTATTGCTGCCATGAAGAGGACATGTACAACTAGGATCCATCATAGGGTACCTAACTTATGTGCAGGCCAGCTTTCAGTAAAGGGAATCTGTAAGTGTTAGGTCCCCTGTTCACTTCACACACCCATCCCCATCCCCATTGATCCACTGCTCCCCCTAAACCCTAGAGAGTTCCTTCAAAGTTCAAAGTTCAAATGTGGTGTGCTTTTTTTGTACGTTTGATATCGTACGACCCAGCATGGCCCCCTCCCCCCCCCCCTTCTCCCTTCGTCCATATATGCGGGTGAACTTTGTGAATATGTTCAAATAATGTTTACACTTTACCCTACATCTTGTGTTTGTTATTATTACCTCCATAGTCCCTACATCATCACAAGGTAACCACTGATCACACATGTGGGAACGTAGGATCGATTAGGAATACCAACCAAAAGTAATGCTGTTGCAAATGGGGTGTATTTTTCAGTAATAGGCAAACTTTAAAGGGTGGGTCATTAATAAATACACAAGACTGGCGGTGTCTTAATAAATCACCCTTGTTATGTGCATAGGTACTTACAACATAGTTTCTGGTTCAACCCTTTTCACTCAGATCACTCGCTACCCTCGTGAAAGAAGAGCCAAAAAAGGAAGAAAGACAGGAAAGTTACTTTTTCTTTTCCCTCCCTCCCCCTTTTTTTGTTTCAATCTTTGCACCTAACCCCCTTTATTTTGATTAATTTGTGTGTTCCCTTGTTTTTAAACTTTGGTAAATTATTCAATGCAAAAATAAAAAAAATGGTCAAATACATTTAATTATAAATTCAATGAAAATGATTTCAATCTTTGTTTATTTGTTTTTAATCGTTCAACAGATGTGTTATGGGAACATAACATTGGAGTGGAGTAGGACAACATTGTTGCATGTAGCAGGTAAGGAGTAGGAGAGGTTTGGCAGACACTCAAAGTAAGGTGTTTGGAAAACCTTGGTGCCATCGTCCCCATCATCGTGTATGAGGATGGAAAGGCACTTTGGTACTTGTCAAACTGAAACCCACAATCATATTATACTAATAGTGGACCACGGCATGGGCTACCACCAACCATGAATCTATCCCCCCTTTCATTCATTTCCATGTTGTGGAATACTGGAACCTGCATGCCTGGACTTAGAAATTACATGATCTCTTCAATACTATCATCTGCTACCCACTTGAGAAAAAGAAAACATTTGAGAGAGAGAGAGAGAGAGAAATGAATTCCCTTTATTTGGATTTTTGGAATACCCTTTTTATTTATATATTTTTACTTCTAATAATGATTTAGTGTGCAATTGAAAGGGTCATGGTCAACATTACTCCCTCAGGGGATTGGTGTCAAGTGGGAATGTAATAAGTACAAAATGTCTTTTAAGCTCACTGAAAAAAGCGAACAGACAAAATAATCAAGGCACTTGGTGAAGAAAGTGATTGCAAAGCAACCAAACAGGGTTTACACATGCTAACAATTCTACGCGTGCTCACAGTGCTGCCGCAGAGGTGCTTGCTAGTTACTATTTAGTATTTACTGCTTAGTGCCCGCTTGGGTTGGGACTTGGGAGGGCTTTCACAGAGAGGTTTCTGGCTTTCTAAGGTGGGCTCTATATGGAAAGTCTACAAGTTATGTTTGGTGAAAAAACTGGAAAGCTCAATTGTGCTTCCATTCAGTTATAAAATCAATTTTTCGTTGAAGTTACTTTAGTTTTAGTAACTTCTTCAAAGCAGTTTGATCAAAGCTAAAGGCGATCCAAACGGGCTCTTAATCACATCTCCAAGTCCCCTGCCCATTTAGGAGGGATTAAGCCCAGTGGCTTCTACCTCTTTGAGGTGTGTCAACATGGACGGCGAAGCTATGTTTGGTGAAAGATCTGGAGATCCCAGATCAACTGTAGTCAGTTAATTATTTGGAGGGGCTTCTCATCTACAGTGCTTCAAAACAGCTGAACCAGCTTTAGTTGAATCTTCATCAGCTCGCTCATCCCTCCCAATTCCCAAACAAAGCCCCCAGTAGTCCAGTATTTTTGCATGTCCGACGCTTCTAATCAATTGTCCCTTCAAACAAATTGAAAGAAGTAAGAAGGAGCTGTATGTGGAGAACAAATAAGAGAGGAGGAGCAGGCGTGCAACTCCACTATTCTCTAAGGATTAAGGGAGACTTGCGTTTTCTTGTGACTTCTGTGGTATGTTTATTTTTCATTTGAATATGGTGAACACTTTTCTTTTTTTTTTTCATATTTATTTTTATCATCAGGAGTCCACAATTTAACAATGGATATGGTATTGAACAGCACGAAACGTCTGAACCTCATAAGAACCTATTCAATTCAAGGAACTTACCTAACAATTTAAGATTTTAGGGCGAATGATTCTTTGAGAGTTAATACATTTGCAAACAGTTGCAATGGATTGAAAAGCCCTTATTTCAAGTCCAGCCCACTCAAGGCTGATGAGACAGACAACAGCTCAACTTCTCAAGCCAGCCCTGAACGTTGGATTGGGTTGGCGACTTCTGTAGGGATACGAAGATCTGGTCCCTCCTCAATGATGATGCCCTACATGTATTAGACTTGATTGGGAAAAATATACAATGGAGACGTGGCGTGTTGCAAGGAGACTTTACCAACGTGGGCTGATTCATATGACGGTTGGGCTTGGGCTCTTAATAGATCGGGTTGTTTTATACAAAACCTGTTTATGCATATGTGTTGGGCTTTGCAAATGTTTTCGTGAAAATTGCTATCAAAAGGATTTAAGGATGCGTTTCGAAATGATGTAAATAAGTGTGAATGTAAATATATAGTGTCAAATGGTTTATATAAATTGTAAAATTGGGTTAGTTATGCACTGACAAATTTATCTTTTTACCGAATAGACTTTTTAGCTGTAATGGATGTAAACATGAATTCCAATAAAGCATATGCTTTTTTTTTTTTTATCAAAACCCCACTTGAATGCAAATTTACTTCTTTTTTATTGATATACTTTTACATCTTATTATCAATGTAAATATGCTTTAGTCTGTCATTTGTCAATGCATAAATGTAATATTACCAAATACAGGCAAAAATGAACCAAAGTACAAATTTACCCTGAATCGGGATTTACAATCCATTTGCATCATTTCCAAACACATCCTAAGGTGAGATCCTTGCCATGGTTGTGATGAGGTGGAGACTGCAGAGAGAGCATAATCTTTGGACTTCTGACACTGTGACATTGCTGGAATGGTGTGTTATGGTTTTGCTTTGCATTGGCATCCTGAATCTCCAAATGTTGGTTCGGTGGTGAATTGGCCCGATTTAGGGTCCACTTGGTTTGCAGTTAAAATCGGAATCTAAATACTTTAGAGTTAGAATTGGAATAGTCTACTCTCATAGTTTATTTAGTTCAAACGGAAATGGGAATGAAAATTAAAATTAGAAGAAATGAAATTTCATTCTCAAAAGAAGGAAGGGAATGATCATTCCATTCCCTCAAATGGAGGAATATCATTCCACCAGGAATGGAAATGAGATTCCAATTCCTTCTAACCAAACAATTAAAATCAAAATAGTCCAGTCCGATTCTGATTCCAGACATCTATTCCCATGAATGAAATGGCACCTTATTATGACTTTCAAATTAATTGATTTATTTTTTCATCATGTTCTTCGTTGGGAGAATACTCTATTGTATTGCTCATTGCTTAGCATCAAGTTCTGAGAAGTGTTTTGTTTGATTTGAATTTCTTTCTTTTGTCAATAATAAAAGTCTTTAGTGGCCCAAAACAAATAAAGGCTTATCAAAGTATAAATGGGCTAGACCCATTTATGACATTATCGGTTTGAGTTTTATTAATTAGACAAATACAAGATAATTTCGTGTTTGGGTTTGAATTGGTTTTAGAGCATTCTTTATTTTAAGGATTTATCTCTTTTTTATAGTTAAAATGTTTCTACGAACACCGAATTCTTAACCGAAAAAAAAGATAAATACTTAAAATAAGAAATAATAAATACAATCTTATTTTATTTATTTTTTATTGTTTTTTTGATAAATCAACATCTCCATTGGGGTTGGGGCACCGGTGTTATCGTTGCAAATGGATCGGACCAAATTTCGCCAGGGGTTATTATTCAAATATAATCCGATAAAAGAATCCAAGATATTCGGATTATATCTGATATTCCATAGATACGTAAAACAAATATTCAAATTCGAGTTGTTTACAGAGCAGGTGTCCAATTATGATAAATTGGATATTATTTGCATCGACATAAATCTGATCCATTTCAGCCCTATCTTATTCTTATCAGTTGGGATCAAATCTACATGAACACGAGATGAGACAAACCCGACCAGTACAAATTACAAAATCCAATTCTTTGTGTTTTTATTTTGGGTAATTTCTTTAAATTATCCTTACTGTTTAGTTAATTGATTAATTGTAATTTTTCTGTTTTTAAAAATTGATACAGTGATAAAACGGAAAGAAATGAAATGTCAAATTTATTCTCAACTATTTCTTAAATTTTAAAATAAAATTCACTGACGAACAGTTATAATGATGATGATGTTTTGCAATTCTTTAATTTAACGGAGGATCTGCTACTGATAATTTCGTCGCTACTAGCATGGAACTTTGGTAGCAGCAATGCCGGGAATTTGCCACTTGAAATACCAGCAGAAACGTCAAGAATCTGCCACTTCACAAATCAACGAAAGATTTTTGTTTAACACAACTAAAACAAGATCTTCCATGGATGAACGCTGAGCCCCTTGTCTTGACGGTCCTGCTCTTGGATCCGAGTAAAGGAAAAAAATAGAGACCTTTAGGACAGGGGACAGGGGTTCGATTGCAGAGAAGGCGAAGAAGAGGGTTCGCTTTAGAACAGGGGTTCGATTGTAGAGAAGACGAAGAAGAGGAGAGAGAAAGCCCTGTTCAGTTTGTCTTATCTTCGACTGTAGACCTGTAGAGCTGCTCATCAAGAAATATCTCCCAAGTCGTGTTCCAACCAGATGAAGGCGACATACAGTGTATGAGCAGTTGGAAACGAGGAAGCGTCGCCATCCCCAGTGGAAGAGAAGCAGAGCTGCGACACTAATAGCAAATCGCCCAAGAGGCGAAAGCATTGGAAGTCGCTTGAGAGATGGAGGTAGGCGAGCCAAGCTAGTCGGCTAGCATCTCTCTCCAAGGAGGGAATGGGTTTGTTCAGGTCTCCCACTACCCACTGAGGAAGTCGCCCAGAGAATCCTACAGAAATGAAGGCGRCGATGAATGTTTCTGTGGAGGGGCTACTAAAAGAGAGAATCAAAGGATGGCTCAGCCACCCCCTGTAGAAGACGCCGACCATTTGTCGAGGGCGAAGTACAATCCGCCCAGGACAAGATGCTGGAGGGAAGAACAGGAGCGACTGCTGGCCAGAGAGCAAAGAAGCTAACCGGGAAGTCGACCCTAGAAGAAAGCGGCTCCCTCGCTCAACCTTAGAAGGCTCATCGATTTGCCTAGCTAGGCCTAACAAGGAGGTGCAAGTGAGAATGAAGATAGGCGAAGCACTTGACTGGACGAGGGTGGACATGGTAGGCGATTGGTAAGCCGATGTTCTGACTATTGTTTATAGTTCTAGACACTGAGAATGGCAGACCAGCGACCAGTGAAGCCGCTGGAGAAGTTTATGAGGCAGAAGGTATCAATTGATGCACCTTTAGTTTAGCATCCACTTTTGTGCTCTGACGGCTCAGCACRAAGGTGCTTACGAGACGCTAATGGCAAAACATTAGCTTACGGTTTGAACATAGCCATCGGTGATGAGGTCCAAAACTGGGCTTGGTCGCAGAAACCTCTACAGTACTACGGTCATCAAGGAGGTTGATCGTTGAGAGGGCAAGATTGGCATCAAGGAGGTTGAAGGATGAGGCGATCTCCGACCCTTGAGAAGAAACGATTTGGGAAACCCAGTTGACCGGTTCACTATAGGGAAGTTTAAATCTCAGGCAGCTGTGATTTCTATTAGAATAACCAGTTGCTACTAACAAAGATGCTCCACTGACGAGGGAAAATCGTAGATAATGACAATGCTGCATTGGCGAGGGTGGGGAGAGAATGAAGAGAGAGGACGGTGATCAAATATGACACAGGCACGGGCGGTGATTCTTACCCGACTTACAGAGAAAAGGGACGAAGGGTGATATTGGATTTTAGAAAAAAATTATATCACCAACGATTTTGTTGATGGAATATTAACATATGCTAAGGACAAGGATAGACAATAAGGATGGTTTAAGACAATATATAAATCGCAAGGATAGAGTTAGTCGATTAACTGGAATAGTTCAAAGAAATTAGGACTTTTATTTTCTGTTGTATGTTTTTGAGATATTTTCGTTAATATGCAAGCCCCCCTGTGCTATGGGTCTGTGGCAAAGACCCCTGTCTTTTGTTTTATGACAAAGATCCTCCTCCTGTACTATGACTGTGACACAAAAACCCCCCTTTGTTTGCTTTTCGTTGAAATCTGCCGTTACACGAAATTAGGAGAAAAATACTGTTCATCTTCCCCAATTAACGGTACACGAACAGCAGCGGCAGTATTCCACATTTCTCTCTCTCCCCGATTCCTCTTCTTCCTCTAAGTCTTGTTCTCTCCCATTCCCCAAATTTTAATAGTTATTCCTTCAAATCCCTCCCCCGGAGGCTTCTTACTGTGCAAATCGAGATCCTTAATAATAATTTTACAACTTCAATCTCCGAACAATGGCCTGGTGGATACAGTCCCAACAGATGGTGGATACAGTCCCAAGAGATACGCTTAAAGAGCATACGCGTTGGGCTCATTCAAGCTACTCCATAACTTCACCAGATCCCCGAAGCTCCTAAAACAGATTTGCGCAAAATACACAAAATCTTCCCTGCAACAATAAGCACCAACAAAATCAAAATCCCATTTTCTATTTCCATTCAAACTCTATCTCTTCATCACAAGATTTGTGACAGTGAGAAACAAACACACTTCCCCAGAAATTTGTGTTTTATAATTCATAAAATCTAAACGAGATTCAGATAGGAGAAACCGAATGTTCCGGGCTTACTGTATTAGAGGGTTCAACCATCCCCCATATCTGTCCTCCAGTTCTTATGGCAGGTCGTGATGATACAAGGTCACAAACGATTCGATGCCTGCCAACACGTACAAGCCTTCGTTATAGCCTTTGTTATAGACGATAAGAGGAACACAGTAGGAGATCGATAAGAGGAACACAGTACCAGTGCCGGTGATGCCGCAGGCACAGAGAGCGAGCATACCTGGCCTGGTGGAGGCCCCTGGAGGAATCAAAGTTGTTGGTTTCGCTGTTCTGCGGGTGGTAGAAGAAGCAACGACCCTGACGATTTTGAACATTGTTGTCGTTACCGTTGCAGATGTTGCGTTTATCGCCCAAGTGAAGGAAATCAAAATTAAATTCCAAAATTTCAAACAACGATGGAGAGAGAGAGGGAGAGGGGCCGGTGGTGGATTCGCCGCTGTTGAGTTCGATTCCGCCGCTGCAATCAAATGCAGCGGTGGAAGTCGGTGACGGGTTTGAAGGCGGAGGAGGCGGTGGAAATGGAGGAGGAGGGGTTGCTCTTCCGGTGGCTATAGGGGAGGAGAAAAGGGGAGATCGATAAGTTCTCTACCTTTCAGAATAAGCCATGTCTGAACCCAGGCGCTTAATCTCCATGACACCGATATCTAGCTGGGGTGCTACGCAGCCCGGACCGGATCCAGGAAAGGTTAAGTTTTGCCGGAGACTCGATAGTTCCGCGCGGGACGAAGTGATTCGCTCCTGTAAACATGTCAAGGACAAAACCTGATATGATGTTGATACGCGACGAACAAAGCGAGGGAAAATATTGGAGAACAGCTATTCGTGTATCCTAAGGAAGATGAACAGTATTTTTCTTATTACAAGGAAGGATGGTAATATGGAGATTAAAAAATATTGTAACGGCGAATTTCAAAAGAAAGTTAACAGAAGGGGGTTTTTGTTTCACGGTCATAATACAGAGTTTTTGTCGCAAAAGTACAAGGAATCTTTATCATAGATCTCATAATACGGGGGTCTTAATAATTTACCTAAAAAAAATAAAATAAAAAAAAAACTTGTTGATGAGATGAGACGACGACGACGTGGCAGTGGCGTTGCCTCCCACTCGCGTCTTGTGGCGAGAGAAAATGGAGCAAAGAGCAAAGCAACACAAAATATCGTGCACACGACGACGACGGTGTAAACTCGAGCCGCTAGTTTCTCGGAGCTATCGAACCACTCAAAAGTTGTGTATATCTCTATCCACGTCTGAAAATACACAAATTTCAAAATCCAGAAATACCAAAGTGAGACGCGATTTGCGATCTTCGCCAGTCGCCACGATACCTCCCCCCATTAGGCCCTTACGAGCCTTACCCCGTCTCCCTCTGTGTTCGTGCGCCATGTAAAAAGAAGATCTAAGAAATCCACGCCGTCCAGAGATGAGACCCCAAACTCATAAAGACTTCTGCTTCAAGCCGGTTTCCCTCTGCCATGTTTCCCGTCGCCGCTGCATTCAGTCAGAAAATGAATTTTGCCGGAAATTCAGAGTTGGAGAAGTACTTTTCCGTTCAATTCCACCTCATAAACGTCGTCGAATAAGTCTTACGGTTCGTTGTTCACGGAATCCTTTGGAAAATGTTGAAAACTTGGATAGAAACCCGGGTATTCCCGGCGGAAGTAGACGAGAGGTGCTGGTCACGCCTTTTCTGGCGGTCGGAGCTTACTTTTTACGGTCTATGGTTGCCAGAGCGGAGGATAAGGGACCGGAGAGTGTTGCACCTCTGCCGGTTTCAATGGTTGACGAGAAGAAAAAGGAAGACGTCATAATTTCTAGGGTATATGATGCAACCGTTATCGGAGAGCCCCAGGCCGTCGGTAAGGATAGGAACAAGGTTTGGGATAAGTTGTTGAATGCACGTGTTGTTTATCTAGGAGAAGCTGAACAGGTTCCAGTTCGCGACGATAAGGATCTTGAACTTGAAATGGTTAAAAATTTAAGAAACAGGTGTTTTGAGCAGGAAAGGCCCATCTCCCTTGCTCTGGAAGCCTTTCCATTGAATTTGCAGGAGCAGCTTAATCAATATATGGATAAAAAGTATGCCCTCCCCCAAAATTCTGCTTAATTGCTTAACAATTTCCAAAGAAACCAAGTTCGGTAACCTTGGTTTACAATTTATTTATTTATATTTTTAACTAAAAGAGCATAGCAGCCTACTTGCTCTGCTTAATTTGCGTTTTAGTGTATTTGACAATTATACCTTCTGCTATACTGGGACGTGGTTTTTCTTTGACATCATTATAATGTAATAAACTAAGGATGTAATGTCTCAAAACGGGCCATGGATATCTGTCTAAGCAAAAAGGAGCATCTTTGAGTTGGTGCAGCAACTTAGACAGATGATATTTAATTTTGTTTTGGTTTTTGACTGGGTAAATTTCTATAGCTGAGAACTTCTCCTACAACCAATTGCACTCTGTTAGTATGATAAGCTTCACATTCATTTTGCTTAGTTGTAGATATGCTATTATCTGCCTGCAAGGTTAATGTAGATTTCTGTTAAATTCTGATGCTGAATCGAAGTTCTGAGATTCGAAGCTGTGTGCCTTACCATTTGGTAAGAGTTCCACTTTCAGTCATCTGGTTCTCTGAACAGTAGTGTCTCAATAGGATTTCCAAATTTACTTCGCTGCAAACTGCCAAGTTTCCATCTGACCATCTTCCACTTGAAGTAGAGTGAACATTTTACAGCAACCTAAGTCTTAATCATCATTTATTTGTCCTCTTAATACTAATCAAAAGGATCGAGCATAACTCGTACAACCTTTTAAATATCTTTTTTTTTGAGCAGTACAAACATCTCAGGTTCTATGACAAAAAGAGCCATGGAGGAAACAACACATTTTCAGGCTTTTCAGCTATATCTCACAATACACGCCCATCTCTTTATTCCATATAATTTCAATTTGCAAGAACCCTATGAAGAAACCCTTGGAGAACCGCAAATTCTACCCCAATATATGGGATAGTGCCAGATTAACCATGCAGACCAATAATACCACAGGCTACTCTGCCACCAGCATTCCCAGTACTTTTGCTGAGTTCATGTCCTCCTTTTCCAAGATTGTCAGGATCAGCATGCACAACAACAGCCCTTCCTACAATTGAATTGGGTCCAGAAAGAGGAATCTGTTAGTCAACTATGGTGAAGTTAACAGTACCATCCTCACCAAAAGTAACATTTCCAAGGTCACCAGCATGACAGTTTTCATCCTCGGGAGCACCATGCTTTTACCATGAGGGTTAAAATGTGGTCCTGTTGACATGCAACCATTTGTTGTGTCACCAAGAGCATGGACATGGAATCCATGAAGCCCAGGTTTAAGACCAGAAACACTTCCAGTTACTTTAGTTGAGCCATCTTCTTCCTCAGTAAAGTATATGGTGTCATTGACACCTGCATTGCTGCCAAGAACAGCAACGGCCTTCACCATCTTTCTATGTGATCTCAGAACACCCCTGAGAGAGAGAGAGAGAGAGAGAGAAAGCTTCGGCTACTACCTTTTAAATATCTTAACAACTAATCATCATTAATTTCCACTTGCTTCAAATGCTTATGTTGGGGACTAATGCATGGTTCTGCACCTCACCTCTACAGCATGGTGGCAATTACAATGAAACTATTCATTCTCAATTATTGACATGCTTTTCCTTCTTCCAAGCAACGGCTGACTTTTGGTTGGATTTGCTGTCTCTGTTATCATTCTTCATTAAATTCTATGTATTGGGAGAGCAAACTAAAATAATTGGAACTGAGCTGTGTTACAGAAGATACCATGTGGATATAAAAGAAAAGAAGAAAACGGGATATGCTATGCATTCACTAAAACTAGAATAAGTAAAATGAATCTTATCATTTCTTCCAGCAGGCATTTCCACCCTTAAGTTTTACAAAATGAGATTGTCATATATAATTTCTTCTTACTTCAACGAAGCTAGAATGAGCTTGTTGCATTTTATGAACCATGGTTCAGAACCCTAAATGGATTTGTTTTATTACATCTATAAATTTCTTCCACTATCATTTTGGAATTATGCCTTCTTGGATAAAATTGGGGTTTGGATATTGTTTGCAGTCTTTGCTTCTTACCTTTCTGCATTACATGATGGCAGGATTGATGGTGAGACCTTGAAATCATACACCTCACATTGGCCTCCTCAGGGTTGGCAGGAGTATGAACCCTTGTTAAGTTACTGCCGTGATAATGGAGTTCGTCTCGTTGCTTGTGGTACCCCACTTGAGGTATTAAAAGACGTCTGTAGTCTGTATTGTTTATCAAACACTAAACCTTTATATTTTAGATGCTGGAAAGAAGAAATAACTGGTTTTAGAGCAAATGAATGTAAAAGTTTGTCTTATGATTTTCAATGCATGAGGATTAATTATCACTTTTTGCTAATTTCTATGTCACAATTTTATAATGTTATACTTGCATTAAAAGTAGAATGCACAATTACTGCAATAATTGGAAGCACCTGGTACAATGTGTCCATCCTGTGCCTTATCTTGCTTTGACTCTTGAAACCTTCTCTGCTCCGACTGTTTATGCATAAGTATTACTACTTTCCTTTCTGACTTCTGAAGCTGTCACCTGGTTTAGTTTTTCCAGTGTATTCCAATTGGCACTTTACTTGTTACAATCTGGAAATACTAATTTTACATTATCTATGAAAATGCTTTTGCGTGATGCTCTGTAAGCATATATATATATATATACCATTGAATTGATGCTTTTCATAGGTTTATTTTCGTAGTGTGTTGACACACATATTACTAATAGTATGCATTTTTACATTATATTTGCTGTTTATGCATGACCTGTGATATTACTCTGGGAAATCAACTTTGCTGAAATGACTAGGTTCTGCGAACCGTTCAAGCTGAAGGTATTCGTGGCCTTTCTAAGGCAGATCGTAAAATGTATTCTCCTCCAGCTGGTTCAGGCTTTATTACAGGCTTTACTTCTATCTCCCGTAGATTGCCAATAGATATGATTTCTCAAAATCAGTCTGTTCCTTTTGGGCCAAGTTCATATCTTTCTGCACAAGCGAGAGTGGTGGAAGATTACACAATGTCCCAGGTTATCTTGCAAGCATTGGTAGATGGAGGTTCCTCGGGTATGCTTGTTGTAGTGACAGGTGCAAGCCATGTTATGTATGGATCAAGAGGGACAGGGCTGCCAGCTAGAATCTCTAAGAAGTTGCAGAAGAAAAACCAATCAGTTATATTACTTGATCCTGAGAGGCAACATATACGTAGAGAGGGAGAAGTCCCTGTTGCTGATTTCTTGTGGTACTCTGCAGCTAGACCTTGTAGTAGGAATTGTTTTGATCGTGCTGAAATTGCTAGAGTAATGAATGCTGCTGGTAGGAGGCGAGATGCTCTACCCCAGGTTAATTATTTATTCCCAAATGTAGATCCTTTTTTGGCTTCTACTTTCTTTGTCTGGCAAATATTGGTTCTCCGTTCTCATATATGGACTACTTTCCTTGAATTGAGATAAAGAGTTTGTGGTGTAGAATAGCTCTCCATAATCAACTTATAGTAATGCTCAAAAAAATGTAAAAAAGGGAAAAATTGACTTGCTGGATTTTCTAGAGTATAACCAGAAGGTTATACATGTAAGATCCCCACCATACTTGCACACAAAAAATCCAAGCACATTCAAGTAGAACTTACCTGCTGGAGATCTCTTTCTAATTCTGTCGCCTTTGGTCATGCCTATCAGTCATCCATTTCAATGTTCTTATTTATGCTGCATCCATTTCAAGGTTTAATTGGTTATTTGATTGTCCAAACCTCTGCTTACCATACAATACTAATTCTTTTTATCCACTCAAACATGTATTGGAGACAAAATGCTAATTGTTGTATTTCCTATATTTTTTATTTAAAATTAAAAGATTATGCAGATGGGGCAAACTATGAATGTAATTGATGCATCCATTCAAGAGATAGCTTTCTTTTCTCAGAAGATATTCTCTTCTTAGCAGAAAAGATGACTATTTTTTTTGGTGATGTGCTGCCCAGGACCTTCAGCAAGGACTGGATCTTGGTCTGGTGTCACCAGAAGTGCTACAGAACTTCTTTGATCTGGAGCAATATCCCCTTATTTCCAAACTTACTCATCGCTTCCAGGTAAGTTGTTTTCAAGGATTAACTATCTTTCATTTCTTTTGGTTTATAGAAATCACACTTAGATCTTGAAAGAATTTCTTTCTTTGATTAGATGGTAAAGAGGAATAGGAAGTGCTCTTTGTGTTTGGTGCTTATGTTTTGCTCATTTTTTTTTTCCTTTAACCCTTACAATGTTTTGTTTGCGTTGGTAAAGTATGAACCAGACAGTTATGAATGTTGTCTGCATTGGTAGACTATCTGCCATCCAAGCCTATTGGTTGAAAACATAAGCTCAATGCCAGTGCTTGGAAGTCACCAAGCTGATTTTTGGCCTGCACATTCTCCATTTGGTTAATTTGTGCCATGTGGGACTAAGTCATGTCATTGGTAAAGAACACATATATGACTAGATATGCATCACATATGCAATTCCAAATGTTTCAAGAGTTGCTGCATTCAATCTTGATTTGATGCAGGGTTTCCGGGAAAGACTGTTGGCTGATCCTAAATTCCTACATAGGCTTGCTATAGAAGAAGCCATATCAATAACAACAACTCTCTTGGCACAGTATGAGAGACGTAAAGAAAATTTCTTTGAGGAGCTTGACTATGTTATCACAGATACTGTCAGGGGTTCAGTTGTTGATTTCTTTACTGTGTGGCTTCCTGCCCCTACTTTGTCATTCCTTCCATATACTGATCAGGTAACTGCACCAGAGAGCATGGATACTTTAAAGGGCCTTCTTGGGTCTATCCCAGATAATGCATTCCAAACAAATGTTGCTGGGAAGGTTTGGAATTTGAGTCATAGGGTTGCATCAGTGCTTGTTGGTGGTCTGAAGCTTGCTAGTGTTGGCTTTGTTTCCAGCATTGGGGCTGTAGCTGCCTCAAATGTATTATATGCAATACGGAGAACACTGAACCCGGAATTGGTTATTCAACAAAAAAATAAAAGATCTCCTATATTAAAGACAGCAGTAGTCTATGGGCTCTTTCTTGGAACATCAGCAAATCTACGGTATCAGGTATATATTGTTTTTATTTTTCTTTTGTTTTGTTTCATTGTGGGAAAGACGTTTTCTTAGTCGAAAGGCTAAATCTTGTTCTCATTTACCATTTCTAGTTGTCTCCCATGGTAAAATTCAATACAACCACAAAGGGAATTACTAAATGGAAGAACTGCTAGTAGAGAAAACAAATGAATAGATGGCTAAAACATGCATTTCCCGTGTAGTTTGAATGGGGTGGGGGATCAATAATCAGTTGTCCTATTCCTGGATATCCATTGTGAGCTACATAACCTGAAAGCACTTACCAATTGGTAGTTCCCTTCCTGCTGCATGTACCCCCCCCCCCACCCCCATGTGGTAACTACAGGATCTATCTTATTGGTTTCTTTGAATGGCCTCTTTATTACACCATTTCATTGTTCTTTTTATCAAGAGACACTGTTACTGAGTTAACCTGCTTGATTTGGTGAGATAAATTGGTGCACAATTAAGATTACATGCTTGTGGTACGTAATTGATGGTACATTGATATCATCATTCAAAGTCTTCTTCAACTATTTGAGGTTGACCATATAAATTATTTCACGTTTTATTCCCTCTAATGTTTCATCATCTTTTAAGAATGTATTTTACCCTGGCCTGCATTCCTTTGGTTTTTGCCTCCTTTTTAAGCCTTGAGCCTGCAACCTGCAAAACCAGTCCTTTCTGGAATTAGTTGATTTTTCAAGCCTGCAACCTGCAAAATCATCTGTTAGTTGATTTATTATCAACATTAAAAACTATGCCATTCTGGAATTAGGTTTCTGAAGTTGAAGAGCAATACTGAAATAAATTATTATCAAACATTATTGGAGTTTTTAGTTTTTACTTATGTTTTACTTTTCCACAAGAGAAGTAGAACCAATGAATCATTACTACTTCTGTTCTTTGTTTGTATTTGGAGGGTGAGACCCTTACTTCACCCTCACCTTTGGAAATTTTCATATTTAACAAATGAAATTTATTTTAATGCAGATTATTGCTGGAATAGTGGAGCATCGGATTTCAGATCAATTGCTGTCTTCTCAACCATTACTTGTAAATATGTTATCTTTTGTTGTTAGGACAATCAACTCCTATTGGGGAACACAGGTTAGAATCATCTTAACTTTTGTTCTCGCATTAGTTTTCTTATTTCACGAGGTTCATTTGATAAAATTTGAAAAACATGATTGTCAGAAGTTATATTACTCCTTTGCCCTTCATGGTTCATTTTAGCCAGACCAAGCATCCAGAACAAATTTTGGAACTTCACTGCATTTTTTTTTTTCCATTATAGGCTGTGTAGGTGCATTTTGTTTTCTGATCTTATTAGCGATGGTGGGGGAATGGGGATTGTCATGTTCCCATTTTCTGGTTTTTGCTTCACCATGTAATCTGCACGTTCCAACATCAATTGGTTTTCATCTATCATTCTATTGCATTGTCATTCCTACCATCAGTGCCATTAAGTCTAGGACTTGATCTTATGTTGTTTCTAAATGCTGCAGCAATGGGTAGATCTTGCTCGCTATACAGGATTGCAGACACGGAGAAATAAAGCGCTGCCTGATCAACCTTTAGATAACGTTAACTCATCTACATCAAGTTGCAGCACCATAAAGGAAGCAAGTATAGATGAAATCAATAACCAATCAGGTGATAATCCTACTTCATAGCTTCATACTTGGAAATTTTGTATCATTATTCTTTTGCAGATGTTGGGAATGATATCAAAGAAACGGATCTCAATCTCCATGCATCTACTTTTGTGTAATTTGTCTATCAGAGCTCTCTAAATTTTGGTGAGTGTACGGGCAAGATAGTAGAGAATAGAAAGATACAAAACTGATGTAATGGGCATGATTGAGAATAAATACGATTTTTTTTTTATGGAACCCGTGGTTAAGTATATACTAGAACTTATCTTTACCAAGGGACAAAACAATTGGATTGGCTGTAATGCCCATTGTATGAAAGATCGTTTCGCTCAAAAATCAAAATAGTTAGCATTGTAGCGGTATTGCATGTTTACGATCAATGAGACAATGAACATGTCTCTCGACTCTCCCTCTTGGGAATGGGAAGCATTCTGGGGTGAAATCGCGAGACTTCTCGTATCCCTGATCAAACTTGTGATCTCTTGGTCCCTCAATCTATCCCTTGATCTGCAGGATTTGAAGCTACAATATATAATGTTAAGTTATTGGTTTTTTCTTATGCATCTTTTGGCTTGCATGTGAAGAAAACAAGTTTCAGAGTGAGAGCTCGTGTGCATTAGAGTTTAGGGTTTCTGCGAAAGATAGGTTGTTCAACCATTGTATTTTTTTATTTTCAATTTTTATAGTGAATTTTTGCTCATCTATCACCCATGGATATAGTATGCCGAGTCACGGAAATTTGTGTATGTTTTGTTTTGTTTTTTCTTTTTTTTTTTTATTTCTCATATCTCTATTTTATTTTATTTGTATTTTGGATTTTGCACAACAAAAAAATTGTTGCCAAGGCTAAGTTTGGAAGGAGTACAAATACAAATATGTAGTGTGCAAAACTTTGTATTTTGTATTATTTTGTATGTATTTGCACTCTATATTTGTATTTGTAATCCTTTTAAATTGAGCCTAAATTCAAAGAAGAATATAATCTTACAAGAGAAGTGCATATCTTTTTTGAGAGTCCGATAAAAAAATCACCCCGTAAATTTTGAAGAATTCTTGTTGATTAGTGTACAAATTAGAAGAACAAAGCCTTAAATTTAGGAGATCTGCAATGCACAAGTCCTCAAAGTCTGAAATATAAAGCTCGGATTGACCATCAATGCACGTTGAGATGTGTTGTGGGGTGTGTTCAATGGTAGGTCTGTAAATGGAGACAGGATCTGCTCCTTGGAGCGCTTTGGGAACATGTTCTGTGCTTGCATTCATTATTCATGGGGAGATATTCTCAATACAATTTGCTCAATGAGGAGTGCTCAATGAGGAGCAGATCCCAATTCCTGTCAACGGTATCTAAAACTTTTACTTCTACATCTGAAATCCAATTTGATTATCTCAGAGTTTAATATAGTTAAAAGAATATAATGAGTTTTGGATTGGATTTGGATAGGACAAGTACAATCCCATTGAAAATTGGATTGAATTCGCATGTAAGCCCATCTTATCCAAACTCTTATATATATCATATCAAATGTCTACATTACTCTACATGTGTGATGCGACGCAATTCGGTTGCTCTTAGTTGGAGATGCGTTGGCTTCCAGTAGTTTGCGAGCTCAAGTCAGTAATTTGCGAGCTGATAGTTTTAGAAAACAAGAGAGCTAGTGAGTAGAGATTACGCCTACCTTCGCCCCTGGAGGGTTGGGGTCTTTATATACTGGAGTCCTCGCGGGTTTTTCAGAGTGGTTTCGGGATCCTTGCTATGATGAGGCCCGTTTCCGTGTTAATAGGAGATAACACTGCTAGTCGATAAGGCTTATCCCTGTCGCCCGAATCGGTCGGGGGAGATAAGGTTAGTGGTTACGAGGCGTGATCCCGTAAAGCGTGAAATCTAGTGGTGAGATCTTTGGGGTTGTCAAGCATAGGTCGGTCAATATTACCCGAGCTTGTGCCCTTTGGATCCGACCTGGTACGAATGCCGAAGTGCCTTGGAATCGAGGTGGTCTTGATGTAATCGTGATCCGAAGTGAACTTGTCCCAAAGTGGACTTGCCCCGAGGTGGTTCGGTTATCCGAGCTCGGTCCGTTGCAGACTTGATGCGTTGGAGTGAGCTGTCATCCTGTCAGTTAGGTTGTGTCCACGTGTCCCCCTATTACTAGGTTAGGCCAAATCACCCTACATCAATGTGCTTTGAATAAGTTATTCGGAAAAGTACGGACATGCCTAATATAGATTTTTAATTCCCACTACAAAGCTATAAACATTCAGAAGGTCTAAAAACCACACTCTATGCATACATACCCACCCGTGAAACTGGCACCTACCCCAAATATACTTTAAACCTATAAATTTTGACCCTGGGGTTATCAGTCATTCTCCCTAAGTTATTTGGGTGTATTGTAATATACAATTTCAATGATGATATAGTTTAAATAGAAAGAGAAAATGTGAAAGAAATTTGGTTAAAGAATTTAAAAAAAAGGAGATTGGATGAATCTACATTCATTTAAGACAACTTACAATATGAGGAAACACGGTTGGGGGATTTATTCACCCAAAGACGAGGAGACTTACCTTAAGAGAAGATTCTCTCAACTTTCAAAGAAAGTTTTAGATTTTTAAAAAACAAAGGAAAGAACTTAATGCTTATAACTTTGACATTACAAGGCTTTATATAAAGAACATAAACTAGTAGTTGAAGTATTTAATGTAAAACTAATCATTAGAATATTTAATAAAACTAGCAGTTAGAAACCCACTAACAAATTAACCATTAGAAATCCACTAACAAACTAGCATTGTTGGAAGCCATTAGTGAATTCAAATGCAGGCCCGCTTCTCTCCTTTTTAAAATGATATGGTGCTTCTTGGGGCATAAACTTGAAATGCATCAAATGTCTCTTTTGCCATTGAATCTTTTACCGTTGACCACCACTGGCTGTAGTTCAGTAGTAGCATTTTCAAAACCGGACTGGACTGGGTGGTCGGACCAGAAAACCGAAAACCAGCCACCTCATTGATGAATCGCTGACCTGGGTGGTTGATCATCAAACCATTGACTTGGACAATGATTTTTGACATTTTTTTTTAATTTTTTGTCAGAGTGGATTGTCCGTTTAGACCGGACAGTCAAACCGTTGGACCCGAGAACCGGGCCTCGAAAGGTTCCCCGTCCAGATCCCTGTTTTCACTATTTCCACTGTTAAACAGTGAAGACTTCACCCTAACGATAGATGAACAGCAATTCAATCTTCTGCTGCTGGACCGCCACTATGAATCATTGAAGTACGATTGTTTTTGCCTCTTAAGTTCTCAGTTTCTCACCTAGAGAAACGGCAAGTTCCTTAACTTTTTTTTTTTTTCCATTGATTTGTTGTTTTGTTTGTTTGAACTTGCAAAATCCTTCTTGGTGAAATGAAACTTGGGTAAAACTCATCGAAGTCGGATGAGGAGGTATGAAATTCGAAAAATCGATCGGAGTGGAACTCAATGTATAATGTATTGATCATAACATCCGATGGGATTCGGATGACATTAATTTCTTATCGGATCCAACTCTGGATTTAGGTGGGAGGAGGCAAAAAGGCAAGGCTAATTGCCAAACATGTACGTAGGTGCTGGTGCCGGAAAAGCTGTAAAGAGTCTGTGAGATCTATCTACCAACCACGTGTCAACCATGTGCCACATGGTCTACATGCACCAGTCCACTTGCAATCTCAGTGTCTCATTCGTTCACACCTGGCAGTCACCCTGTACTGTCCTAGAAGCTACATGAATTGTCAATTGTCCTTATAAATAATCATACCCACACCGTATACAACATAAAAATAGAAAACCAACTTTGCCTCCGAATTCCCAAACGAACGCTAGAAGACGGGTAGAAAGAATCCCAGATCGAGCAGAGAAGGAAAGTAGTAAATTGTGAGAGAAGATGGCACAATCCACGTTCGTTGCGCAAGAAGTGAGCCAGTCATTTCGACTGTTGAGCGGTCACATCATACCTGCGGTGGGATTGGGCACTTGGAAGTCTGGTTCTGATGCTTCTAACTCTGTCTTCACCGCAATTGTTGAGGTATTTATTCACTCATCCCTGATCCCAAACCTTTACATTTCGACTCCGGTCCCAACTCACTGGCTTTAGAAAGCAAACACATAGGATTTTTTATTTTTTATTTTTAATAAAGTGAAAGTAGCTTATTAATTTTCTAAGACGAGAGGGCCGGAGAAGATGCTGCTATTGCTGCCTTGACTTGAACTGCATGGAAAAATATTTTCACCTTATAAGCAAATTGAATATTTTGATAAACTCGATCAGCAGAAGAAAAGGTACGTAAGATGTCAATCCTAATGAATCCGAAGATTTGTAAGTTTGTGTACAACGTAGTAGATCTCATTCCAAAAACCAAAATGACTGCAGGCTGGGTATAGACACGTGGACACGGCTTCGCAGTATGGAGTTCAACAAGAGGTTAATCCTTGGAAAGCCGATCTGTATAGCAGTTCAATCTTTCTTCTTCTTCTTCTTCTATGCAAAATAGCCCTAAGCATTGTCTGCTCTTCTCTTTCAAGGTTGGATATGCACTCAAGAAGGCCATACAAGCAGGCGTCGACAGAAAGCATCTCTTCATCACATCAAAGCTATGGTATATATAGACTAATAATGCCTAAATCCCATACTTCATTTGAATTTTGATCTACTGCATGTATATAATATATAGCAGAGGGTAGTTCTTTGTTTGCATCTGGGTTTGATCTCGATCTCGATATTCTGTTAAGCTTCAGACTTTTTCTCCTGGTTTAATTTGTCTCTACAGGTGCTCTGACTTGTCGCCAGACAGGGTAAGACCTGCTCTAAATAACACCCTCAAAGAACTACAACTCGAATATCTTGATCTTTATCTGGTGAGTGAATGTTCCCATGCATGATTAATTACTTAGTATTGTCCATGCACGAGATTTTCATCCAGCTAAGTAGCAAGCTGAATGATATAATTAGTGGTAGCTAGAAACAAACCTGATCGAATAGCTGAGAAATTAATTTATGCAGTGTGTTTAATTGGTTTGAAAGAAAAGGTGGGGAAGGGAAGGGACGTTTGATCTCTAATTAATTAACTTTCGCTTCCTTTCCCCAACTTTTCTTTCAAGGAAATTAATTAAGAGGAATACCATTTGCGTACAACTGTTAGTACTCAATTTTTTGAAGTTTTTGTTAATGGTGGTGTGATATATGTGCAGATCCATTGGCCATTCCGTCTTAAAGATGGAGCCGAGCGGCCTCCAAGGGCTGGGGATGTATTAGAGTTTGACATGGAAGCGGTTTGGAGAGAAATGGAGAAGCTAGTGAAGGATAATCTTGTTAGGGATATTGGCATTTGCAATTTCTCACGTACAAAGCTCGATAAGTTACTTAAATTTGCTGAAATAAAGCCATCTGTGTGTCAGGTAGACCACACAAACTAAATCAATTAATAAAATTTAACAAAAAATCTTCTTCCCCCAATCCCCCTAGACCCTAGTCTAGATCGATCAAAGAGATGAAGTCACTGCAGTTATTATTTTCGTCAGATGGAGATGCATCCTGGATGGAGGAATGATAAGATGTTGGAGGCGTGCAGGAAGAATGGCATCCATGTCACTGTAAGATTGATCTCTTGAATTGTGGAATGCAGTAGGATGGTTATTAGTTATATAGAATTGACGTTTAACATTTGCCCTTATAAATCCTATCTGGATTAGTTTTAGTAGAAACTTTTAAGTGGAGCATGCAAGATGATCTGTGGCATGTAGAAATGATAAAAAAGCCTCACTCTCACTCTCTCTCTCTCTCATGATTCAAGTAGAAACTTAAATGGAACAGTACTGTATGTGCAGGCTTATTCTCCCTTGGGGTCATCTGAAGGGGGGAAAGAACTGGTTCACGATCCAACAGTTAATAAAATAGCTAAAAATCTGAACAAGAGCTCGGGCCAGGTGTTGGTGAAATGGGGGTTGCAGAGAGGAACAAGTGTCATCCCCAAATCAAGCAACCCTGATAGGATCAAAGAAAACATACAGGTGTTTGGTTGGGAAATCCCGGCGCAGGACTTCGAGGTGCTGTCCAACCTTGGTGATCAGGTACATTCATCATCTTCTCTCTTCTGTATCACATAGGCCATATATCAATCATTTGTCTTCCTAGTGTTTGTGAATTTAATTATTATTAAGTTTTGTTAAAATAATGGTTGCAGAGGAGAATATTGGACGGAGAAAATCTGTTTGTGAATAAAAGCGACGGACCATACAGGAGTGTGGCTGAACTGTGGGACAATGAAGATTAGGTAATGCTTCAATTCTAGTGAAGTTAATTTCTTTCTGTTATATTGCTTTGCTGTTCTAACCCTTGTACCTTGCTTTGGAAGCGATCGAGGAGCCGAGTGTTGCTGTGTTTTGACGGTGATGACAGACGACCTTATTGGCTTCTTCTGTGAATAGATAGATAAATGAATGAAATATTAGATAGAGATATGCATGCATGCCCATCGAAATTTTCTTCCTTTATTCTGGTTTTTCTCCAACTTCATTGGCAAACGTTGTCCTGGGTGGTGCAAAATTCTATGTAGAGGAATTGGCCTCAAACCCTTTCCATACAAACATCAGGATAGTCGTACTTAAGTTCAATTTCTTCGCAATGTGCAAACCCTGAAAATTAAAGCCGACGATTGTAACTAAAATTAATTGCATCGATCTTCTCTCTGAGAACGAAGGGAGTTGTTCATTGACTCTGGTCTGGCTTGTTGGTGGGGCTTGTGTTGTGTAGGTATATATCTTGAATATATTAATAGGTGCTTATGTGCAATTAATGCTCCTTACCTTAACATACAGTAAGTTCAAAACAGAAACTACTTATTATTAGTGAATACTGAAAGCTACCAAAATGATGAAGTTGAGCTACTTGTTGTCGACTGATCTTGTTGAGAAAAATAACTTCAACATTAGACACAATAAAACAGCAATGCTGTTATTGAAATCAAGGTATTCAAGTTTATTTTTCTCTCTTAGTATGGGGGAAAAATAAGTCGATGCTCATTATATTAATGAAAATGGGGTATATCCCTCAACTATTCCTTCAGAATCCTTGAGAATCATGGTCTGTAACAATCGATAATGTTATGTATATCATCCGAAATGAAGCACTTCCCAGAGTTCTAATTTCTCCAGTGCACTTCATAAGTATTGGCTGTGTTAGAGATAAAAAACTTATGCAGGATCATCACCTAACGGCTTAAAGGCTTAAGCTTTTAAGGTTGAATAATGGTTTCTTGTGTTGGATCAAGTGGTTTAAAGTGGACGATTTTTAATTAAATTTCAGTATAAGGTATGAGACTTCAAGCCCAATAGGCTTTTGTGTGGAGGGGCATGTTAGAGAATATCTGTGAAGGGGGCGTGATAGAGAATAAAAATTTATAGAGTAACTTCACAGTTTATGTTTTTAGGTGGAGTGACTGTTACTGACAACCTTTTTCTTATAAATTCCTTCAATTTAATGTTTTAAAATTATTTATTATATACCAAGGCGGGAAGGCGGCACTCCGGATCCAGTGCGTTTGGACTCGAAGGGATTTTTTCTTCGAGTCCATTAAAATTTTGACACGTCGGTGTTCAACTGGCCATCACTGATAAAATATTTTTAAATAAAAAATTGAGGAAGAAAGAATGCTCGTGGTCCAGTATGAGTTTTATTCCCATATGTGAGTAACATCATGGCAACCACTATGCCAACTTGTGAATCAACTTTGGCACGTGCTCGTTAAACGATATATCTGAAACCTATGGCACCGTTTCATGAACATTTACTCCCAATTTCTCCACTCACACCTTGAAGTTTACAATCTTGACTTTCATTAGAAAACCATCACCAGAACCGCTTGGCCGTTCTCCATCACGTTGATGTCTGTCTCTGCTATGTTATAAGCACTTAGCATTGCTAGTGCGCTATCCAAGCTGTGGCCAGTCATGTTTATGCTTAGTTCCTCATCTGGGTATTGATGCATCAGCCGCTTGATTTCACTTAGGATCTACTTTCGAGCCGAGTACTTGCAGAACTGACACGAAAATGTTATTGTATCATATACTGAGATACTGCTTTGTAGAATTGCCTGGACTGAAGAAGCCCAAGGCTAAAGCACTTCCTGCGGACGCTAAAATCTGCTTCCCGCTTTATTATTTTCTTTGATTTAATCCTATTGTTGCTGGTGATTCAAGTTAGCAAAATCGATGAGGAAAATGAAACAATAATGTATCAGAGCACCCCTGAACAATTCTTTTGATATTGAAATCTTATTTTTTTTTTTTAGTTCTCTTTATTTCATTTTTCCATTTGGTTTGCCAAAACACTACAGTTCTTGTTGATTGAGGGAGCAAGGTCTAAGTCTGAGAACAGAGAAGAGAATGTGAAGGCTTTAGAATTTTTTGTTCGTATAAAGAAGAAGATTTGCATGCAAGAAGAAGACAATCTCGTGTCCTGGGTTTGTCTTGCATATCCAAAGTCACAATTGTAAGTAGACTTTATCTTTCCATTAATGGTTGGAGTTTTTTGAACAATGAATTCAGGATAATTCAAACAACAAATGTAAAATAGCACAAAAAAACCAAAAAGAAATACTCAATAGATACAGAGGAAAAGAATTTTCAAACATTCATACATTACTATTTGTTGGAATTAAAAGGAATATAAAAAAAATGATTCTATCATTGGCATTCAAGAAGGAAGCTGGAATTAAAAGGAATATAAAAAAAAAATGATTCTATCATTGGCATTCAAGAAGGAAAGATGAAAAACCCTAGACATAGATATCAGCTTTTCTCTGAATATTCTTGATGTTTGAAACTTTTCACTCCACAATCACCATATATGTTGCTCGCCCTTCTATTGTAGGTTGAACACCATTGACGAAGGCTTATTGTTGTCAATGGTGTGGTTGGGTGAAAAAGGTTAGAGTCTGAGAACGTGAGGGCTTTGGAAATTTCTGTCGTATTAGTTTTAAAAAGTTATCGATTTTTATTTAAAATTATTTTTGTCACTCATAAAACTTATTAGTAGATAAACAGATTTTCACTTGTTTCTTGTTGTGTTGCATGAAGGAGCAGAGTAATCTTACTGCAACTCATCTTTGATTTTGGCGACAAGAAAGAAGTTTAGACTTTAGAGCAAGATGGAGACCAAAAGGGAGTACAGTTTTGTTATTGGTGCTGGGTTTGTTGGCTTTTTCTGCAACGTTTCAAGATTGCTTTGCAGCATTCAATCCGTTCAACTAGAGAAAGCAAACAAGATCAGATAAAGCGTCATCCAGCAACCAAGCATGGAACCCAGAATCGTCTCTCCTCCGTTGTGTTTCCAGCTCGTGGGAATGTGTATCCTAATGTTGTTTCTTCCCTAAATTTATAGTGTATTAAAAGGGTCCATGTATAGGCATGTTAGGTAAGAACAATGAGTGAGCACATAATAGTTGTGTGACACATGTTTCAGTTAAGTGTTCTTTCATCCAAACATTTTTGTTCTGTTAGATAGGAATTATCTATTATTTTATTATTTTTATTAAAATAATTAAAAATAAAAACAATGAAAAAGGAAAACTTAAACGTGTTAGGAATTGGGACTCATTTACGTTTTTATTTTTTATTATTATTTTTTTATTTTAATGATTTTAATAAAAATAATAAAATAATGGATAATTTTTATCTAACGGAGCAAAAACTAGGGGTGGCAATGAACCGAGCTTTTCACAAGTTGCTCGAGCTCGGCTCGGCTCGGTTTTAGCCAAGCTCGAGCCCAATTTAGTGGCTCGACCATTAAACGAGTCGAGCTCGAGCCTACTAGAGCTTGACTCGTGAGGCTAATTCTTATTTTCTTAAATATAAAAAAATTATATATTTTTATTTTTATAAAATATATTTTCTAAATATTTTTATAAAATATAAAATGAGTCGAGCCGAGCTCGAGCTTATGAACTTTTGACTTGAGCCAAGCTCGAGCTCGAGGTTTTGGCTCGAACTGAGCTCGAGTTCGAGCTCGAGTCTTATAGAATAGTCTCGAGCTCGAGCTCGAGCCTGGTACTATTCAGCTCGGCTTGGCTCGAATCCACCCCTAGCAAAAACGTTTGGATGAAAGGCACATTAACTGGGACATGTGTCACATAGCTATTACGTTTCACTCATTGTGTTTACCTAATGTGCCTATTACATCCGGACCCAGTCAATGTGCCTTTCGTCCAAACGTTTTTGCTCTGTTAGATAAAAATTATTCATTATTTTATTATTTTTATCAAAATAATTAAAAATAAAAAACAATGAAAAAAAAAACGTAAATGAGTCCCAATTCCTAACACGTTTAAGTTTTCATTTTTCATTGTTTTTATTTTTAATTATTTTGATAAAAATAATAAAATAATGGATAATTCCTGTCTAACCAAGAAAAATGTTTGGATGAAAGGCACATTAACTGGGACAAGTGTTTGGATGAAAGGCACATTAAGCGGGATGGGTTTTCATTTTGGGCTATGTGTTTGCATGCAGGAAATGATATCCGCACATGAATTTTTATGGATTGTCTCTCACCAGACTCCACCGTTATATCGTTCTTCGTGGAGTTGCCTTACTTCTCCACATAACCTTGGGTCTCCTCTCCTTTAGTCAGCGTCATTTTCTCTCTCTCGTTTATATGTTCCAAGGTTGGTCACTTCTTCCATCTACTTTTATTCAAATTAGCCGGATATAACGATCCTTGCTTTCTACTCATCTTCAGATAGCTAGGCCTTCGAAGTGGCCACGAGGGTTGAGCATAAAACTTCTGTTATTTGTTTACTTTTTGGTTGGGTAATTTGAATTTGAAACATGGAACATTCAATTTTTCTCCATGATGCCCTTGTTACCGTGCAGCTCTGTTATGCTCCTGCCACCACCCACCTCCGCCTCCTCCCCCACGCTTCATCATCTACCTTGCCTTCTCCCGTCCTCCCTCCGTTGCATGTTCTCTGTCTCAATGCCTCAATGCCTCCGAAAGTGTTCATAGGTTTCGAATGCCGCCTGCTGTTGATTGCCTGCTTGTAGGTTGAACCCCGCCACCTCATCCACTTTGATGACATCCTTGATTGGAAATACAGATCTTGCTACTACTTCTTGGTGTTGGTATAGAAATCATGAACCACCGTTGATCTGGATGGTTGGACCATTTGGTTTGGAAATTGCCCAGGCAATTAGTTCCATTTTACTTCAAACACAGTTCTTGGACAAAAATATTGAATCGGTCAATGACCCATTGATCCGGGCACTCGAATTGTTTACCCATTCAATGATTTTTTATTATTTTCAAATTTTAATTATTTTTCATTTTTTTTAATTTATTTTGTCAGAACGGACTGCCCGTTCATATTGGACAGTTGAACCATTGACTCGGGAACCGGTGGCTAGCTACAAATTTCAGGGTGGTACCACAAAAAGGATCACTGAATGATAAAACATCTCCTTCCATTTGTTGCTCTTCTTGAAGTTCCCGTCCTTCTTCTTTACTTATAATGCATGATTAGTCTTATTCGATCCATTTTCCACAAAATTGATTTTAGAGTTCAATATACCGGCCAGGGTTTTATCCCTATTGTCTCTAATCTGAGACTCTTCTTCAATACGAAGGTGTTGCTGAATTTGCTCAAGGTAAATTCTTCAGTGTTATGTAGAATCTTTCCTGTAATCCTTTCAAAAGAATGAAAGTTTGGCAATTATTGCTCCCACTTGGCAAGTCTCCAACTCCCGAGCTTCCTTGCAGATTTTATTCGCCATTTTGTTTCTCATGATCATCTTAACTCTCCCACAAGCTTCCCTGCTTGCGGACTCCGGCGCTCATGGCACCACCCAAGTCAGTGAAAGTGGTGGAGTTATGCAAAGTCACTCCTGCAGCTGGCTCAAGCTCCGGCTCCGACTCAGTCATCGAAGCATCACTCCTAGTCTCTTTCATTGACTTGTTGACTTGTTCTGGTTGCCTGTTCCACCCAAGCAACTAATTTACTCCTACCGCATCCCTCATTCATCTACTCACTTCAGACAGAGCCTCCTTCCCCACATCAAACACTCACTCTCCCTCACCCTCCTCCACTTCTACCCCTTTGTCGGACATCTGTCATTGGAATGTCCCAAGCTCATGATCCATTACTGTTGGATTTTGATCTCATAAGAGATTAAATCCAATGGGTTTGATTGGTCAATTACATGAGAAATTGCA
>NW_010729091.1:6286741-6305775 GCF_000365185.1 Nelumbo nucifera | reverse complement strand
TAGATTGGTAGCCAAAGGATTTAGTCAAAAAGAAGGGATTGATTATTTTGACACCTATGCACCAGTGGCTAGAACAACTTCTATTAGAACACTCATAGCATTAGCATCCATTTATCACTTATCTGTTCACCAAATGGATGTTAAAACCGCTTTATTAAATGGTGATTTAAATGAAGAGGTTTATATAGAATAGCCAGAAGGATTTGTTCTTCTTGGAAACGAGAAGAAAGTCTGTAAACTGGTTTAATCACTATATGGATTAAAACAAGCACCTAAACAGTGGCATGAGAAATTTGATTATTGCATCATAACTTTTGGTTTTAAACATAATAATGCTGATAGATGCATCTACTCAAAATTCACTGAAAATTATGGAGTAATTGTATGTCTTTATGTTGATGATATGCTTATTGTGGGTACCAATATGGTTGGCATAAATGAAACTAAAAACTATTTATCCTCTGTCTTCAATATGAAAGATTTAGGAGAAGTAGATACCATCTTAGGAATAAAAGTTAAAAAGCATAGTAGGGGCTATGCATTAAGTCGATCACATTATATTGAGAAAGTACTTGAGAAATTTAAGCATTTAGGGTTTAAAGAATATAACATGCCATATGATTCTAGTATAAAGCTAGTAGAAAATACTAGTAGAGCAATTGCACTACTTGAGTATGCTACTGCAGTAGGAAGCTTGATGTATGCTATGCTTTGTACCAGACCTGATATTACATTTGCAGTAAGTAAACTCAGTCGGTTTACAAGTAACCCCGGTGCAGAGCACTGGAAGGCAATTGAGAGAGTTCTTGGGTATCTCAAGAGAACCTTGGAACTTAGCTTATTTTACTATGATTATCCAGCTGTAGTAGAAGGGTACATTGATGCAAGTTGGATTACCGGTAATAGAGATAACAAGTCCACATCTGAATGGATTTTCGTCCTTGGTGGGGGTGCAATCTCTTGGGCATCCAAGAGACAAACTTGTATATCTCACTCGACCATGGAATCCGAATTCATAGCCTTAGCGGCTGCTGGAAAAGAGGCTGAATGGATTATGAATTTATTATTGGATATAAAACTTTGGCTTAGTCCTATGCCTCCAATTTCCATTTATTGTGATAGTGAGGCAACTCTGTCAAGGGCCTACAGTGGTACCTACAATGGTAAGTCCAGACATATAAGTCTGAGACATGAATTTGTTAGGGAACTGATTCAAGATGGAGTCATCACTATAATCTATGTGAGGACAAGTAAAAACTTGGTTGATCCTCTTACCAAGGGCTTGGCCAGAGAATTGGTAAAAATGACAACCAAAGAGATGGAATTAAAACCCTTTACTTAGTCACATGTACTGGTAACCCAACCTGAACTGAAAACCATCAGTATTGGGTTTAATGGGTAACAACAAGTTACAGCAATGTGACTGTTAGCACTGACGTTGAGAAATTTCCCATCACAACATAAACAGTGATGTCTGTTATGATGAGAGGTTGAGATAAACTCTTAATGAAGTTCTGAAATGTGTCAAATAACGGAGCACATAGTGAAATTTCACCTATGTGAAATTAGAAGTGGTGCCGCTTCTCATGAGGGTTTGGGTTTACTCTCGGGATTGTTCATGAAACCAGGAAAGAAGCACATGGCCATAACAGTGTTGAGCAAAACTTGAAACTCTTGTAGAGACTGGACATTTTTGTGTGTATAGGTGTCTCCGGTCTGTCTTGAGAGTAATTGGTTTAAGGTCTTACTACCAATAACTTTGACAAGGCTCTAAGATAACTATACTAACAAGAGGTTTAAGTTGATAAACACTTTTTGTATGCATAACTATGTCATAGTAGTTTGGATTGAGAGAGAACTATGTAATTGATCAATCAATGTGGGGGATTGTTGGATTTTAATCTCATAAGAGATTAAATCCAATCGGTTTGATTGGTCAATTACATGAGAAATTACACCTACACACTTGATTTAAAAATCAATTTTTTTCTTACAAAACCCGGTTTTGAACTTGTCCCACATTGGATAATTATAATGTTTGTTTTCAGTATTTCAATAGGAGCTGATTTACACTCCTTAGAATTAGTAGAGAGGCACAATTCAAAGTTAACAGTCACGATTCGATTGGGTGTGATCAAGAGGCATAATTCAAAGTTAACAGTCACCAACTATTAACTACTTTTTAAACATTCACAATGTTTGAAATTGTGACTGTTCAAGGTGCCTTTTCTAAACCAGCACCCACCTTTTCCTCATACCTCTTCACAAATTATTTAAGGAGCATGAATCAGACTCCAAAAACACACAATTTCGAAATTCACTCTCTCTCTCTCTAGTCCAGTCTGCTACAGTCTCACAGAAGGTTTCTTTGGAGACTCTTCAACTTTGCTGGTTGCAGATTCTCGCCCAAATGCTCTGTTGTATCCTGGGAACGAATTTGCGTGTAACCCAACAACAAACTCAATAAAACTGAGTGGGGGCAAATAAAGTTCTAAAGACAGTGTCTTCAGACGCGCCTCAGAACTTCTCCTCCGAAGTTACAGTAACCCTATCTTCCCCAACATGAACTTCATCAACGCATGGCCTTCGGCTTGCAGGGTAGGCTGGGTGAGATATCTTTGTCAAACGAAGCTCTTCCATGCTATGACAAAACAGTGATCAAGGACCCAAAAGGCTTAGAGGAGATGTATCTGAACCAGTTGACAGAGCACTACTGCTAGTCCACCAGAAACCATAGATTAGACGTTTTGGACTTTGGGCAGCCGGACAATACAGTCAGAGCCACGTTTGAACTGAGTCGGGCCAATATTGCAACACTGAAGGCAGGCGCCATGGCTTTGCACAAGGACAAACAGCTACCACCAGCCCGGCCTGTCGACCTTCACGTTGCTGTGCGCTTATATCTGGGTATATCCTTGGTTAAGTCCGGGGATCAAAGGGTTTCCCTTTCGTTCAACGTGGACTGTGGGGCTCGACAGAAGCCTCCGGTTCCGGCCACGTACTTTGGCAACTTCGTCGGGACTCGTGTAGTGACGGCCGAGAGGGCTGATTTGCTGAGACACGATGGAATTGTCATTGCAGCATGCTTGATCGAGGAGTCCATTAATGGGTTGGAAGATTCCGATTTCATTGGCGATTTGCCTGCAATAGCGGTTCTTCTGCTTTGTGAGAATTGAAAAAGGCAAGATAAAGAAAAAGAAACAAAGAAACAAAAACAGAACTAAAATACCTACACAGGAATAGGAACCACCGAACCAGGATCCGAAGAAGTTATTTGATGTAATTGGACTGTAAATCGTTAAAACGGATTCTTGAATCTGATGCCATTAATGCATTTTCAGTCTCAATTTTGATTTTGGTCCAATTTGATGGCCGTTTTCTTTTTCATTTGTTCATTATTTGAGTTTGGCGCCACTGTTCCAGAACAATTTCCGTTATCATTGGCGCAAATCTCGCCATTAAGGTTCTGTGAAGCGTCGTTGGTTGTTTATTACAATTTATTCTGAGGCTTCTCGTAGACTGATGAATCAATCGCTGAGAATTTAAACAGATAAACCTTTCAAACAACTACCTTCCGGGTTCTCTTCCATGGCCAATCGGAAACTTTTCTGGCATCTAGAAGCTCCTCCTGGATGGGAATTTCTTCTCCCGTAGTATTCCGGCTGAATTAGGTAGGATCAGTTTTATGGTGAAGCATCGTTGGCCATTTATTACAATTTGGTCGGATTTCTTCCCGTAGACTGAATCAATTGCTGAGAATTTGAACAGATAAATCTTTCAAACAACCAGCTTACGGGTTCTCTTCCACGATCAGTTGGAAGTTTTTTTAGGGTCCAGAAATTCGTCCTGGATGGGAATTTATTCTCCCGTGGTATTCGTATCACTCTCCCGTGCTCAGCAGGGGTTACTCCGCTAGTATAATTTCTATGACAAGCAGCAAATAAATATTATTTAAAAAAATAGTTTATCTAATAACAGGTCATATTATTGTAAAATTGATATCTATCCACAATATGTCAATATCAAATTTGTATTATTAAGAGGTCAGTGAAATGACTTGTGATGGCGATTGAGCAAGATTCGTGGAAATATCATGAAACCCACATGGTGGATATGTTCACATCAAAATAATGGATAATTATGATCTGACGATGAAGTTGGTTTGTGTTATGTGAAGAAATACAAGCAGCTGGTCATGCCTTACTTAGCCAGTGTTGTGAGACTCCGATTAATTGGGCCGGACGGCTGAACCGGTGAAATGACCTTTCTGCTCTTGATTAAATTAAATGATAGCTTTTACGGTTTGAATGGGTTATTTGTTCAGTTAACTAACTGATAAAACCATAACCTGATGAGCATTCCGGCCGGTTTTATCTCCGGTCCAAGTCTTAAGACAAAAGTATTGGCCTTAAGTGTGGTTAGGAATATAGGGTTTTCCGCAGGCATATATGCATATATGCATTAATTTTTTTTTTGTTCTTATGAGATTTAATTCATCGTGAATAAAAACCTAAGAAACTGAGAGCATTCTAATTCTACTATTCTAGGACTTGGTTCAATTGTCTGTGCCTGTGGTGAATAAACTTCTGGAGCTGTATATAGAAAAACTGAACAAGAAAGGGAAGAACATCTTATGGTGTATTACTTGTATTCGTGGAGCTCTTGCAAACTCTTTGCAGTGGAAATAGATCTCTCTCTCTCTCTCTCTCTCTCATTTTATTTTGTTTTATTTTTCCCTACTTATTGTATTTTGGTACTTGAATTCTTTGATTAGAGTTTGTATGGATACGATGCAGACCTCAGACAGAGTTTGGCTAATGGGGGACCTCACTAAATTAATTCCTCGTCTTATACCATATATATATGATAATAAAGTAGCTGCACGGCGTTGATATTTAGACGTCCACCTAACCTAAGTACAATCGATTTGTCATTTGGGCGGAGAAGCAAACCCTCCTGACCAATTGTTTCCATTTCTGCAAATACAATATGGGCAGCTTTTGTTAGCTCTGCATTTCCACATACATTGTCGTATGGCTAAGCCTAACGGGCCCTCTCACCGACGCCGCAGTCGCAGATGGATTATAAAGATTAAAGATGCTACGTAGCTTGCTAATTTTCTGCTACCATTCGATCATTAAGCCTCGTTATATCTATGTTTGTGCTTAGTTCAGTTACCCATCAAAACTTAAAAGTTTTCAACTAGAAACTAACCAGTCTCTGCCATAAAAATATTAATAATTTTGCTGTGATTGTAGATTTCAACCTAGATTTCCAATTCTGATCCTATTATGACCTTTAGGTTAAGTTATACGGGAATTTTCTAACTAGGCTTTAGACAAAAAGAACGGAAAGGGGGAGATGGGGAGAAATGATGAATCCTCCTTCAGTCAAATGGGGTGAATTAATTAATTATTTAATTTGAAAGATCAACAAACAAACTCAGAATTGAAATTGCCAACATACATTTCCATTGTCAATATTCAATCAGAGATCTATCACCAGTTAAAAGGGGTTTAGTTCAAGTTGCCTCTCCTAAAGTTAGAGCTTGGAGATTAGTCTTCTTAATTAGAAGACTGCCTTATACTTATTGTGTTTGATCAATCTTGGCTTGACCGGAGCCTTTTTTTAGTGGACGTTACTGTTATTGTTAATACCCAAGTTAGCATTACTTAATTAGATTACAAAATAGAGAGTCTAGTTAAACCCAGTCAATTTATCTCAGCCTACCCAGCCAGTTAAGTCCAGAGTCCAGAGTGTATAGTGTGGCCACATCCTTTCTCTATTCTATTGTAGGATGGCCCATCAAAAGCAACCAATTCAGGCCAGTCGGCCACATAACATCCCACCAGACAGGTAGAGTTGGCTCCACACGGGAGTGTGTACAACATGATCAGTAACTTTTTCCATCTGTTCACTTTGCCCGTCGACAGTGAAGACAATGTTTGTTGATAGTAGCAGTACGTACCTTCTTCTTACCATGGTTCATATATAACAGAAATTACCATCTCAAGTCTGAATTGGAGCAATTATTTTCCAATTGCTAAGAGTAGACTCAAAGTTGAGGTCATTTCATGGTTTCGGCAAATTATTGAAATGATTCCATTTCACATCAATTAAACATGCCATAAGGCTCTGTTTGGGAAGAGTGTACAATTGCAATATGTACAGTACAAAAAGAAGGTTTAGAAATAATATTTATTGCACATGCAGTTCTCTCTATCTGCATTGTTCTCAAATGGAGCCTAAGGAACCAAAATCTTTCAGGAGTAGTAAGGATTCATTTTGGTTGACAGCCGGAAATCAGAATTGGAATGGTCTATTCCCTTGACCTGTTTAGCTCAGATTGGAATCAGAACCAGAATTGGCTGGAATGGATTCTCATTCCTAGGGGAAGGGGAGGGAATGGCCATTCCCTCATATGGGGGAATGCCATTCTATTGGCAATGAGAATGGGGTTCCTCTCCTGCCCAATCAAATAGTTTGAATTGGAAATAGTCCATTTTGATCCTTATTGGCAAACCAAACAAATCCAAATATTGAAAAGTGGAAGATGTCTACTAGATTTGTTCATGGGCCAGGTAATCCTATGCACTGGCCTGTCCTAATAAGTCGAGCTTGGACAAAATTTTAAACCCGTGGGTTTGGGCTCTAAAAATTGGGCCTGAATATTTTTCAAGTCAAGCTCGGGCTTTCTCAAATAAACCCAGCCCGACAATATTAAATATATAATAGAAATATAATATATGTCTTAAAATATAATCTATATTATATAAAAATAAAATTAATAACAAAAAAATATTATATATATTAAATGTATAAAGTAGTATATAATTAATGAACATATTATAAAATACATGTCAAAATCAGCTCGGACTCAAGCCTGATAATTTTAGGCAAAGTCTGGCCGGAACCCAGCCCGACCCATCAATAGGTGCATTGTCCACCACCACTCAGACCATAAATGTGGATATATATATATATATAGTTAAATTCGTCTCATGGGTCTGTATAAGAAGCTAGCAGATGACATGTGTAGAAGGAATATGATCTGTTTCCTTCTCTTAACTAAGCTGCACAAAATACAAAATACCAAAGAAAGGTATGGCCAGGTGTGTAACAAACAAGACGAAGGTTGTCCTCGTAAAGTGTAAACTTTAATATAATTAATTCCATGGTTACTATTGCATGTTCCAAGTTTCATGAATCTTATGAGAGAGAGAGTAACAGACAAAGAATGGCTTAAAAAACTCAACCATTCTACTTTCTTTTATGAACGTAACAATGTGACATCTCCTTCGTAACGCAGGGAATAGTGTTGGCACTGTGCTTAGATTTATATAAATTAAAAGATGGAGATGCAAAATGAAAATATCATCTCTCTCTCTCGATCCTCACCAAATTCATAACGTCCTGTCCTGTCCAAATACAAACCCAGGTCCCAACAGAGGACAAGTGTTGTATGTGGTTCAGTGCCAGTCCACGACGATGCTCGCTGTCCTTGTCCTCTGAGCCGATGGATCCCTACATCACTTACATCATGCAATTAACAAATGGGTACGTTAATCAAAATTAAGAAACTTGGGTCTGGGCTTATAGGGTTGATGGAGCAAGTATACCAGGTCCGGACTCCGGAGGACTACCAACCCAACCACCATAGGATTAGGATAATAGGAAACAATACCGAAAACTCTACTCTACTCTAATCTCTAGGTGTGTTTGTGTGAATAGATTAATAGGGGTTCCACCTTGGCTTTGGCTTTGGCTTTTAGTGTGAACTCAAACCCAGTCGGTCTCTTCAACGATTCTTTCTTTCATTTTTCTTCAAAAAACTCGTCACCTTCATCGCCCCTTATATTGGAATCAACCAATCAATCTATTAATTAAGTTTCTAATGTTGCCTTCCTTTCAGTTTCAGCGTTCGCTGCTTGCTCGTGTGTACCCTCCAGACCTCCATTAAAATATTGTATCGCTGTGGTCGGTGCCCCCACACCCCCTCGTGCGACGAAGTTTCCTACCCTAACGTGCGCCGGAAACGTTTTATCTGCCAGATTCCCATATGACACCCTGCTCACCTTCCTCCATAATTACCTTACTACCCTATTACTACATCTCCCATCTCCACGGCTCCACTTTATTTCGCTCGTTCCGTCCGTGCTCTCACCGGATCCGGTTCCGACCACATTCTGAATTCTTAAATTAGCGTTAGAAGGCCGGCCGGTCGGACGCACGCATTCCTCCGATCAGGAAAGAGGGTCAAATATAAATTGAAGAACAACCTACATGACATTTCCACCCGTTAGGTCTAATTCCATAATTTAACCCGGCAGAATGGCAGATGAGAGCCTGTGCTGTGAGGGGCATAAGTGTAAATTAGCGACTGACGGACAGAGACAGGAGCCACGAGACCATCCATACACCTCGTGTTAGAACAGCTGGACAGTGTTGGAGTCGGAGGTATTCCAATTTTTTAAGCTTTTAAAATAAATGAATTTGAATTAATATTCCGTACCTGCTCATCGCTTATCCTCCGTCCAGCTTTCCTCCTCCAAAGTCCAATCTCCATTTTTTTTAGAAAAATTATTATTTTATTTATATTCAATTATTATTTTCTCATGAACATGATTCAACCCATCGGCGCCGCGATGTCCTATCTTATCGGTGACGCGTTGGAGGTATCTGCAGACTGCAGTGGGCTGGGCTCCACTCTAAACGACAAATCAAAGAAAAAGAAAGAAAAGACTAACCCCGCTTTGGATTAGGACTTAAGCCATGTTTAAGTTTAACTATTCTATCAAAATAACCGTAAACACCTTCACTTCCCCAGTTCGCATAGTGATTGGTACTGTGTCTGAGGATAGGTCAAATTAGGGTCAGTCGTTGATTTAACTCTCGGAAGTGACGGTAGGGTCCTCCCTTTCTTTCTCTCTCTCTCTCGTTTTCTTTTCCTTGGTGCGTTGGTACTGGTCAAGTACATGATCGTCTACCATTGTACTCTGCTCTGACTTCCCTGCTCCAAACTGTGCCTTTCATCTGATGACTGATGAGAGAAAAAAAGTTTGCTTATTTATTTATTAAAGGTTCACAAGTAGAAAAGATTCTAATCAAGCGGAGACGGAACAAATCCCGAGCTAAAGTTTTAAGCACCAGATCCATATCTACCATCACACCCTTTTAGGCGTCTTGAGCCATTGGGATGCGTTGCGATCTTAGAAGTTAGAACCCAGAACACACGGCTCGAAATACTCCATCCCCGGGATTGATTAAAATTTACCGAGATTTGCCAATTGTCACTACTATAGCATGATAGTATCAGCATTCCACGTGGCAAAATCTCCATTTTGTCCCCTTCATCCCTTTTTTAACCGTTTTAACTTCTACGTTGTTGAAGCAATAAGATCACCTACTAGGTACGCAGCTGCAGCCTGAAGCTATATAAAATAGAGACATTAACGGTAGTAACCTCGTGTAAATGACGAAGTTGTCCTTTAGTTGGGGGGTATTATTGCAATCATTTGCAGGGCGACTTAGGTCAACTTCGTGTTTGTTAAATCAAGCTTGTAATGGACGAGGACATTCTCGTCATTTCAAATCATCAAGCCTTAATTATTAAATGTTCGTGAGAGTAAGGTTGTTCCTATATAATAACATCGTCCACCTTGAACGTACCAGGAAGGAGAGAAGAAGAGCAGGGAGGAGAGAGAGAGAAGAAGAAGAAGAAGAAGAAGAAGAAGAAGAAGAAGAAGAGGAAGCGGGAGAGATCAGAGATGGGTAACAGCCTTAGGTGTTGCTTGGCCTGTGTTCTTCCTTGTGGAGCTCTAGATGTGATCCGTATCGTACATTTGAACGGCCACGTCGAAGAAATCACTCATCCCATCTCCGCCGGAGAGGTTTTGAAGGCCAATCCTAACCACGTACTCAGCAAGCCCTCCTCCCAGGGTGTAGTTCGTCGGATTCTAATTCTCTCTCCGGAGTCCGACCTCAAAAGGGGTAGCATCTATTTCTTAATTCCTGAATCGTCCATCCCAGAGAAGAAGAAGAAGAGCTGCAACCTGAACGGCAATGGCCACAGCCTCAAGAAGTCCTCCAAGAAGAGCAAGAAGGCCACCTCCCTCATCACCACGGTAGCCACAGATTGCGATCGTTATCTAACTGAAATTCTATCCGAGAAGAAGTCTTCACGTCGGGACCGCCGTAGCGGTCGAGTCGGAGTCTGGCGGCCTCATCTCGCAAGCATCTCCGAAGACTTGTAATATTTTCCATTTTCTTCTTACATTAAAAAGGAAAGAAGAAAAACGTTCTTCGGGGGCTACTCGATCATCCGATGACTAATGCGAGCGAGCTCATTGGTTTGCCGTTTGTGGATAACACATTATGTACTTTCTTTTTCTTTTTTATATAATTTTTCGGCTGCGTGTAAGAGTTGCAGATTTGGAAACCTCTTCCATTTTTCGGTGATCAGCTTGGGTGTTCCGACGATCGATAAATCATTTTTGTTCAAAAAGTGGGAGAAGGGAAAAGAGAGAAGAAATTGTGTAATCAATCAAGGAAGTTGTACTTGGTATTTGGTAACCTCAAATTGTAAAGAAGAAAAGGGTTTTCTTTTCAGAAAAAATAAGCAACTGATTTCCAATTTTTTAATTTTATTAATACCTCAAGCGAACTGACGATGACGAGGTTTGTGCCCCAAATTCGTAAGTCCTAACACAAAAAAAAAAAAAAATATATATATATATATATATATATATATATATAAATATAAAAGGAAAGAATAAAAGGTAAACCGAAATCAAGCTCAGTATATAACGTTGATAGGGCAGGGATTAATTTGGGAGAAGCTTATTGGTTGGATTTGCAGATGTTCTTTAATAGTCATTACTCATCACTGCTGTGAACGTGGGCGTGGCATACACATCAAGAACACTATTCATTGCCTCATCACCTATTGATTGGTGGGCCATATGATCGCTGATAGATGTGATGTTTGGGCCACTGATCTGCCCCCCTTGAGGTTGCACATTGATTGATACAACATCAGTCGCATCTTACGCGGAAAAGTAATTACTTTATGATGGGAACTACAAAAAATATGCGTAATTCACAATTAAGCAGGCTATTGGACCAAGATGGGTCGTGGGATGGAATTATCTTTTAATATTTGAAAATTGTTAACCCAAATGGCAAATGCTCCTCGCATTAGAAAGAGAAATTATGAGAGAGAGAGAGAGAGATTGTTATTGTTGAGGATAAAATCTTCAATCATCCCAGTTATTTTTCTTAATCTCTTAACATTAGTAAATGTATAAAAAATAGATACAATACAATAGAGAAAGTCAGAGACCTCGGAACAGCCTCCCTTCTTCATGTTAGGACAGAAAAAAATGCTTGAAAGCTGGCAATTCCTCTTAAACAAATAAAATAATGTGGAGCTATCATGCTCACATGGAGTTTATTTAAGTAATTTATATTGAAAAATGGGTTAGGCCACAAGCCTTCACTGTTTAATACATCATGGGCTTCCCTTTTATGTATGTATGTATGTTACTCATATAAAAAATGATTTCTTCTTCCCAGATTTGAAATTTGACAGATCCCCATGAATATATAAACATGGAGCCCTGTGCCAACAGTAGTTAAAGAACAAGAAAGGCTCGCCATGTCCAGTTCACGGGTTGGAATGGAATCGATCTTTTTTTCTTTCTTTCCCTGTTTAATTTATGATTTGAAGACACCACAGCTCCTCCCAGAGCCTTACTCTCAATTCTGAGTTTTTCATTTACATGCCCGCACCTATCTACCCAGAATTAATAGTGCTTTCTTCTCTGGTGTGTCTCTCTTTAATACAATTAATTAATTGGGAGACTTCAAATTCTTCAGTATACACAGTTGTGAAAGTTTGGCCATTAGTTAAAAACGCCATTAACTAATAATTATTATTTCAACATCAATGATTTATCCCAAAGTGCTTCAAATAAACGAAAAAAAAAAAGAAAAGGATTAGTCACACTGCACATACAATTTTACAGATGAAGCGACTCTTATATGTGATGTTACCGCACATATTTATATCAATTTGTATTGGTCAAACGCTTTAACTTTGTTTCTACAAAATAAGGAAAATTAATTAGATTCCATCGTACGATGTAAAATGGAGGTGCTATGTTGGAACAAATTTAGTAAAACAATCCTTAATTTATAAAAGATAGTTAGGGTTATTTATTAACTAATAAAATATGTTTGGCCATAATTATTTGTTGTTAGAGGGCCTACCGTATCACGATTCACGGGGTGCTAACTGTTGTGAAAAAAAAAAAAATCATTGAAAAAGTATTTGTGATGGTGTGTCTTTGTTACGACAATAGCTTTCATGAGCTTGGGTTGGGAAAACAATAATGTTTGTAATGGCAATGTCATGTTGCGGCCCAAACACACAGATAAAAGCTACAATCAACTAATCATTGATCTAACAACGTACAATATATGATCTGTGTATATCCAAGAGTTTGGACCGTGTGACTGGGCTTGGGCTCATGCTAACTACGGCCAACTCACGCCAGGTGGTGCAAAGTGACTGGATTTTAATTTGTACGATGGTGTCCCAATACTCACTCCTATCATTAACATTAATGCCGTCCCATTGTGCATGGCGTGGTTGAATCTGCTAAGTTTGAGGTTTGAACCACACCATTTGTATTCTTATATATTATTTATTTATTTTATTTGGCAGGAAGATGATGACGTGGATTTTTTATGTATTTTTTTTAATTTATAAAATCCAATTCACACGTTTCTCTCTCTCTCTCTTATATTTCCCTTTTATCTTTTATCTGTTTTCTTTACCACATAACATGACCAATTACTAGAGTCCACCCATGTTTTAACATTTACAAATCTCGAAACTCCTCCAACTTTCTGTTTTTCTCTTCCACCTAACAACGCTTTACTTAAAATCCTCTCTCCTTTTACTTCAGAGAGAGAGAGAGAGAGAGAGAGAGAGAGAGAGGGTTGCAATGAGCAAAATGGTCCGTCGACAATGGATGTTTGTTAGAGAGGAGAATGGGAACTCTGTGGGCATAAGAAAAACATGAAGTGCAGTGGTTGCTAGGTTGTGGATGCATGCCCAATTGCCCATGTTGACGGTTGAGGAAAGGTGGTACGCACAGAATATTGGTGATGTACGTTAGAAACCTGTTGGAAGCAAAATGTCCAAACTGCTTCTTGATCATCAGCTATTGCTTTCAGTTGCATGAAATACGAAAAAAAAAGGATCGATGTTAGTGAATTCAACAACATTAATAGAATTAACAATGGAGATGGGTCTATCCTTCAATTTACATGTGAAATACACCAGTCTAAATCTAATCTTTTAGTTGGTTGGTGCAGCAGTAACTAATCTAATTTAGAACTGTTTTTCTTTCCCTTAATTCCCTACACCTGATTCAGCTCGGGTTGTACATCTTGAGCCACATTATTATCTGTTTGCACCACATTATTATTATTATTATTATCTTTTTGGACAGTAGTAGTGGGCCGATTAGCCATACTCCTATTAATCAACTTGAAGCCTCTCTTAACTACTCTTAATCGATGCTGCTGAATGACCAAAACTGAAAAGGTCGCTTCCAAATCCTGTGAAGCAAGCATATCTCCGATGACACCAAGCTCTGGGCATTCGCTCCACTCTTTGAGGCCTGATAGGAGTGTGGAGTCTTTGTGTTGGTGTCTCCCAACGATGACAAGGTCATAGCCATGGTGCACCATTCCTCGGATGACGGTAACCAACTCTTCTCCGTCTCTAACCACCTCTTCTCTATATTCAATCCGGTCATTCCCTGCACTGTTGAGCATAAAATCCTCCAGCACGCTTTTGTTCTTATCTGCCTCATTAATGTTGTCGTGATTGTTGTTTCTTTTCGCTGGAAGGAAGTTAATTACAGTCAAGATGACAGTTCGACATCGGGCCATTCGTGCACTGTAGGCCAATGCTTCTCCATCATCAGATCCACCCATGAAGAGTATAGCCACCCGATAAGACAACACTGGATCCAGTAGAAGCTCCGCCGCCGTAAGCCCTCCAAGTATTCGACGATCAACAAGAATTCCGACAGAGCAAGGTGCCTTATCCAAGACTTTTCGGTTCATGGTTTTGAGCCCAGTATTGGGTGTCCATACTGAGCCAGCAACCGTCCATCGCTTGTGAAATGGGAGGATCATGATGATCACTTCATTGTCGAATGCAACTCGGCACACGTCTTCATCCATGGTGAAAAAATGGGAGATGACAGTGAATGGATGGACCATCACATTGCCCTGACTGTGCAATTCGTATTGCTTAAATGCATTCACGATTTGGTCGGATTTACTGGAAATGTGAGATTGGATGGCATGTGCCTCCTCGTGGGGTTCGAGGATGGGGCATGCGCGACCAACAAGCTCAACCAAGTTTAGCACTAAGAGAGATATAGGGCTCTGTTGGGTGGCATGTGAGAACTCAAGGAGATTGATGATGGTGGGTACGCTGTCTTGGCCGTTCACGCACACAAGTATCCGGAGCTCACCATCGCAGTTGTTTTGTTGGATGGTTCTTCTATTGGTGGGTCTGTATTTCTGTGAAGGATCGTAAAGGGTTTTCAGAAGTGGTGTGACAATGCCCATTACAATGACCACTGAGATTATTGCAAGGGTGAATACTTGCTCGTTCAATATCTGTTGGTAATTGGCATAACTAAGTGGTCTTAGTAAATGGAAGATGAAGGAAAAAAGAAAAGAAAAGCATCATATCTCTATCATATGGAGTTCGTTCAGATGAGTTTTTTGTTTTTAACCAACAATTAACCAGGATCCAGGCCTCACGGGCGTATAGTGAAGCTCCCTCCTACAATTTGACTCCAATAGCGAATATAACAGAGGATATCATTAAGGTGATCGATCATCCATTATTAACAAACCCAGAGACCTTGGATCAAGGTTAGGGAGGTGGAGGGAGCTTTACCTTTCCGTCCTTCCATAGATTGTAGATGGTGATCTCAATTATGCCTTTGGCATTGAAAATAATTCCGAGAATCAAAGCATGTTGCTTTGGAATCTTGCAGAAAAGGGAAGGCAACATCACTGCAGCAATCTTGACCAGACTCGATGAGATGACAACAAGCGCCAGAACCCACGAGGCCTTTGGTTGTACGGACGACAAGTTGGTTTTCAAACCACTGACGACGAAGAAGATGGGTAAGAGAAATTCCGACATAACGGTATCCAGCCTCTCTACCAAGGCTGCTCCCAAGGGCGGACCATCTGGCACAGCCAACCCCAGAACCAATGGGCCTAACACCATATGTTGGCCTATGATCTCACTGACAAGTCCGGCCACGAGAACTGCAACAAAGATGGCGAAGATATGAAGCTCTTGCACAGATTTCCCTTCGGGTGTCTGTTTGATAACCCACAACATTGCCGGTCTGACGATGAAGATGATGAACACCACCATTGTTATGGATGTTAACGTCTCCCATATTGCTGGCAGTACTTGATCACCGTGTTGTTTCTGAATTACGAAAGACACCGCTGTTGCGCAGATACCAATTAGGTCCCCATAAAGAGATGAATACATGGCAAGCCGGCCAATATCGGTGTTGAGGATCTTGAGCTCAGCCAGGAGGCCAGAGATAACAGGAAAAGCCGTTATAGACTGGGATGCAGCTACATAAGGAAGCGAATTTTTCAGACCTGTCTCCATGGGGACATATCTTCCTAGGATGAAGGCCATGGATATGGCTACGACCAATGGAAGAAAGAACACCGACAAGCCTAGGGTCATGGCCTTTCGTCCTGTGTGTCTTATCATCGATGGATCCATCTTTACTCCTGCCAAGAACATAAAGAACATGAGGCCAAACCATCCCACCGTATCCAGTACCATTATGCCTGTTGGAGGGAACAAATTTTTCTTAACGATCTCGCTGCGCCCTAGAATTGAGGGACCTAGTATTATACCACCCTGTTAGCATGAAAGAAACAACATTAACACTCAGAAACAACTGAATCAATGTATTACCAATACAATTCTTTATTTTCCTTGTTGTTTCTGTATATGCAATGGCAAGGCAATCCTTGTTGATTGGTATTTGGTTTAGCAAGAAAAACATACGATCGAAGTTGGAATGAGAGCTTGATCAGTTTTTTTTTTTTTTATTATTGAATTTTCTCAACTTTTGTTTTCCTTAATTTGCTCTTATTCATTAAATAAAGTCCAATAAGAAAGAAGTAATCAAATCAAATGTCCTGAGCAATGAAAAAAAAAAAATACTGAAGAGGAGGAGGAGGCAGTAGTAGTGGGTGGGCGATGAACAAGAAGTGCTTACAATGATATGAGAGACGATCGTAGGTTGTCCAAGAGGCTTGAGTAAGAAGGCGGTGGTTCGGAGGGTTATACTTGCAATAGAGACTTGGAACATAATAAGAGGTGCAGAGTAGGTCAATGGGTTATCTCCGAACCAGATGCTGCTCGTGGAGAATACCTTATTCGGAATCTGGCATACAAACAAATTATCACCAAAGATGTGTATCTCCGTTGCGTTGAAGATTTTCACTGCAGGTCCTTCATCCATGGCTGGAGTGGACGGCGAGAAATGAGAAAAAAAAAAAAGGAAAATAACAATGTTGTGGGACAGAAGAGAAAGAAAAAAAATGGGGTGATGCATTGCCTGGCTGGTTCAGAGTTGAGAGTCGAGAGTTAAGAGAGATTGATGGATTGGAAGGACGAGCGGAATGGGAGGTGGTCAAACCAACCTCATCTGATGTTTTTTTTTATGTATCTGTTGACTCTAACTTGTTGATTGCTGACTTTTGTCCAACAGGGTCTTTGTGGTCCATGTTACGGCCCATTGTTAGTCTGCCCATAACTATCAGAAAGCCCAGATCCTCAGTCTACACTCTCGACAAAGAGCGTCTTATAATATGGCCTAGGTAGCCCCATTACACAAACCTTCTTGTTGGATGCTTAAACTGCCTTTCCCCTTTCCCTAATTTTTTTTAGATTTTTATTTATTGGGTAAAAACTTAAACCTCCCTTCATGTTTCTCATAAATACTGTAACCTCCCCTCTTTTTTTGAAATGCACTAAGACCTCCCCTATTAGAGGGAATCAATCAAAAGTCTTTTTTGCCATTGATAATTCTTTAATAACCAAAGGTAAGGGTGTCCATTATACGGTTCAATCCACAAAATCGAACCAAACCAAATCGAAATTGTGGTTTAATTTGGTTTATAACTATAAACGGTTTGGTTTGGTTTGAGAATTTTTTAAATTACAGTTTATGGTTTCGGTTTGGTTTATTAAATTTTATAAACCGAACCAAACTATATCTCAATTGCAAACAAGATTTGTAATGTTTTTAAGGCTCAGTTTGAAAGGAGTACAAATACAAATATATACAGTGTAAATACATACAAAATACAAGGTTTCCCACTCTATATATTTAAATTCGTACTCCTTCCAAACTAAGCCTAACTTCGTTATCGGATTCCCCTGATTTATTGGGACCTTCTTTTTTCTACTGCAGATGCCTATCCATGATTTCGTTTTCGTCATCTAGAAAAATCAGAAAAGAAACAACTAATATAAAAGCAAAGAAATAGAGATACATAGAGAAAACGATCCAATAATTAAAAGCCCGCTACAAGAAAAGAAGTATTTAACAGGTTTTGAAGAAAAAAGAAATTGAAAAGTCAAAAGAAAAATTCCCTTGATAATTTATATTTTTCCCTGTAATTAAGCTAGAAAGTTGTTTAAGATTTAAACTTTTTTACAACTCCTCTGTTTTGAACAGATCAACCAACGCTCCCCCTTTATTTTTATTCCTCTTTCTCTGATCCCTTTTATACCTTTCTTTTCATTCTGTCTCTTTCCCTCTCTCCCTCTATTACCACCGCTGAGCATGAAACTTGACTTGATTGAACAGGCCTTGGTTCCCTCATTTTTCTTCCTTTGTCTCCTTATTTTCTTTCTTCTTTACAACTGCTAAACCAGGATACATGTACGTTATCTAAAACCTGGGACTTGAACCTATAATCATTCCTAGGTTATAACCTGGAATTTCTGGGTATTCACTTCTATTTCCTGCACTAATAAGTTAGATTTGGTTGAATTGCCTAGTAAAAAAAAGAAAAAAAAGAAAAAGAAAAGATCACATGCAAAAAGGGGGCAAAACTGGGTTTCTGAAAATTTTCATACGAACATAACGTCAAATATAAACAGATTGCTAGAGTAGGGGAGGTCTTTCTATCATAAATTATCCAAAAAGGTAGGCCTAAGTCCACTTTGAAAAGATAGGGGAGGTTTTAGTATTTAGGTGAAAGATCAAGGGAGGTTTAAGTTTTTTTGCCCTTTCTTATTTTAGAATAGTGTTTTTTTTTTCTGTTTTTCAAGTTGCAACCCATTGTGATCGAACCGAGTTATATTTCACCATCGAATCGACCATAATGATTGAACCCACCACGACTTAGGCCTCCTCTGAGTCAATACATAGTTCTATTAGTTTAGATTTAGGAATCAAAATGTACGGGATCATGATTCGATTCTTATTCGAGATTTAGGAATCAAAATGTACGGATAAAAAATAGGATATATTTAAAAAAAGACCAAATTTGGATCTCCCCTATCCGATCTAATTATATTTGTACTTTGTGATAGGGGTGGCAAAATGATTTAGATCAACGTGTATGGATGCCACCAGCGTGGCTACTAGAGGGCTTCGAGGGTTTCTCGTCCCGGAAGACATGGGGTACCCTTGACTGAGAATCAATGGTAATCGACGGCGAGCGAGACGGAGATCTCTCAAAAATCATTGATTGAATCGGTTTGGCTGAGTGATAGGATTGAATTGGTGGGAACCAACAACAACAATCCTGTCACGGGAGATAGGGTTCTTACTGCAACTCCACCATCCACCAGCTTCGATTTGATATTATTTTTAAGTTTTATTGTCACTGAAAAATCCAAAAGATCAAGAGAGATGAGGTTTAAATCGGTCGGGAGG